>JAVIAB010000126.1:26930003-27530003 GCA_032433765.1 Megaustenia siamemsis
CTGACGCCATTCTATTTTCACAAAACCAACAAATAGCAAATGGTATGTCTCCAGCTTTTCGCTCGTTAATTTCCTTAATCTTATCAGCACCGAGGAAAGAACAAGGGTGTAAAGTTACCGATGCCATCACTTCTAATGTTCAGACGTGAACACGCCCACCGGAGCAAATGTCTAGGATGGTTAGATAAGCAGACACGCCCACCGACGATTTCTCGACATTCTGGAGTTCTTGCTTCACTTGCCAGATTAACGTTTGAGTCGATGTTTCCTCTATTCTCTATTTATTCCAGTATATATTACTTGTTTTAAAAATATATAAAAAATGACATAAAATAAAAATAATAACGTCTACACTACATTACGGCTGCGCATAGTGTGTAGTTTGTTTGTTTGTTTGTTTGTTTTCTTTTACCACGGCTCTTTTGTTTAACAAATTAACAGACAATTCAACCATTCACATCACTATAAGCGGTGCTAAGCTACTACCAGACATTAGTAAAGAAAGAAAGAAAGAAATATAATTACGAATATACAGAAGAGGAAGAAGGAGCTTGCATCATCTGTTCAGAACTACTTAGCCTACAGCTTATACCTTGAGGGGATTCTAGTTAATTCTTTTAAATTGCAATCAATATTAATTATCGGTCGGAATACTCAACTTTATAATTGAATTTAACTTCTACGTACAAATGTCCTTTGTGCTTTTGTGCTAATGGGCGTTACGTTCGCTTGACTTTGTGTTGTACTAAATCTTTGACATTAACTTTCTGTTACAAATTAAGCATCAGTTCTTCTCATAGTCTGAGAGAACATTCTCAATGAACTTTTTTTTTTTTTTTTTTTTTTTTTTACAAAAAGCTCAGGAAATAGGAACTGCTTAACAGTAGCTACAAAGAGAATATATATATCAAATATATAATATATAAAATATATAAATATATATATATAAAGTAAAGTAAAGTGCCCCGTCACGCCAAGTGGCGTATAGGGAATATAAGTTTGTGACCATAAATTTTACAGGCTTTCAGCACAGGATTTTTGGGGTAATGTGGTCGGTATTGCGCCCTTGCCGCTTTACTTTTTCAGAAAAAAAATCCGGTACCCATTAAGGACTGGGTGAACCTGGAAGCCGTCGATTGGGATTGAACTCTACCATTTGTCCTTTGTAGTCCAGTTCATTAACCACTGAGCTATCGCGGCTCTCTCACTCTCTCTCTCTCTCTCTATATATATATATATATATATATATATATATATATATATATATATATATTGGTTATTGGTTATGGAAGGCCTCGGTATCACTGCAAACGAATTAAAATCCATAATTACTCAACCGCCCGTGCCAGTGGAATCATCCGAATTACTAACACATCTCCCAAACAAAGAAAGGTAACTGTAGTCCCCATCGTAGCAGTCTCAGCACACGCCAAAAGACATAAGGCGAAACCGCGCAGAAAGTGACCACAACCAACTGTTCCCTGTCATACGATATTATCATTCATCGTAAACAAGCGGGATATCGAAATAATATATACTGTATATACATACATATACAGTGATAATGTCAACAAATGGTATGACATGAATTACTCGGAAGATCTAAATTTTGCAGATGATATATTGCTTCTATGTGACAATATCAACAAGATGCCAAATGTAATCATACCTTATCATCTTTGGCGGAAAAGGTAGGACTTGAAATCACACGCGATGAAACAAAAATAATGAAAATAACTATACCTCAGAGGGCAATGTATATCTCAATCGCCAGTCATTGGAAAGAGTAGACAACTATATATATTTTAGTCGTAATATAGATCAAGAAGGTGAAACAAAGTAAGAGATCAGAAGCAGAACAGCAAAAGCAGCAACTATTTTTAAAAACCTGGATAAAGTATGGAAATAAAAAGTACTGTGCAGGAAAACAAAACTTAGAATATTCAACTCAAACACATTATCAAAACTTGTCTACGGATGTGAAAGCTGGAAAACATCAAACGAGATTCAGGAAACAAAAAAACGCACTTGAAAACAAATGCCTAAGAAAAATACTCTGTGTAAAATGGGATTAATTCAAGACTAATATAGAGATATGAGAAATGGCCATGCAACCAACGATCTCTTCTACAATTAAGGAAAGAAGATGGACATATGTCGGATATCGCTGAGAAGGGACAACACGAGAATTCCAAAACAAGCTCTTCTATGGGAAACATCAGGATATAGAAAAAGGGGGCGACCTAAAGAGACACTAAAAAGTTACACTTATAAGACACGCAAAGTTGGCAGGCATAGACTCATTAGATAAGATCGAACATCTCTCCTAGAATAGTGATGGGTGGCGTAAAACACCACAAATGTGACGTTAACGACGCGGGAAGGATCAAGAATCATGCTAATAGCAAGGGGCTGAGGTTGGAGAGGTCAGTTGCTGAAGAAACGCCATTGACATAGCCTTTTTCAACTGTGAGCTACTTGTCTATACCTCCTCTAGTCCTTTCCTCAAAGTTGTGAAAAGGAAGTATTGTCATTTGTTGGACAAATTGGTAAAGACTGGTTCTTTAGATCCGATGGTGTAGTAACATATGATCCACTTTTATCACATGATGGCAACAATGCCTGCAGTTTGGTTCATACAATAGATTTAGCTTGCTTAAGTGTCCTCGACAATAATATAAGACTTTGGTCTATTCTTTTCACTTGTTTTATTAGGGTCATGCAGGTCTTGTCATTGCTTGATGTTTCAATGACGATCAGTATTAACAGAAAGAATTGACACAAACACAAATAGAAAAAATAGTACGGTAAAAGCTTTACGTGATTGGTAGACGACACAAATTTGAACGACGTTTCGGCTCAAGAGGCCTTCAGCAGGAACAAACAAACAACACACACACACACATATATACGTAAGTAAATAAAACTAATCCTACATAGCTAACTAGTAATGAAACATCCAAAACAAAATAATGGAAACTGGTTTAAGAAAAGAAAATTGTTTCCCTATGTCGTGAATCGTGGCCGGAATGAGAAGGAGAGATTCGCGGTTGTACGCTAGTAAATAGCGAATCAATTCAAAGGAAGAGGTTTGTTTACAGCACTCGGAAAAAAAATGACAAATAATCAGCAGAAAAAAAAACAAAGAACAATATATGGACCGAAGCAGGATCGAACCCGTACTCAGTGGCACAGCGCCTTGCCACGAAAAGCCAAAAGCTAAGGAACACTGCCACTCACCGCTGTTGTAGATACCCTGCTGGTCTGAGGCCTCAGCATTAACAGCAATGGCGTGGGGTGAGTTTGAATCTTGAGGAGGCCAGACATGAGACTGAACTTTGAGGTTGCCCCATTACCTGATCATCTGCGTTATGTAATATTGTTCTTTCAATTACTGTCATAAACTAACATAATTATAATTACATCACAATATCATAGTTATTAGCATCATAAGTTAAGAAGAGAAAATAGGTTTGCTGTTAATTAAAATTCCTTACAGTTCTGTTTAGGCTTTCTTGTATAAAAAGACACGGCGCAGTGATTCTTACAGGAGGCACTACATAACTTCTCCTCCCTATCGGCACTACTTCTTTCAAGAAAAGAAAGATAGAACGTCATCTGATATGGTCGATAGATGCCGCTGTACGGTTGTAGTAGGTTTGACCTCCATAGACATGTTAGTATGTTTTTTAGTAACGTCTTGCGCTATTTGAATTATAGCACGGCTATCCTAGGCAATACGGTGGCTGGTTGTACATTAATATTTAATTCGTTGAGCTGGAATGTGATTGTGTTATATATATTGATAAAATATTAGAGGAGTCATGGCCTCCGTCGCTTCCTCTGAATATCCGCCCCTGATTAACAGTAACTCAATGATTCAGCTAAACTTGTTAGTGGTTACTTCAAGTGAGACCTGAAACCATCGCAAGAGCTTCCTTGCAGGAGAATCTGAAAGTGGGGTAAACTAGAGACATCTTGACTTAAATAGAATTAGAAATGAACATTATTATTATCAAACTGCATATCCGTGGCAGAACTTTACATTCTCCACAGTTTTTCCCTAACCAGATCTCTCACAGAACGTTGCATTCACATCAGCCCGTCTGAAAGAATCTCTGTCTCTAGTCACATCTCCTACAGAACGTTGCATTCACCACAGTCAGTCTGAAAAAAAATCTTTACTGTCTGTAGCCAGATCTCCCACAGGACGTTGTATTCATCACATCCCTTTTGAAATAATCTTTGTCTCTAGCTAGATCGTCCACTTATCTACAATTGTAGTGTTCAATGTCTTTTTGATGTCTTGAACCCACCCTCTTCTTGGGCTGCCCTTTCGTACCTTCAATAAATTGTGTGGGTAGGATTTTTGGCGCTGTATCTAGAGTATGGTCTAAAGAGTTATGGCAAAAACAAATCAGCTCACAATTGAAGAAGTGATCAGAAAATACGATTAGGGTATAAACACACAATATGCAAGATAACTACAACCATTACCAGACAAGTTCTCACCTGGAACCCACAGGGAGAGAGGAAACAGGAAACACGAGGAGACGAAACCTTGAGACTGAGATAACAAATATAAATTCCAGCTGAAGACGATTTGAGGAGACAGCAAAGGACATAACGCCTTGGAGAATCTTATTATGGCGTATGTCTAAATAGGGGATTAAAAGATAAGACTGGAGTAGAGAAAGATGAATTCGTAACGAAAGAAATTAATAGATTTTGTTGTTGCCCTACTAAATGCCAACACAAAAGAATAATCAAACGCTAACAGATGCATCAAAATGCGTCATGGCCAGTGACCAAAAAACAGGAAGAAAAGGTACGTTATGACCAAAATGTAAACATATTTTTACTGCAGAATTTTTAACCGAATAAAGATTTGAAAGCATATAAGAGTTTAGTTTATTTTGTTATTGAGTTCTGTCGCATCAATACCAGGTGTCTTAAATGTCAAATATGCCTTGCTTCATTGCTCGATACCGTGGCATGTCACACAAATTGTCATGTCGTAACCACAAACAACCTCGGTCAATGATGTAAAACTAATTTCTTGTAGCAGGCGTGTATCTCATGATACATTTTGCGATATGTGAATATGTCGTTATCTGTGTGGCATGGACTGTATGTTACGGTTATATGAGGGTGAATGAAGTGAGGGAGGGAAGAGAAAGGTGTGGGAGAGGGATAGAAGCAGGCAAAGTAGACTGTACAATTGAAAAGTTATTTTTTTTTTAAAGAAAAGTTAAAGAATTTAATAAGGAAAAGGAAAAGGAAAAATAAACTGAAAGGGAGAAAGAGAAAGACAGAACGCATTGTACTTGAAGCTGTAACAAAACTGTTATGATAGATTGTGAGAAAGGAAGAGGCAAGAAGCAGGGAGAATGGGAGAATGAAGGAGACGAGAAATGAAGAGACAAGAAGCAGGGATACAGGGAGAATGAGAGAACGAAGGAGACGAGAAATGAAGAGACAAGAAGCAGGGAGAATGGGAGAACGAAAGAGACGAGGAATGAAGAGACAATGAAACAAGGAGAATAGGAGAACGAAAGAGGCAAGAATTGAAGAGACAAGAAGCAGGGAGAATGGGAGAACGAAGGAGACGAGAAATGAAGAGACAATGAAACAGGAAGAAGGAGAAAACGAAGATTACGAGAAAGACAAAGATAAAGATGACAAGGTAATGAATAGATGGTGTGAAATATAGAGGAAGAGGAGAAATGAAAGAAACGAAATGGAAGATAGGTAAAGACGGTAAAGAGTAGGAGATGGACAAATCGAAGGAAGAGGATAGAGATATAAAGGAGAAAGCGATAATGATGGTAAAGAGACCAACACATGAGAGATACAGAGATGGTAAAGAGACCAACACAGGAGAGAGACAGAGATGGTAAAGAGGCAAACACAGGAGAGAGACAGAGATGGTAAAGAGACCAACACAGGAGAGAGACAGAGATGGTAAAGAGGCAAACACAGGAGAGAGACAGAGATGGTAAAGAGACCAACACATGAGAGATACAGAGATGGTAAAGAGACAAAGACGGGAGAGAGGCAGAGATGGTAAAGAGACAAAGACGGGAGAGAGGCAGAGATGGTAAAGAGACAAAGACAGGAGAGAGACAGAGATGGTAAAGAGACAAAGACAGGAGAGAGACAGAGATGGTAAAGAGACAAAGACAGGAGAGAGACAGAGATGGTAAAGAAACAAAGACAGGAGAGAGACAGAGATGGTAAAGAGACAAAGACAGGAGAGATACAGAGATGGTAAAGAGACAAAGACAGGAGAGAGACAGAGATGGTAAAGAGACAAAGACAGGAGAGATACAGAGATGGTAAAGAGACAAAGACAGGAGAGATACAGAGATGGTAAAGAGACAAAGACAGGAGAGAGACAGAGATGGTAAAGAGACAAAGACAGGAGAGAGGCAGAGATGGTAAAGAGACAAAGACAGGAGAGAAGCAGAGATGGTAAAGAGACAAAAGACGGGAGAGAAACAGAGATGGTAAGGAGACAAAGACGGGAGAGAGGCAGTGATGGTAAAGAGACAAAGACGGGAGAGAGACAGAGATGGTAAAGAGACAAAGACAGGAAAGACGCAGAGATGGTAAAGAGACAAAAGACGGGAGAGAAACAGAGATGGTAAGGAGACAAAGACGGGAGAGAGGCAGTGATGGTAAAGAGACAAAGACGGGAGAGAGACAGAGATGGTAAAGAGACAAAGACAGGAGAAAAGCAGAGATGGTAAAGAGACAAAGACAGGAGAGAAGCAGAGATGGTAAAGAGACAAAGACGAGAGAGAGACAGAGATGGTAAAGAGACAAGGACGGGAGAGAGACAGAGATGGTAAAGAGACAAAGAACGGAGAGAGACAGAGATGGTAAAGAGATAAAGACAGGAGAGAGACAGAGATGGTAAAGAGACAAAGACATGAGAGAGACAGAGATGGTAAAGAGAGAAAGACAGGAGAGAGGCAGAGATGGTAAAGACACAAAGACAGAAGAGAAGCAGAAATGGTAAAGAGCCAAAAACAGGAGAGAAGCAGAGATGGTAAAGAGACAAGGACGGGAGAGAGGCAGAAATGAAAAGATACAAAGACGGGAGAGAGGCAGAGATGGTAAAGAGACAAAGACAGGAGAGAAGCAGAGATGGTAAATAGACAAAGACGGGAGAGAAGCAGAGATGGTAAAGAGACAAAGACGGGAGAGAGACAGAGATGGTAAAGAGACAAAGACGGGAGAGAGACAGAGATGGTAAAGAGACAAAGACAGGAGAGAGACAGAGATGGTAAAGAGACAAGGACGGGAGAGAGACAGAGATGGTAAAGAGACAAAGACAGGAGAGAAGCAGAGATGGTAAAGAGACAAGGACAGGAGAGAGACAGAGATGATAAAGAGACAAAGATGGGAGAGAAGCAAAGATAGTAAAGAGACAAAGACAGGCGAGAGACAGAGATGGTAAAGAGACAAAGACATGAGAGAGACAGAGATGGTAAAGAGACAAAGACATGAGAGAGACAGAGATAGTAAAGAGACAAAGACAGGAGAGAGGCAGAGATGGTAAAGACACAAAGACAGGAGAGAAGCAGAAATGGTAAAGAGCCAAAAACAGGAGAGAAGCAGAGATGGTAAAGAGACAAGGACGGGAGAGAGGCAGAAATGAAAAGATACAAAGACGGGAGAGAGGCAGAGATGGTAAATAGACAAAAACGGGAGAGAAGGAGAGATGGTAAAGAGACAAAGACGGGAGAGAGGCAGAGATGGTAAAGAGACAAAGACAGGAGAGAGGCAGAGATGTAAAGAAACAAAGAAACAAAGACGGGAGAGAAGCAAAGATGGTAAAGAGACAAAGACGGGAGAGAAGCAGAGATGGTAAAGAGACAAAGACGGGAGAGAGGCAGAGATGTAAAGAAACAAAGACGGGAGAGAAGCAAAGATGGTAAAGAGACAAAGACGGGAGAGAAGCAAAGATGGTAAAGAGACAAGATGGGAGAGAAGCAAAGAGGGTAAAGAGACCAAGACAGGAGAGAGGCAGAGATGGCAAAGTGACAAAGACAGGAGAGAAACAGAGATTGTAAAGAGACAAAGACGGTAGAGAGACAAAGACGGGAGAGAGGCAGACATGGTAAAGAGACAATGGCGGTAGAGTGACAAAGACGGGACAGAGACAAAGGCGGTAGAGAGACAAAGACAGGAGAGAGACAGAGATGATAAAGAGACAAAGGCGGTGTATAGACAAAGACGGGAGAGAGACAGAGATGGTAAAGAGACAAAGGCGGTAGACAGACAAAGACGGGAGAGAGGCAGAGATGATAAAGAGACAAAGGCGGGAGAGAGACAAAGACAGGAGAGAGACAGAGATGATAAAGAGACAAAGGCGGTGTATAGACAAAGACGGGAGAGAGACAGAGATGGTAAAGAGACAAAGGCGGTAGACAGACAAAGACGGGAGAGAGGCAGAGATGATAAAGAGACAAAGGCGGGAGAGAGACAAAGACGAGAGAGAGACAAAGGCGGCAGAGAGACAAAGACAGGAGAGAGACAGAGATGGTAAAGAGACAAAGGCGGTAGAGAGACAAAGACAGGAGAGAGACAGAGATGGTAAAGAGACAAAGGCGGTAGAGAGACAAAGATAGGAGAGAGGCAGAGATGGTAAAGAGGCAAAGGCGGCAGAGAGACAAAGATAGGAGAGAGGCAGAGATGGTAAAGAGGCAAAGGCGGCAGAGAGACAAAGATAGGAGAGAGGCAGAGATGGTAAAGAGACAAAGAAAATAGAGAGACAAGGACAGGAGAGAGACAGAGATGGTAAAGAGACAAAGACAATAGAGAGACAAGGACAGGATAGAGACAGAGATGGTAAAGAGACAATGGCGGTAGAGAGACAAAGACGAGAGAGAGACAAAGGCGGCAGAGAGACAAAGATAGGAGAGAGGCAGAGATGGTAAAGAGACAAAGACAATAGAGAGACAAGGACAGGAGAGAGACAGAGATGGTAAAGAGACAAAGACAATAGAGAGACAAGGACAGGAGAGAGACAGAGATGGTAAAGAGACAAAGGCGGCAGAGAGACAAAGATAGGAGAGAGGCAGAGATGGTAAAGAGACAAAGGCGGCAGAGAGACAAAGGCGGCAGAGAGACAAGGACAGGAGAGAGACAGAGATGGTAAAGAGACAAAGGCGATAGAGAGACAAGGACAGGAGAGAGACAGAGATGATAAAGAGACAATGGCGGTAGAGAGACAAAGACGTGAGAGAGGCAGAGATGATAAAGAGACAATGGCGGTAGAGAGACAAAGACGGGAGAGAGACAGAGATGGTAAAGAGACAAAGGCGATAGAGAGACAAGGACAGGAGAGAGACAGAGATGATAAAGAGACAATGGCGGTAGAGAGACAAAGACGGGAGAGAGGCAGAGATGATAAAGAGACAATGGCGGTAGAGAGACAAAGACGGGAGAGAGACAGAGATGGTAAAGAGACAAAGGCGATAGAGAGACAAGGACAGGAGAGAGACAGAGATGATAAAGAGACAATGGCGGTAGAGAGACAAAGACGGGAGAGAGGCAGAGATGATAAAGAGACAATGGCGGTAGAGAGACAAAGACGGGAGAGAGACAAAGGCGGTAGAGAGACAAACACAGGAGAGAGGCCGAGATAGTAAAGAGACAAATACATTAAAGAGCAGATGGACAAAAACGAGGAAGAGACAACGACGGAAAAGTGATGGTAGACAGTGACAATTAAGAGAATGTTGACAACGTCGGTTATAAGAAAAGATGAGGAAGATGATATAGACAAAAAGGAACGACCAAGAAGATAAGATACATAGACACGGAAAAGGAGATATCAAAGATGCGAGAAAGCAGACAAGTAGAAATGATAAAGATAAGATGGGCAAATACTAGGAAATTGATATAGACTATTCTCATCTATTCTAGCCATAGAACCGATCATTATAATCAGGAATTCACCAAATTCGCTCCACTACTTGTCACAGCATATCCTACAATGCATATATAAATTCAGTTGTCACGGTCGCCCCATGCATGCCCTCCTCGACTGCACAGGCGAAGTATATATAGACAAAGCTGAAGAACAAAAGTAGACATGAGAGAGGAGTAGGATAAGAGCAAAAAAAAAAAAAAATAAAAAACAAAGGAGGAAGGCAGATATGAAAGAGAAGAAGAAAAGCAGTTAATAGATGAAAGAGCTAGTAATAAAAGTGTTCCTTGTTGCAGTTTCCTCATATTCCAAGTCCGGCTTGTTGCAGGAGCTACTGAGTTAAGTGCTCTGTGCACACCGTGAGCTGTGTGTCTCATCCGTTTTGATCATGTTTCGATATTCCAATTGTTTACGATGAATGATGATATCGTATGGCAGGGGAACAGTTGGCTGTGTTCACTTTCTGTGCGGTTTCGCCTTTTGTCTATTGGCGTGCGCTGAGACTGCTATGATGGGGTCTACAGCTACCTTTCTTTGTTTGGGAGATGAGTTTGTAATTCGGATGATTCCACTGGCACGGTCGGTTGAGCAAGTATGGATTTTAATTCGTTTGCAGTGATACCGGGGCCTTCCATAACCAAAGAACCAAAGTAATGAAATGTAAATGACGATGAAATAAAGTGAGAACGGAGAGAAAAACATAATAATATAAAGGAGAAATAGTAGAAGAAATAGTTTTTTTTTCTCAAAACCCAGAGAATTTTGTAAATTTGTGACTGACTGATTTACTCGTCAACAGTACAGGTTCAAATGCTGGGACGTTTCTATTGAGGAGAATAAACTATCTCAGCAGTAATGAACAGAGTGCCTTGTCACTGATAAGGAAAATAACAGCTATGGGCAATAACACGACTTGGTCTCAAAGACTCTTAAGTAATGGTATTACCAGTTACTCATACACACAAACTTATATGGTATGAAAGCAACAAGTGATAAAAGGTATAATATTACCGGGCCTGCGTTATCCCTGTTATCAAATATGGTCATTATCTAAGTTAAAGGAGAGGAAGGTCGTGGCAGAAATGAATGCGAAAACATAATCAGAATGAGAAACGATGACATCATCAGCTGGAGCTGTACCTCGGAGCAGGAGAATAGGTGATCTAGACGTAAGACGCCGACCTCTGGATAAAGATGGTACCGGGTTCGAATCACGCCACAAAATAAAAGGAAAAAAAAACCCCTCTCTTTACGACACTAAGTGCCATTGCTGGTGCAGGCCGGGAAGCTCAACAAAGAACCAGAGGGATAAAGGCCGCTTGGCCAAAGCAGTCGCCACGACGTGTGAGACTGACACTAAGTACCATTGCAGGTGCATGTTGGGAAGCTCACTAAGAACCAGAGGGATAAAGGCCGCTTGGTCAAAGCAGTCGCCACGACGTGTGAGACTCAGGATTATTATTTCACCTCCGATAGAAAAAAAAAATCCTCTCTGTCCACTACGGTTTTCGAGCAATGTACGCCGGTATTTCAGCCAGTGAGACAGCGGTTTAGGCTGCACGGCCACGCGCACTTCTCCGCCACAGAAGGTAGGATTTGTTTGTGTTCGAGTCCTGGATATTTTCCTGGCTTTACTCTTCCCTGATCTCAGGTTAGTGAGATCCGATGTCTAGCCCTATTGGATACCGACTAAAAAGAAGCGGGAAGTAGAGTGCTTGTATTGTGTACGCGCTGAAGAACTCTTGTCAGTTAAAAGTAGAAAAGAGTATGTCAAAAATGGGAACTGCCCAAGCAGAAATCATTAACTTACAAATCGATCCATGCAGAAGACGGATGTGTCGGGCCGAAACATGAAGACATCACGGCTTGACGTGTCAACTAGCGCATTTAACGGGTAAATGGGATGATAAAGAAGAAGGAAAAGAAAACAAGGATGGGGGAGAAGGAGAAGAAAAAGAAAATGATGATGATGATGATGATGATGATGATGATGATGATGATGATGATGATGATGATGATGATGATGATGATGATGATGAACGAGTACCACAAGAAAAAGAAATATGTCGCAACATGTGTGGAGAAAGTCAAAAAGATAAAGTGATTTTATCATTTCATGAAAATCTCAAGATTACCAAAAGAATGTACAATAAAAAAAAAAGAAACTGCCAATATAATATTTCAGCCCCGTGTAAAGACAAGACAAGAACAATTAACGTTTTGACTCAAAAAATCTTCAGCGGGTGACAAGAAAAGCAAAACAAGAGTTAAGAGTGCCACAAGGAGTGGTCTTAAAATAGAATGATTAAGGAGGCGGGGGGAATGGGGTGGATACATTAAACATAAGACAAGAGAAGAGGTGAAGAACACGGGAAGGCAGATAGCTCACTTGAGAAAGTGTGAAGTAAAATAACAGAAGGGAAACTTGAGAAAGCGTGAAGTAAAATAAAACATTGAAAACTTGAGAAAGTGTGAAGTAAAATAACACAATGGAAACTTGAGAACGTGTGAAGTAAAATAACACAATGATAACTTGAGAACGTGTGAAGTAAAATAACACAATGATAACATGAGAACGTGTGAAGTAAAATAACACAATGAAAACTTGAGAACGTGTGAAGTAAAATAACACAATGATAACTTGAGAACGTGTGAAGTAAAATAACACAATGGAAACTTGAGAACGTGTGAAGTAAAATAACACAATGATAACTTGAGAACGTGTGAAGTAAAATAACACAATGGAAACTTGAGAACGTGTGAAGTAAAATAACACAATGATAACTTGAGAAAGTGTGAAGTAAAATAACACAATGAAAACTTGAGAACGTGTGAAGTAAAATAACACAATGATAACTTGAGAAAGTGTGAAGTAAAATAACACAATGAAAACTTGAGAACGTGTGAAGTAAAATAACACAATGATAACTTGTGAAAGTGTGAAGTAAAATAACACAATGAAAACTTGAGAAAGTGTGAAGTAAAATAACACAATGGAAACTTGAGAACGTGTGAAGTAAAATAACACAATGATAACTTGAGAAAGTGTGAAGTAAAATAACACAATGATAACTTGAGAACGTGTGAAGTAAAATAACACAATGATAACTTGAGAAAGTGTGAAGTAAAATTTTTCGAGCTCATCATCGGAAGAGGAAAGTTGGAATACTTGGTTACAACAGGCAAAATATAAGAAAAGAGAGATCGCGGACGACAAAGAGAGAAAATACTAGATAACTTGGTGTCATGGCATGGAAAATAGTCAACATCAGAATTGATACGATGCACTGCAGATAGAAGATTGTGGAAGGACATAATCCCTTACGCCAACCGGTATGGTACATAATGATGATGATGTTAATGAAGTATAATAACACAATGGAAATATTAAAATATTCTTGTTTAGTCTCAAAGTAGAAATAATTTGATAAAAGAACGTTTCTAAAAATAAAGAAAAAAAACATAATTAAACACATGTTTCGTACAATAAACATTACATCCCTAAGTCTTTAACTAAAATACTAATTTTAATCAGACACCAGCGGCAGTGTACATTAGTGTATGGTATTAATATCCTTTGAAATGAAAGACACACGACGAACTACGTGTTGCGTGACGCTGTTTCCATGGAGACATGTATAATTCTGGTCGCAGCTGTAGAAGAGTTTTTGTTTTCTGTTGCTTTATTTGTTGCTTTTGAGTAAGTTGTTTACTTCAGTCATTTCATTGACTTTTCAAACTTCATTAACTCATACATTACTCTTTATAGTGTTTTCTCAATCGCTAGCTTCTCATTATGCATGTTATTCTTCATAATATCATCTCCAATTTAATATTTTCTCATACATTTTTAAAAATAATACTATCTGAACTATCTCCATTATTATATTTTTTTCATATTCGTATATATTAATATCTTCATTTTTATATCTTCTCATATTTGTATGCATATAATATTCTCTTCGTCAATCATCATCATCATGTACCATACCGGTTGGCGTAGGCGATCATGTCCGTCCACATACTTCTATCTATCGAGCATCGTATCAGTTCTGTTGTTGACTGTTGTTTCGTGTCACGGTACCAAGCTATCTAGTATTTTCTCTCTTTTATCGTCCACGATCTCTCTCTCCTTGTATGTTGCCAGTTGTAACCAAGTATTCCACCTTTCTCTTCACAATCATCATTCTCATCATCGATTCCCGTCTCCGTAGCGAAGGTAAGCTACCAGGGAGCGCCATTCTGCTCTGTCTCTTGCTTTGATGGTGCATGTTGTCAAAGGCTGATTTGTCCATCTTTTGATGTTACTCCTCCATGTTAGTCTTGGTCTGCCTCTGCCTCTTTTACCTTGTATTTTCTCCTCCAGGATTACTTTTAGTAGGCTGTTGTGTCTTTTAACATGGCCCCCACCCCCCACCCACCGCCCCCCCCCAAAAAAAAATCTCCTCTTCACAATACCGTTTCCATTCTCACAGTTTCGCATTATATTATTTCATGTTTACTTAAAGAACTGTTGAATTCACAACAATTACTTGTTTACCTGGCTTATGACAATGTACGTCAAATCAACGAGACATAGCCTTCTCTGGAGCCGACATGGGGCGAGGACAATGTGATGTTATATTGTATCTTATAAAGACAATTAAAAACTCAGGAAACCTTGAAAAATTTTTTTAGTTATCTCTAAAGAGGACGTTGTTGCATTTTATCGCAATTTGCGAAGTGATCTTATTTGGGAACAATAAACCTTGGTCGCTTTATTTATTAAAGGCTTGAAGTTAAATATGATGAAAGTGTTTTGTTAAGAGTGTTCCAAGGATCGTTATGGTCTCGTTACTAAAGAATAACAATAATGGAAACAGAAATAATAACATCAACAGGTTGTAAGAAAAGGTGGGTAACCTATTCTCCACAAACAGGTGATAAGAAAGGGTGGGAACATATATTCCACAAACAAGTAACACGAAAATGTGGGCCCATATATTTTACAAACAGATGACAAAAAATTGTGGGCCCATATATTTTACAAACAGATGACAAAAAATTGTGGGCCCATATATTTTACAAACAGATGACAAAAAATTGTGGGCCCATATGTTTTACAAACAGATGACAAAAAATTTGGGCCTATATATTTTACAAACAGATGAAAAAAAATTGTGGGCCCATATATTTTACAAACAGATGACAAACAATTGTGGGCCTATATATTTTACAAACAGATGACAAAAAATTGTGGGCCCATATATTTTACAAACAGATGACAAAAAATTGTGGGCCCATATATTTTACAAACAGATGACAAAAAATTGTGGGCCCATATATTTTACAAACAGATGACAAAAAATTGTGGGCCCATATATTTTACAAATAGATGACAAAAAATGTGGGCCCATATATTTTACAAACAGATGACAAAAAATTGTGGGCCCATATATTTTACAAATAGATGACAAAAAATGTGGGCCCATATATTTTACAAACAGATGACAAAAAATTGTGGGCCCATATATTTTACAAACAGATGACAAAAAATGTGGGCCCATATATTTTACAAATAGATGACAAAAAATGTGGGCCCATATATTTTACAAACAGATAACAAAAAATGTGGGCCCATATATTTTACAAATAGATAACAAAAAATGTGGTCCCATATATTTTACAAATAGATGACAAAAAATGTGGGCCCATATATTTTACAAATAGATGACAAAAAATGTGGGCCCATATATTTTACAAATAGATGACAAAAAATTGTGGGCCCATATATTTTACAAATAGATAACAAAAAATGTGGGCCCATATATTTTACAAACAGATAACAAAAAATGTGGGCCCATATATTTTACAAATAGATAACAAAAAATGTGGGCCCATATATTTTACAAACAGATGACAAAAAATGTGGGCCCATATATTTTACAAATAGATGACAAAAAATGTGGGCCCATATATTTTACAAATAGATGACAAAAAATGTGGGCCCATATATTTTACAAACAGATGACAAAAAAATGTGGGACCTCTACTCCATGTGGAATAGGTGGTTATATTTTGTGATGACGGAGAATAATAGTTTACTGTAGTCCATGGGTATAGCCATCCTTATTTACTCTAAACATATTTCATATAAAAACACTTTTATGCTGAAGACAGACGTATCGGCCGGAAAGTGATATGTCGAGATAAGCACAAATAGTAAATATTATGCGGTTCGTTAGTAGATCTGCAGAGAATGTACAATAAACATAAAACGGTATGAAGTAGCTAAACTAACAGAAAGACAGGAAAAACTGCGACGTTTCGGCAAAAGCTTTCATCAGGTATAACACACAAACGATTAGAACTGAACAAATAAATCTAAGCACGAAAAACAAAACACTGATCTAAAAATGGCGGAAAGAAAAGGTGGCCGTGATTTACGTAGATTTTAGTTATAAGATTAATAGACAATAGGGCTGGTAGGATTTAATTGGATCAAAATGGAGCCAAACTATGGGAAATTATAAAGAGGGTGTCCAATATGGCACGATGAAAGCAAGAAAATGAGGAAAGGTGAAATAGAAGATAGGGGTGGCAAGGGGAAGAAGAGTGGGGTAATAAAGGTAAGGATTAGAAGAATGGGGATAGGACAAAGAAAATAACAGGAGCGGATACTAGTGATTAAAGAAAAGAGTGAAAAGAGTTTAAATCTTGCGGTTGGAGAGTGCCAAAATGGGTAATGAGTCGGCATTCCGACGCGAACCGAGTCTGGGTGTCAGAGGAACAAGATATGATACCTGTAACCCCAACGTCATCAGAGATATTATGAGAGTCCTTGAGATATGAAATGGGAGTAGATATATATATATAGTGCTAGAATTGTGTTCTATGTTAAACAAGTGTTCAATAAGTGTTCAATAAGTGTTCAATAAGTGTTCAACGACTATATACAATAACCGTCGCCCTGTTCGGCCAAAATATGTTTTGAGATAGCTTTGATAAATGATGAGTATAGCAAGATTCTGGAGTCTGCAGAAATGTGGTTTTACACAAGAATGTTAAGAATATCATGGACAGCTATGAAGAGTATTGAAAATGTTCTGAAAGAGGTCAAAGCAAAAAGACAGCTAATTTCCAATATTAGGAAGAAACAATCATCATTTTTTGGCCATATAATAAAAAGAGAACAACTGGAATATATTGTAACAACTGGAAAAATTGAGGGACGAAGAGATAGAAAGAAGCAAAGAGAAAAAGTACACAACAGCTTATGAGAATTGCTAGGCAGAAGGTCAACAACAGAAATGATAAATAACTGTCGGATTCGAAAGTTGTGGAGAGACATGATCACATACGCCAGCAGGCCAGGTACTTAATGATGATGATATCAAAATTCCGGGATATTCACGTGAAGCCTACCAACGAAATATCTTAGACTAGAGACACGCCCCATTCACCTTCATTTAACTGGCAGACGATGAAGAAGAAAAAGAAGAAGCAGTAGAAGAAGCGGAGAAGAAGAGATATACTCAGTCTTTTACCTGAATACGCAATAAAATCTCACCACAGTGCAGAGTTTTGACAACATTGGCGAGGGACCATGTGGCAATTTTGAGAAGTTCGTTCATATTACTTGTTGTTGATGGTAGAAATGTTACTAGTTTATGAGTTATTGCCCGGGCAGCGGCATAAAGATTGCTACTTTCAATGTTCAACAACCAAAAAGTTCTTCAATGTGCGAGACTTCAAAGCGTGATCTATGTTTTATTGTCCGTATCCGATAAGGTTAGGTCCCGAACACAATTTACCCTTGGATTAAGAGTTATAGGGAAATATGATGATGATGATGAGGTTCGAACAGGATAAAGAGTTGTAGGGAAACATGATGATGATGAGGTTCGAACAGGATAAAGAGTTGTAGGGAAACATGATGATGATGATGAGGTTCGAACAGGATAAAGAGTTGTATGGAAACATGATGATGATGAGGTTCGAACAGGATAAAGAGTTGTAGGGAAACATGATGATGATGAGGTTCAAACAGGATAAAGAGTTGTAGGGAAACATGATGATGATGAGGTTCGAACAGGATAAAGAGTTGTAGGGAAACATGATGATGATGAGGTTCGAAAAGGATACTTTTCGAACTAGGCATTGATCTCAACGTTACACAGGCCCCCACGGATTGATTGGTTGGTTAGTTGATTGTTTGGTTAATTAGTTGGTTTGTTGCCTGGATTGTTGGTTGACTGATTTAATGTTGGTGGATTCATTTAAAAAAAAAAAATTTATTTGTAAAAATTTTCAACTCAAATGTTAAGGCGGTCCTATTATATGGCTGTGAAACATGGAGAACAACAAAATTGACAATCACGAAGATACAGACTTTCATTAATGGATGCTTACGCAGGATAAAAGGATGGAAATGGTAGGACAAAATCACTAACATAGAATTATGGAAATGTACCAGTCAAACACCAGTGGATAAAGAGATACAGCGAAGACGATGGCGCTGGATAGGACACACACTACGGAAGCCAACTGAGAGTATTACACAACAGGCCCTTTTTTGGAATCCCCAGGGCAAAAGACAAAGAGGAAGACCAAGGAATTCTTGGAGAAGACAGATAGAAGCAGAGATGAAGATGATGGGGAAATAAATGGAATGATCTTAAAAGAATGGCAAAAAACAGAACGACTTGGAAGGTGTTTGTTGAAGACCAATGCTCCACTGAGAGCTAAAAAGGTAGAAGAAGAGGAAGTTTGATTGGTTGATTGGTTGATTGCTTAATCCGTTGGGTTGTTGGTTTATTGATTGTTTTAAGTTTTTTTTATATTTGGTTGATATTTTATCGAACATTTGATCAGTTTATTATTTGGTCGATTGATTGGTTAGCTGATTCATTGTTTTTGGTAGTTATTCTTTAACTGGTTAGTTGATTCATTGTTTTTGGTACTTATTCTTTAACTGGTTAGTTGATTCATTGTTTTTGGTAGTTATTCTTTAACTGGTTAGTTGATTCATTGTTTTTGGTAGTTATTCTTTAACTGGTTAGTTGATTCATTGTTTTTGGTAGTTATTCTTTAACCGGTTAGTTGATTCATTTTTTTTTGTAGTTATTCTTTAACCGGTTAGTTGATTCATTGTTTTTGGTAGTTACTCTTTAACTGGTTAGTTGATTCATTGTTTTTGGTAGTTATTCTTTAACTGGTTAGTTGATCCATTGTTTTTGGTAGTTATTCTTTAACTGGTTAGTTGATTCATTGTTTTTGGTAGTTATTCTTTAACTGGTTAGTTGATAGATTTGTTCTCTTTTATATGAGGGTTATTTTGGAAGGTTTTTGTAGTTCTTGATTAGTTTGTTTCTTAATTCGTTGAAATATCGGTCGATTCTTCTTTTTCTTCTGCGATAAAAGCTCATTGAGACTAGGATTCCGGACTCTCTTATGAAAGCAGCTGTCAGTTTAAGTGATTATCGGTCGATTGATTAGTCCTCAACATATTTTGAACCTCATTCAATGACAGTAGGACAGTACTAGGTCTTCTACATCAGCAATCTTCTCCACAACTGCAGCGACCACGATGATTCGCACCGCACTGTCCAACCTCTTGGGACACCACTTTTAAGAATCCCTGAATAACTTATTGCGCCAGACCTGTATCGATGTTTGCGCCTCATCCCCGGCGACCGACCGAAAGTTCTCACTCCCAGAACGAAAGATCAAATATCAAATGAAGACTAAACCATTTTTACCAATCAGAAGATATGTTTTTGTTACAACCTGCTTATTAATTACGCATTAAGGTCATGATGTTCGAAAATATTCAACATAATAAATCGCATATTCTATCATCGATTTATTTTCCCCTGAGAATTAAATTATTTTTTTGCACATTTTATTTCAATGTCATAATTTCATTAACGTTTTTTTTTTTACTTTTAAAACCGTGTTGTTAAATTTCAAATTTAATTCAATCAATATAACATGGGCGCTTTTATATTTAATACCTAAGGTTTCATTAAATTTGTTACGTTTTGTTTTTAAACCTGTAAAATAAAACATTCGTAAAAAAAAAAAAAGAGAGAATAATTATTACAGTCTCCGGGGCGAAGAAAACTGATTTTGTTATTTTGAAAATCGGCTCGTAACAGAAAACAAATTCAGTAAAAGAAATTACTAATGATATCCTGAAAAATAACTAAGGATAACTCATGTAAAATTTATACTGAATAATAAGTCTTAAAAGGAGCTAATACAAATTTTTATAGAAGTACTCATCATCATCATCATCGAGTGCCTTCTCCGCAACGAAGGTTGCCTACCTTGGATCGCCATTCTACTCTGTTTTTTGCTTTGATGGTGCAGGCCGTCATAGATTGACTTGTCCATCTTTTGATGTTATTCATCCATGTTAGTCTTGGTCTGCCTCTGCCTCTTTTACCTTGTATTTTCTCTTCCAATATTACTTTTAGTAGGATGTTGTGTCTTTTAACATGCCCCAAAAATGTCATTTGTCTTGTCCTAATTGTATTTAGTAGTTCTCTTTTTATTTTCAGTTGTTTTACAACTTCATCTTTTGTTTTCTTTTCTTTCCATCCAATTATACCTATTCTTCTATATATCCACATTTCAAAGGCTTCAATTTTCTGTTCTGTTTTCTTGTCTAATGTCCATGTTTCTGCACCATACAGGAATACTGAGAAGATGAAACATTTTGCCATTCTTAGTTTCAGCCCTGCTGATATTTGTTTTGTTGTTAGTATATTTTTCATGGCATTAAAATTACGTTTTTGCCATACCTATTCTTTTGTTTATTTCAGTTGTACATTTTCCATCATTGGTTATAGTATGCCCCAAGTAGTTGTAGCTCTGGACTGTCTCCAGATGTGTTCCCTCCACTGTGATATTTATTTGTAGGTCTTGAGAATTTTCTTTGTTTATGATCATCGTTTTAGTCTTTTTGATATTCATATCTATTCCATATTTTTTGCTTGTTATGTTTACTACATTAAGCAATTGTTGTAGGTCTTTAGGAATTTCTGCTAGTAGAACAGTATCATCAGCATATCTTAGGTTATTGGTTATCTTTCCATTAATGTTTAGGCCTGGCATCTCTGAGATGTTTTTAAAGATTTGCTCAGTGTATAGATTGAACAAACTTGGTGATAGGATGCATTCTTGTCTTACTCCTCTTTTCATGTCCATCGGTGTAGAATTCTCCTTGTTATATTTTATTATTGCTGTTTGCTCCCAGTACAAATTACATATTAGTCGTATGTCTGTGTCGACTAGATTTATATCCTTTAGGCAGTCTATATAAGTTGGTTATGGTTAAAACAATAGTTAGAATTTCTCTCCGTGGCTTTCTTTGGATTGTTTCGTGATGAGGTTCCAATCTCTTTCACGGTGGTCTGCCAAATTTTCTATTTTCCATATATTATTATTCCATTCTATTACATAGAAGTACTACTTAATAATATTTTTTTTTAAAACATAAAATAATGTATTTTTATGATCAATTTAAGTATAATACAGAAAAGTAATGACGATAATTTATATAAACATTTTCTGATTTTTTTAAATTTAAAGCCGAAAATAGCGTGTGAAAGAACTATCTTCCACAATAACTCTTAGCAGTAACAGAAGACAATATGAATAATAATCTCTTTGATAAATAACTAACTGTTAGCCATAAATGTAGACAATTTATAAGATATAGCTTCAAATATAATTTATAGGATATAGCTTTTATTATAATTTATGAATGTAGCTTCAATTATAATTTATATGATATAGCTTTTATTATAATTTATAGGATGTAGCTTCAATTATAATTTATAGGATGTAGCTTCAATTGTAATTTATAGGATGTAGCTTCAATTATAATTTATAGGATGTAGCTTCAATTATAATTTATAGGATGTAGCTTCAATTATAATTTATAGGATGTAGCTTCAATTACAATTTATAGGATGTAGCTTCAATTATAATTTATAGGATGCAGCTTCAACTATAATTTATAGGATGTAGCTTTAATTATAATTATAGGATATAGCTCCAATTATAATTTATAGGATGTAGCTTCAATTATAATTTATAGGATATAACTCCAATTATAATTTATAGGATGTAGCATCAATTGTAATTTATAGGATGTAGCTTCAATTATAATTTTCAAGAATTTGAAAATTGTCTCCACGACTACTAAGATCAAACTACAAAATCGTCTGTCTTCTTCTATCGCCATGGTAAGGGCGTATGCTTTAGTTCTCTCATATATGCGACTATGTGTCCGACACATCCGATATCGCCAGTAGCTTTTGGGACTGTCTGCCCCTCCACTTCTCGATCACTATTCACTACATCATACCAAATAGGCTTTCCGGGATCACTGCTAAAATATGAAACAGATTGTTTGTCTCTTTGCTTTTCACTAATTCTAACGTCATGGTCCGGCTAATGGTCGCTAGCTGCGTTCAGCTTATGTCCTTCGTTTCATTCATCTTTCGCAGAGTTAAATTACTTATATATCATATATAGCAATGTGAGTACATAGTGTCCAAAGGAGGGATTTACACTTTTTGAATTTTAATAAGTTAAAAGTAAAGAGCCCCGTCACGCCAAGTGGCGTGTAGGGAATATGGTGTTAGTGACCATCATTTTTACAGACTTTCGGCACATGATTTTTGGGGTAATGTGGTCGGTATTACCCGTGCCGCTTTACTTTCGCAGAAAAAATCAGGTACCCATTTAAGGCTAGGCTAACCCGGAAGCTCTTGTCCTGTGTAGTCCAGTTCACTAACCACTGAGCTATCGCGGCTCCCTGAATTTTAATAACTTGAACAAAAATAACAAAAATATGACTGATTGTTTTTAATGCCACAAAGATGTTCAAAACATTACTTATGATGTTCTGATATTGAAGATGTTCAAAACATTACTGATAATGTTCTGATGTCGAAGATGTTCAAAATGGCCTCCATTGGCATTGTCTGGAACGCTGTGGAACAGATCTACAAACTACATGTTACAAACATGTGATATGGTTTCCATAGGTATGGATTCACAGGCAATAACAATCGCCTCTCTCGGTGACATCCAGCGTACGTGGTTTTGGGGCGTTGACAGTGCCCTTCAGATTTCCCCACAGAAAGAAGTCTAACGGCGTTAGATCGAGAGATCTGGGTGGATACTCGACACTTCCTCGTTAGCCTATTCACCTCTCAACAAAGGTTTCATCCAGGAACTGCTGCAAGTCTCGATGGCCATGTGATGGCGCGCCGTCTTGTTGACAACAACAATCTTCACCAGGGTAGAGTTGGGGAACAGCTGGCACAATTGCTTCCTACAACATGTTAAGGTACACAGCATCTGTTACTGTTCCTTCTAAAAAGTTAGGTGATTAACATCCAAACAGTGTAAACTCCTTTATCACTCTGATAAACCACTGATAGACCACTCTGTTGCCTTTGGCGTTTTGACAGACGGTTGGTAGCAAGCAACCATAATAAGTCAGTAGTTTGGTAAAATATTAGTGTCTTATGCTGGATGTTGTTCTGCTGAACAACTTCTCGTGTGGCTGAATCTGTCAATTTTGGATAGACAGATTTGTCCACATAATGAACAATATGTTTTTGAAGTGTCTGGCCTCGTCTCTTTTCTCCTGCATCTTTTGTCTTTGAATTTGATATCAGTGATGCCTCGAAAGTTGTTGTGCCTTTTAACTCTTTCTGTACGGTTCGACACTTTATGCGTTATTCCGATTTCGGCCGTGTACATTTCGCCGCCTAGTGCATCACTCTCAATTTTATTAATGTGAACCGGCATCAAATCATTTTCTTTTTAGATGTCTTGTATCATCTTGGTATTCTACTTGTTCTTTTACCTTTTTAGCTCCCAGTGGAGCATAGGTCTTCAACAAACATTTTCCAAGTCATTCTGGTTTTTGCATTTTTTTAAGATCATCCCATGTCTTCCCCATCATCTTCATCTCTGCTTCTATCTGTCTTCTCCAAGAATTCCTTGGTCTTCCTCTTTGTCTTTTGCCCTGAGGATTCCAAAAAAGGGCTTGTGTAATCCTCTCAGTTGGCTTCGGTAGCGCCATCGCCTTCGCTGTATCTCTTTATCCACTGGTATTTGCGAAGAGTGCGAAACAAAATCAGTCCCGAAATTAGCGATGAACTGTGGGGTTTTGTTAGAGATAAAGGAAAAAGCTATGCCATTTATATCATAAGATCTTTAGTAGAAAAAGCCATAGAGGTGAAAAAAGATCTGTACCTATGTTTCATAGATTACACCAAGGCATTTGACAAAGTAAAGCACCAAGAAATAATCAAAAGTTTAGAAAGTATAAACGTAGACAGCAAAGATCTAAGAATAATAAAGAACATGTACTGGCAACAAACAGCGGCCATAAGAACTGGAAACCAATTGGGAATGTTTCAACAAATAAAACAGGGTGTTAGACAGGGTTGTGTGCTGGCACCAGATTTGTTTAATATTTATAGTAAGATTATTTTAAGATTCATAAGGGACATGCCTGGAATAACAATTGGAGGCCATAATATAAATAATCTAAGGTATGATGATGATACAGTCTTAATCGCTAAGAGTGAAAATGAGATACAAGAAATGTTGGACATTATAGGGAAAGAAAGCAAAAATAAAGGACTCAGCCGTAATAGCAAGAAGACAGAGGTAATGGTAACAACAAAGAAAAAGACATCACCTCAGTGCAAAATAAAGACAAGTGGAACAATATTATAACAGGTAAATGAATTTAAATATTTGGGAAATTTGTTAACCTCAGACGGAAGATGTACAAAAGAGGTGAGATGCAGAATGGCTCAGGCAAAAGCAGCTTTCCAAAAAAACGAGGAAGATATTATGCAATCCAGTTTTGACAATAGAAACAAGAAAAAGAGTTCTTAAATGTTATGTAGAGCCAGTCTTAACATATGGATGCGAATCATGGACAGTAGGACAACAGACAAGAAAATCACTGGAGTCTGTAGAAATGTGGTTTTACAGAAGAGTGTTGAGAGTACCATGGACAGCTAAGAAGAGTAATGAAGATGTTCTGAGATAGGTCAAAGTAAAAAGAGAGCTAATTTCCAATATCAGGAAGAAACAATCATCATTTTTTGGTCATGTAATGAGAAGGGAACAACTTGAATTGTAACAAATGGAAAAATTGAGGGACGAAGAGATAGAGGGAAGCAAAGAGAAAAAAATAACAGAAAGCTTAAGAGAATGGCTTGGCAGAAGGTCAACAACAGAAATGATAAATAGCTGCCGAGATCGAAAATTGTGGAGAGACATGATCACCTACCCCAGTAGGCTCGGTACTTGATGTTGACGATTTCACTGGTACATTTCCATAATTCTATGTTAGTGATTTTGTTCTGCCATTTCCATCCTTTTATTCTGCGTAAGCATCCATTAATGAAAGTCTGTATCTTCGTGATTGTCAATTTTGTTGTTCTCCATGTTTCACAGCCATATAATAAGACCGACTTAACATTTGAGTTGAAATTTTTTTTTTTTTTTTGTATTTAATCTAATTTCTTTGGATTTCCATAAGTTCCATCTTGGTAATGTTGAAATCTAATTCCTTGTTGATTTATCTAAAAATTCTTATATAACTTGTTATATGTTAGATAAGTATAAACATGTAGATTGATTCTTAAAAACATGAACAATTTTGTCTCTGAAATCTCTTTCCGTTGCATTGATACAAACCTCCCGTAGGGAAATGAGATAAGCAATGTAAACTACTCGTAGTTAACTTCATCAAAACCTCGAATATGGTTTCATCAACCAAGTTTTGTGCCTGCATTGTCCCTTAAAGCTTTTCCTTCTACTCCGTTGTTCGCTCATTAACTGAATCTGTGTTTTATTTACTCTGTAAAGTTTACTGCATTCGTCTTAAACACGTAAGTAGTATACAAGGGTCCAACTAAGTCGCATTTAGGCGTAAATTAACAAAGATATATAGTAGGCGTATTTTACGCCTAATGTACACGAGAGACAAGAGGAGTTAATCGGTCGTGCAGCGGCGTGACCCCTCGTGCGGCGGGCGGAGTGCTTGGTGTACTTGATCGATAGTGATAGGTTAGTAGATTATACAACATCAATGAAAAACGATCAATATAAAACAGAAGACAAAGATATATTTTATTCTTTTATTATCTCAATAGGTGTATAACATACATTGATATTATATAACATTACAAACATATTTAGTACACTGAGTAAATATATAGTACAGGGATAACCTTTATTTATAGCTATGTAGTTGGGTGTCTGCTTAACTATGTGTCATAAATGAATCATAAGGGGTGAAACTGTTAGAGATTGCTGGGTAGTCTAAACTGGTAGTGTAAAGAGTTAAATATCTAAAGGCGTAGTCGAGACGTTACCAGCAGCTACCTTTCTTTTAATATAGAAATATGAAAGAGCATTTCTTGTTTGACTGTAGGAAAATATGGAATTATTTAAGACTTTGAAACCTACATTTTTCCCACCCTTAGCCTTTTGCGTAGCGAGAACCTCTAAAAACATATCTTTATCTAATTTGTTGTGTTGCTTGCTTAACCCTTTACAACTGATTTTATCGTAATCCCCACTACAATGGTACGTCTTACTACATAAACTAACAAGAGCTGTCCCTTCGTACTCTAGTTTAAAAAGACCTGGCGTTCGTTTGGTATACGCTTTAACACCCTTACAGCTTATACAGTCTGTCTTGCTAGTATGTTCATCGCAAAACTCGACAGGAAACCAGTCTTTATACACGCTATTAAACTCATCCCGCAGACCTGACTTAACTATGTCCTCTAACTTAGGTGCACTTAAGGCTAAGTATAAACTATCAGTATCTGTTTCACATAACTGAAAGTTGGACCTATCTACAAACTTATCTAAGAACTCGAAATAAAAATCTAACATACGAAGTTTTGCATATTGATAGACGAAGAAACCGATTTGTAGGGGCAAGTCCCAAACAGTTTTCTTTTTCTCCATCTCAATTTAAAAAAGACCCTCCCCTATTTCAGTCATCTTTTTAAACCGGGAACTATTAATCATTTTCGATATCTCATCCCCCTGAACATACGAGACAGCGCTATGCTTGGCCTTATTGGTTAGACTCTTCCCGTAGGCTGAGTTTCCTAAGAACTTCATCGTATCGCTTACTATAGATTGACTTTCGTCTAGATCACCAGCCCTCCTAGCGTCAGAAACCATTTCGCCAAACTTTTTAAAACAACTAGACGGTTGATATTCTATCACTTGATAAATTTTTGTTACCACCAATCCGTGGTCTAAATACCATTTTAACAGTGGTGTTGCCAACAAAATTTTTTCCCCGACATAACTACCTATTAGGGTGCGACGAGGGGTTGACAACAAGTTATGTTTGAGGGCATATTCACCCATAAACGGTCCAATATCAGCACGCGTGACGTCAATATTTTTGAAAATTGGAGTAATCTCACTGAAATGTTCCTTCAGGCGGTCGGGGACGTGTAGATCACATTCCACTAAACCAAAACATGTTCCATCTGAAACAGAAGTCAGAATCTGTTTAGCACTGAGAGGGAGCCCTTCTTTAGAGTAAGAGGGTCTAGCTCGACGGATGGCTTTAGAAAGGAAAGCCCTAATGCTTGGGTCAGACTTTTTCAGAGCCTGCCACTCACATTCCCACATAACTTCTACAGGGACTTTGACCTCCTCAGTTAGATAGGTGTGTATCTCACATGTTTTTTCAAACAGCTCGAACAAGGGCTTATTATTAACAGGGTTTCTATCTTTATCTTTGGTGAGGGGACAGTCTTTATGACCATGGTACAAACAACCATGAAAATTATAACCTCTTCTATTGGATTTATCCCACCCATCCACAGGGATATTTCTATCACCTAACCGAAACTCCCTCCCATTAAACTGAGTTTTCAACTCCACCCCTTTCTGGTGGGCGACCCACGTTAGCCACTCTCTACTTTGTTGGACATAATAGTTATCTTTTTCGACCCTAAACCCGTTCTCCATTCTTCTAATAATTGGATAATCTGTTGGCATTGGGTTCATCAGAGCCCAAAGATACAACGCATTGGCATCGTATCCTTGGATGGATTTGACCAGCTTTCCTCCCCTAATAAGCGTTTTGCCTACTTCATGATACCTATGAAAGATTATAGAGGGACCTCCAACGATATTATCTCTAATCATTGTGTGTAGACTAGCCTGTTTGCTCGAACACAAACTAAACATTACACCCCTATCAACGGTCTTAAAAAGATACTTTAAACAAACACCCGGAACCGAAATGGCGTCTTTAAAACAGTCCACACCCCGCTCCCCATAAAAGCGAACCTGTTGCTCTAACGCTTCTAAGAAGGGGACTACATCTTTGTTATTATACCAAATCAAAAAGTCCTTAAGGGTCGTCATCTTATTAACCTTCCAGACCTTTTTACACAGAGCGTATTCCTCCTTGGCAATGTTGGCATTTTTTAACGACGAATGGAATGCTTCGTGTGGGGGTAACTCCGTCTCATTCAACTTGTTTAAATCGGTTACGTACTCGTAACAGAAAACACCCTTGCACTCCTCTACTTTATAAGCTGCCAAGTACTTGCTATAACTAAAACCTGGCGCTAGATAATTTATGATATCTAGGAACTTTAACTTCGGCGTTGCAATACACATAAAGTTATTGTTTCTTTTAACTATAAACTTGAACGGTTTTGGTACTTTGTAGTCTACTTCCATTTTATCTTCCTCTTCTTCGTTAACATCGGCTTCTTCTTCGTCGTCGTCTTCTTCTTCTTCTTCTTCACCCACTTGTGCAGTAGCATCCATGAAGTGCTTTATTAAATAAGGTTTAATGACGTTGATGTCATATTTCCCCGAGTTAAACCCTATCACTGGAAGCTCTTTTAAATATTCATCAAACTTAGCTATTAGCTTGTGTTTGCTCAGTTCATGGAGTTGAGTAAAAATACTTTCAAACCGAGCTCGCAACAACGAGTACGCCGTACCAGCGATTCCAGTGAGGTAATCAACCATCTGACTAACTAAAACCTGTGGGTCACCCTTCGTTATGAAGCATATTGGTCCCTCCCACCCGGGACATTTGACGCTATAGAGCAGGAGAGGGGCACGTGTTTAGCTACAAAGGTAGTCGAGTGCGTCTCTGGGGGAACATTCCCACTATCAAAATAACATTCATAATCGAATGTCGCCCTGAAAGGGTAAATAAAAGACTCTGGAGTACTTATCCCTTCAACGCTGATCGCGTCCCATACACTTTCAGGTGAAGAGTAAACCCCACCCTTATATGTCTCTACAGCCATATCCCCATTGCAAGTTTTTTCATGCCTATCCATACGCCCAAACTTTTTCCACAATTTCCCACATTTTCCACAAGAAAAACTTTTACTAGCCCTAGAAAGATCGTTTATATAAAAGAAGTGGTTTTTGTAAAGTAAAAGACGGAGAGTTTCACTGTAACTGCTGGTGCTTCTCAGGACAATACGCAAGGCTTGGTCAGAATCAAACTCAAAAATATCTATATTTATTGAAAAACAACTTTCTAAGAGAGACATTTCGGTAAGAGTTACACCCGGAAAGTTACTTAACATTAGAAACGGGTTAAACTGTTTGAAAAGTAGTCTTGAAGCCTTCCTAACATCTTTAACAGAGGTACCTCTATGGATAGCTAGACAACGGAAGAAACAGAGATTATCATTGTAAACTTTAGAATGGGAATCGGTTTGAAGGATATTAATGCCGTAGTTGGATGCAATGTAGGGTGGGATATCAACCAGACACCCTATAGGATAATCTTGAAGTTTATAAACATAAACACTCGTACTGACTAATGCTTCCAATGTATATTTGGTTGTCTCCCTGTTTTTATCTGCATACCCTAATATATCACTTTCATTTAAGCTATCAACAAATGTTTCAAAGTCATTTTTGTTGTTAACTAACAAGGGTTTGTCTAACCCTGTCGCGTTATTTGAGCTGGCGTGAAAGTAACGCAGCCCCTGTGTTTCCCTATGTCTTAAAACCAGATGATGACTATAATTCACCTTGAAACGCTTTTTCTGGGCTAGAAAAATTGGGTTTACAAGGGTCTTCCAATCTATAGGAGTATCAGGCTGATGGAATATAGTATACGTGTCCATGTATTTGTTCCTACGTTCGTGTGTTCTAATAGCTAACCAGTTGTTCTTATATATCTTCCTAATATCTTCGGTAACTTATTTAAAGAGTCCATTTCATTAATAAGTCTTGGTCTCTTTGAGGGGTCTTGAGTCGAACTCTTTACTGCCCGCTTGCGTGAGGTTGTCGATACTTGTGGACATGCTGGTGATGCAGGAACTACTGATACAAGAGATGCAGAATGCTCTGTCTTAATATGTTTGGCAAGGTTGTCTGCTCTATTATAAACTCGTTCACAAACAGCACACTTGTATTCCTGACGCACATGTACACTAGCAAAGTGTCGTTTTATGTCCCAGCTCCGGGTGAAAGTTTTGGAGCAGAGATGACAAGTGTTAGACATCTGTAGAAAAGAAATTGAAACATTACAACTAAAGAATAAAGAACAGTAAACATTACAAGGAAAGAAAACCAGTAAATGTAATCAACGAGACTCACAAATTGTCGAAATTAGGTTACTAAAGTATCATACTATAATATTAAAGAACTAAGATAACACTTACTTTTACGTGTCTGAAGGCGCGAGCCACAACCACCCGCAACAACTGTAATCGTATATCTGATTACAAGCTTCTCAGATATATACACTTGAAACACCGGAAGTGTTACTAAAAATAGAACTGACCTCTGAGGCAATACCGGATGTGTTACTAAAAATAGTTTTTGACCGCTGACGCAATGCCCGCTTTATTTTAGACATCCCCACACCAAAAATTTACTTAAAAATCACTTTTGAAATTGTTACCCCCTTACCATTTTTTAGGGTTACGCCCATGGAATTGATAAAAATCGTAAATTTAGCACGTAGGCATACCTAAAACTTTATTTTAGACATCCCACGCCAAAAATTAACTTAAAAATCACTTTTGAAATTGTAACCCCCCTTACCATTCTTTAGGGTTACGCCCCTGAAATCGATAAAAAATTGAAATATAAGCTCAAGGCATACCCCAAACATAATATTTGACACCCCTACATATCAAACTCCATCAAAAAATCAATAAAAACTAGTAGTGGTATAGTGGTTTTTGAGCCGTTCATACTACGCAGATGTACGGTGCAGCACGTGCAATCGATAAAAAAATTGAAATATAACATCAAGGCATACCCCAAACATAATATTTGACACCCCTACATATCAAATTCCAACAAAAAAACAACAACAAAAAATAGTAGTAAGGAAGGGGGTTTACCGATTGGTTGTTGCATAATCGTGCGAACCTGTTTCCTTGTGGTAAGAACTAAGTAAGAGATACCCACAATCTTACTATAACATTCCAACTCCATATCTTGTATTTTCTTCTGAAGCTTTGCTGCTGGGGTTCATGTTTCCGCATAAAATAATGGATATAAGAAGTGTCCGCATCAGCCTGACTTTAGAGCCAAGAGTGACATACTTTCATCATCACACAATATGTCCTTTGTAGAACGTTGCAGTCACCACAGCCTGTCTGAACGAATCTCTGTCTCTACCCAGATCTCTCACTTCTGCTGTCATGTTCAAGTTCTCTTTGATGTCTTGAAACCACCTTCTTGGTCTGCCCCTGATGCGTCGCCCAGGAACCACGCCTACCGTTATTATACTTTCCAGCCCGCTTTGTCTTTTGACGTGGCCGAAGTATTTTAATTTCTTCTGTACAGTTGTGTTTTTTTAAGCCATTTCTTTTTAATGTTTACATCTTTTAATATATCTTCGTTGCTCTTTTTCAGTAAGTATTCTGTTTCTAATTAATCAATTTTCTTCTTTGCTGCATGCGAGTTTGTCCGTTATTTAGAACCATATATTTTGCTATCGGGAAGATATGTATTCTCAATAAATCAAAATATTACTGTCTTCCTGGTATTGTTTCATATGATCTTAATGGCATTTATTTGTCGTGTTTCTATTGCTAATTTTCTTTTGATCTCTTTCTGGAAGTCTCCATTGCTAGTTAAAACAGATCCCAGATATTCTAGTTTGTTACAATGTTCAAGTTCTTCACTGTTAATGATGATATATTGGCTTTTTGTTTTGTCAATGAACATTATCGTAGTTTATGTATGTTTAGATAAAGGTTTTGCTCTTCACTGTGTTTGTTTAACACACTCAATTGTTTCTTTTAATCCTTCTGCACTGTTTGAGAGGAAGACTGTGTGATCAGCATATCTCATCATCATTGGAAACATTCATTGCTCAAAACTTGATTCACAAGATTACTTACACCAAAAGTAAAGACCCAGCTTTATGACAGAATAGGCCCGGATGTTCTTATAATTCCAAATAGACTTGAGCTTTGCAAGACTGCTGTAGTCGATGATATTCTAGTCAATGTTACAGGTATCCGTTTTACTTAACTAGACTTTATTTCAGGTTTTGAGTCAAGTTTTTCGTTTGTTCGGGTACGTCCGCCACAAATCTCATGCTCTTTCTGTGTGGATTTGTCATTGGATTTTCTCCCTTACTTCGATTTGATTAACTAAAGGTTCCTAGAGCATGCTCTTGTTGCTCTCGACAATGTCCCTGTTTCTGTAAGCTTTTCAACGATCTCTCATCAACATTTTACTTTAATAGAAATGATTAAACTTGAAGTAAAGGTTCCCACGCTGGCTTGCTAGGCATATGGAGAATGTGGTGATTGAGATCACATTTTTCCAAGACCACGGAATATTTTTTTAGTCTGTCTGGTCGGTATCACGCCTAACCGCCTTTACTTCCCAAACAATCACTGATACCTATTTTTAAAGTCTTGTCAAACCCTACAGCCTTCAGGGGAATGAACCCACACCAATCTGATCAGAAAGTGATTGGGAATATAGTTGTTTACTTTCTATTCTCTGCTTCTTGTTCTTTCTACAGCAATAAAAGATGGAGTGTTCATGTGAATAAACTGGTTTCTAGGTGACACACATTAAGATGTCTTACTTGCCTACGTTCGCCCGATGGTTAAATTGGTACATCTTTTCGTCATCCGCCCTTAAAAGGACGTTAAGTGGGCGTATCTGCGTTGCGCTGTGGTTTGCAGTATAACTGTGGTATTTGCGCCTTTCGGCCCAATACATCCGACTTCCAGCAAGATTGTGATGTCTTCTTTTTCATTAACCTGTCGTCTTCTAGACCTCACTTTCTCTCTCTCCCCCCCCCCCTCCCCCCCCCCCCCCCCCCCCCCCCCCAAACCAGCAATAAAATGAAATACATAATTTGAAACTTTCATGACATTTTAAATAGCTTCCATTTCAAAAAAAATTCTATTAAAATCATCAAAGTAATTTCGGAGTTAAAGAGTTAATTTGTCCTTGAAAAACTTTTTCCTGTCGTCTATCACGTGATCAAATTTCCTGACAAGAAAATAGATGTAATATCAGCATGAAATAAGTTTATAAACAACACATTTGTTGTTTTGAATTTCATATTGTCAGGCTTTTTTTTAAATATTCTGTTGGAATACTTTGTATCAATAGTGGATTTGTGTTGCTCATTTCACCTGCAGAGACAACCAAGCGAATATGATTGACAAAAAGCAATTTTAGCAACATGAAAAATATACTGACATCAGAGCAAACAACATCAGAACTAAAACTACGAATAGCAAAATGCTATATTTGCTCAACACTCCTATATGGTGCAGAAACATGGACATTATAACAAAAAGAAAAGCACAAAATTTAATCCTAGGAAATGTGGATATATAGAACAATGGGAACAATTGAGTGGAAGGAAAAGACCAAAAACAATGAAGTTCTGAATAGGCTGAACAAAGTACTATTTAACACAATTTGAAAAAGACAACTGACATGTTTTGTGCATCTGAAGAGACCTAGTACTCTTCATCTTGGAAGGGAAGACACAAGAGACAGACCAAGACTAAAGTGAATTGATAACATAAAAAGATGCACAGGCGAACCTATGACAATGTGTACCATCAAGACAAGAGAGTAAAATGGTGCGCCATGGTAGCCAACCATCGATGTGAAGATGGCACCCATTGGATGAATGGTGCTCCATGGTAGCCAACCATCGATGTGAAGACGGCACCCATTGGATGAATGGTGCTCCATGGTAGCCAACCATCGACGTGAAGACGGCACCCATTGGATGAATGGTGCTCCATGGTAGCCAACCATAGATGTGAAGACGGCACCCATTTGATGAATGGTGCCCCATGGTAGCCAACCATCGATGTGAAGACGGCACCCATTGGATGAATGGTGCTCCATGGTAGCCAACCATCGATGTGAAGACGGCACCCATTGGATGAATGGTGCTCCATGGTAGCCAACCATCGACGTGAAGACGGCACCCAATGAATGAATGAATGAATGGCGCTCCATGATAGCCAACCATCGACGTGAAGACAACACCCAATGAATGAATGGCGTTCTATGGTAGCCAACCATCGACGTGAAGACGGCACCCAATGAATGAATGAATGACGCTCCATGATAGCCAACCATCGACGTGAAGACGGCACCCAATGAATGAATAAATTTCGCTCCATGGTAGCCAACCATCGATGTGAAGACAGCACCCAATGAATGAATGGCGCTCAATGGTAGCCAACCATCGACGTGAAGACGACACCCAATGAATGAATGAATGACGCTCAAATGTAGCCAACCATCGATGTGAAGACGGCACCCAATGAATGAATGGCGCTCCACGGTAGCCAACCATCGATGTGAAGACGGCACCAAATGAATGAATGGTGCTCTACGGTAGCCAACCATCGACGTGACGACAACACCTAATGAATGAATGAATGGCGCTCAATGGTAGCCAACCATCTATGTGAAGTCGGCACCCAATGAATGAATGGCGCTCCATGGTAGCCAACCATCGATGTGAAGACGACACCCAATGAATGAATGAATGGCGCTCCATGGTAGCAAACCATCGATGTGAAAACGGCACCCAATGAATGAATGGCGCTCAATGGTAGCCAACCATCGATGTGAAGACGGCACCCAATGCATGAATGACGCTCCATTGTAGCAAACCATCGATGTGAAAACGGCACCCAATGAATGAATGACGCTCCATTGTAGCCAACCATCGATGTGAAAACGGCACCCAATGAATGAATGACGCTCCATTGTAGCCAACCATCGATGTGAAGACGGCACCCAATGAATGAATCAACTTCAGCTGCCAGTTTGGCTTTGTGGTAACTGTGTAAAAATCATATTGTTTAAAAACGTAAGGTTTACCAAGACCTCGTAATGATGGGCAAGTTGACACAGAAGACCTTGTTTTACAGGATCTCTAGAAAGAACCGGATTCAAATTCTCCAGCTTAACTCGGGAAATAAAGCATTCATGCCAACAAAATCACTGTCCGGAATCTAAGAACTAACGGTTGTTGTCAGCTCCGTGGCATTAGAACGTTGTTTATGGTCAGTACAACTTGTGGTATTAAAGGAGTTTATCTGTGTGTGTGTATATGTTTGTTCCTGTTGAAGACCTATTGAGTCGAAATATTGTTATCTCTGTGTGTGTTTAATGTTTGTTCCTGTTCAATGTCTACTGAGCCGAAATATTGTTATCTCTGTGTGTGTATGTTTGTTCCTGCTGAAGGCCTATTGAGCTGATACGTTGTTCTAATGTGTGTTGTCCACTTATTACGTACAGCTTTAAACATACCGTTTTTTTTCTATTGTTTTCTATATATTTTTCATTTCTCCGGTATTAAAAGTGACTTGACAGGTTTACGCCTTCACAAACTGCATTGTTATCATTACCACAGACGAACGTGTATCCTTGGAAGTATTCATTGCTCAAATCTTGATTAATGAGATTACTTAGGCCACAAGTGAAGTTCTTCATTTATGACCGAACAGACCAGGATGTCGTAAACAAGATCAGGTGTGCCAAGAACAGTACTAGTATAATTAAAGCCAAGAGACAGTGGCAACAGCCTTCCTGGTGGAATAAGTAAAAGAAAAAAAAAATTAAAGTGTCCAGTCACGCCAAGTCGCGTATAGGGAATATGATGTTAGTGACCATACATTTTTATAGACCTTCAGCACATGATTTTTGGGGTAATGTGGTCGGTATTACGCCCGTGCCGCTTTACTTTCCCAGAAAAAAATCCGGTACCCATTTAAGGCTGGGTGAACCCGGAAGCCGTCGGTTGGGATCAAACTAAAGATGGACTCTTGATCTTTGTAGTCCAGATCACTAACCACTGAGCTATCGCGGCTCCCTTCCCTGGTGGAATAATGAGGTGGACAAGTTTTGGGTGGATAAGAGGGGAGCCACCAGGGCATGGGGAAAATAAAAAAAAACAGTGGCACTGCCCTGCATGGGCACACCCTGCTATTCTAAAGAGATGGAATAGGAAGTTGTTTACCTTAAAACACTGATCAAAATGGTAAAGAAAAAAAAGGTGAGAAATGGCACGGTTCTAGGATCGGGTACAAAACGACCAATTCTTTGTGGACACAGAGGTGCCGGCTTTGATCTATAAAAGTCACTTGAGGATGGGGCAGCCATTTACATTGATGAATCCGTTCTTCGACACGGTAGTAACTCGTGGGCTTTCACGGTCCAGACCAAAGGAGGGAAAGGGGGTTTTCGCAGTAACTACCAGCTGTTTGACCATGGAGATCATGGCAGTAACTACCATCTGTTTGACCATGGAGATCATGGCAGTAACTACCATCTGTTTGACCATGGAGATCATGGCAGTAACTACCATCTGTTTGACCATGGAGATCATGGCAGTAACTACCATCTGTTTGACCATGGAGATCATGGCAGTAACTACCAGCTGTTTGACCATGGAGATCATGGCAGTAACTACCAGCTGTTTGACCATGGAGATCATGGCAGTAACTAAAGCAAAGGCCTGGCTGGATACACAATCTTCTCAATCTACTCAAGTCTGGTTTTTGAGGATTTGATGTGTGTGTTCAGGAAAATAGAGAAAAGCTGGGTATGAAGGTAGTGGTTGGAGTCACTAAAGAACACGGGTCTGATTGAGTTCGTTTCCACATCGTTCCTGCACTCTACAGTGTGGGAGGAAGCGAATGAGCTGACAACATTGCTGGACCAGATGTTGTGGATAGCGGACGTGCAATGGACAGGGTTGATATTCTGAATGCCCTCAGGGAGGTAGGTCGCTCTGATGACTCAATCAATTATCATGAATCTACAACCATGTTCAGACTGCACGAACATGAGGTCAAACCTGGGAATGCCAGAAAGGAGAGCTACGCGGGGCAGCTCAGACGAATAACAAATCACACAGAACTGGAGTCATCAGTCTCCACACACTGAGGGACATACAGAGAAGATCTGAGCATTTATGGGCATACCAGGTGTGCAATGAAGATAATGTGTTGACTTAACTAAATTAAACTCAAATGAAGAGAACCTGGGAGGCAAGTGGGAGAATTGAGATTTGATATAAGACAGTCAAATGAAGGTTTTAAGAAAGGGGATGACATTATATTAATAGCAAGATAAGCATCGCTATAGTACTTATATCATCGTTGTATACAACTTAAGAGCGAACAGGACCCTTCTTGAGGCCAAGTATGTTCTATCCATCATTGATATAGGCGATCTGTATGAAGTTAAACCGTTAATTTTACCTGACTGTCAAGTTAATCAAAAGATTTTTACCAGAAGGTCATGTTTATCAATATAATTTACCAGATGGTCCTGTTTATCAATATACTTTACCAGATGGTTATCTTTATCAATATACTTTACCAGATGGTTATCTTTATCAATATACTTTACCAGATGGTTATCTTTATCAATATACTTTACCAGATGGCCATGTTTATCAATATACTTTACCAGATGGCTATGTTTATCAATATACTTTACCAGATGGCCATGTTTATCAATATACTTTACCAGATGGCTATGTTTATCAATATACTTTACCAGATGGCCATGTTTATCAATATACTTTAGCAGATGGTCATGTTTATCAATATACTTTACCAGATGGCCATGTTTATCAATATACTTTACCAGATGGCCATGTTTATCAATATACTTTACCAGATGGCCATGTTTATCAATATACTTTACCAGATGGTCATGTTTATCAATATTCTTTACTTATGGTCATGTTTATCAATATACTTTACCAGATGGCCATGTTTATCAATATACTTTACCAGATGGCCATGTTTATCAATATACTTTACCAGATGGTCATGTTTATCAATATACTTTACCAGATGGCCATGTTTATCAATATACTTTACCAGATGGCCATGTTTATCAATATACTTTACCAGATGGCTATGTTTATCAATATACTTTACCAGATGGCCATGTTTATCAATATACTTTACCAGATGGTCATGTTTATCAATATACTTTACCAGATGGCCATGTTTATCAATATAATTTACCATATGGCCATGTTTATCAATATATTTTACCAGATGGCCATGTTTATCAATATATTTTACCACATGGTCATGTTTATCAATATATTTTACCAGATGGTCATGTTTATCAATATATTTTACCAGATGGCCATGTTTATCAATATATTTTACCAGATGGCCATGTTTATCAATATATTTTACCATATGGCCATGTTTATCAATATAATTTACCATATGGCCATGTTTATCAATATATTTTACCATATGGCCATGTTTATCAATATATTTTACCAGATGGCCATGTTTATCAATAGATTTGACCAGACTGTTACGTTGATTAATAGACTTTATTGTCAAGTCCTTTGCCTAGTAATTATTGTGCACCACGTGTCTTCTTTAATATAAAGACAAAGTTAACAAAAGAAACAAATTCAAAAAGGTGTATGGCCTAAACCTGTTAACGAAAAAATAAAAACGTGGTGAATGTTTTAACGGCCGAAATTTGTATGGTTAAAATGAATCCGGCTACAGGGCCAAAATAAAATCAATGAAGAAGTCAAGAAATTAGTTACAAACACTTCAAAATTCTTTCATTTTTTCAGCGGCATTCAGTCTATACACACAGCCACAAAGTCCTATTCACGCTTTGGCGTTCTTTCATCGGTCTTTTGAGGAGCAGACGAGAACCTTCAATTCGTAGACCCCATTTATTATGCAAATAACGCTCTGTGTCGTGTGTCTAAATAAAGTACAAGAGCACTATGGAGCCTTTTTAGAAATGTATTGATCTTCTTCAGCGGTTCTCGCATTGTTGGACTCGCGGAATTCGTACCTTGATGACGTGGTAATTAAGAAAAAAAAAACGTTTTGCCGTCTTTCTTTCTTTCTTTCTTTCTTTCTTTCTTTCCTTACTTCTTTCTTTCTTTCTTTCTTTCATTTGGCTTTCAGTGTCGATGGGAGATATAGTTCGCGGTTTCTTGCTTTTCTATTAGGCTCCACTGCTGTTATACCTCCAAATGTTTCTAGTATTCTGTTTATCCACCTTTTTCTTGGCCAGTCTCTTTGTATTGTGTTCTCGTATAAAGTCTGAGAGATAAGATCAGAAATAAAGAACTGAGAAAAAAGCTAGGAATAGCACTCGCCATAGAATATGTAAGGAAACATCAGATAAAATGGTTTGGTCACGTAACAAGGCAGAAAGATCAAAACACAACACAACGAGCCTTCGGCAAACGTGAGAACACCAGACCCAAGGGTCGACCACGAAAAAGATGGGTCGATGGAATATTAGAAGCACTAGGAAACATGACAGCAGCAGAGGCGAACAGAAGAGCAAAAGACCGCAAATTATATCTCCCCTCAACGCTGAAAGGCATATGAGGAAGGAAAGAAAAAGAAGTATATTTTGTTTGTAACTAGTTGTATTACAGTCAATTCCTGTGCCCTATTACATGCCCGAGCCACTTGATGTGTTGTCGCTTTATGTATTCCGTTTAAGTAATTTGCTTCCGTTTCTAGTCTTTTTTTGCAACTCTTCATATCTCTTCTAATCTCTCAGGCTGTCTCCGTTTTGTTGTCGCTTTTTTAAAAATCTATTTAAATCCTTTTTATCACCTCTCTTCCTATAATGACAAATAATGCGAGTCCTTCCATGTGTATTCCATTTATTTATTTTTATCACTGCGTTCCATTCTTCTAAGCATGCATTGTCGGTCCTTCATTAATTTGGAACGAATTCATGTTATGTTTGTCATCATCTTTCCTTCATGACTGCACTGATGTCTTATCTATGTTTGTCTTTCCAGTGCTTCATGTTTGGCCAGTTAGTTCTTCTCTTACTGTCTTTTCTATTAATGTTTTTTTTCTAACAATATTTGTGTGACTATGTACGTTTCTCTATTTTTCTCCTTCTTCTTATCTCTGTCTCTCTTTATCTTTCTTCCTATATCTCTCTCTCCCACGTTTTCTCTCCTCCTCGCTCTCTCTCTCTCGTTCGTTCTCTCCCTTCTCCTACCTCTCACATTTCTTTCTCTTTCTCTCTCCCCTCTTTCTTTCTCTCCCTCTCTCTCCTCTTTCTTTCTTTCCCTCTCTCCCCCTCTTCTCCCTCTCTCTCCCCTTTCTTTCTCTCCCTCTCTCTCCTCTCTCTCCCCTCTTCTCCCTCTCCTCTTTCTCACTCCCTCCCTCTTTCTCTTTCTCTTTTTTTCCCTCCCTCATTCTCTCTACCTTTCCTCTCTCCCTTTCTGTCTCCCCCAACTCCTTCTCCCGCTTCCCCTCTCATTCTCGCTCTATATGTTCTTATCATTCAGGCCAAACCCACCCTCGATACACGCCTCCATTTAATTCTCCCCCACCCTTTCCTTCCTCTTGCCACTCTCTATCTCTTGTTTATGACTCAAACAATAATAAATAAAGCTCTGGAATTATTGCTTTTAAAAACACAACGAACAAAATGAGAGGGCACATCCTAGTGATCATGCACTACTCATCGACCATATATGATAACTTCATTAAGTTTCTCTCCTTATTCACATTATAATTTTATATCCTCATCCTCTCATTATCCTCATGAAAGTTATATTTTTTTTTGAAGTTATAATTCAATACATATGCTTTTATAATAATATTTATGTTTACCCAATCTCAATGTTACTTCCTATTATTTATTATTATCTCTTGTCTGTAATGGTTACCCACAAATTAGCACATCGACCCCAGGTCCTTTATTAGCTTTAGTAATTATTTATGAAGTTGTGGTACCTCAGAACGTAACAGGATGAAGACACATGGGGGTCATGGCCAGTGAGATGAGAATGAGTCGGGAAGGGTATGACAATTTTTGACCAGATTTATCATCATCATCATGTGCCATACCGGTTGGCTTAGGCGAACATGTCCTTCCACAATCTTCTATCCACAGTGCTTCGCATCAATTCTGTTGTTGACTGTTTTCCATCCAATGACACCAAACTATCCAGTATTTTCTCTCTTTGTCGTCCGCAATCTCTCTTTCCTTTTATTTTGCCAGTTTTAACCACGTATTCTAAAGTTCCTCTTCTCATGATGTGTCCGAAAAATGTTGATTCTTTCTTTCTGATGTTTCTTATGAGCTCCCTTTTTCTGTTGGCCTCTTTGAAAATATCCTCGTTGGTTTTTTAGCTGCCCAAGGAACCTTCAACATTCTTCTGAGAAATCCCATCTTTGTAACCTTTAATCGTCTTTTCATTTGTTTGTCTACTGTCCATGATTCGTTTCCATAGGTCAGAATTGGTTCTATATTTCAATGATGAACTCTCTTTCTCACTTGCTGCATAAGACGTTTTTCATTTTCTGAAATGCTATTTTGGCCTGAGCTATTCTCCTTTTTATTTCTATGGTGCATCTTTCGTCTGACCAGGTCGCCTTTGTAATGAAAAAAAAAAACCTAAGTTATTCCATTCACTTCTTAGCCATGATAGTATCTCAACTCGCTGTGAGATCATAAATTCTGGACCGAGTAGAATGATACACGACCTTGTTGTGATAGGAAAATGCCTTAATGAGTTGGATGTTTCTGATTAAAAAACTGTATTTACGACAAATAGTACCATTGCTGGTGTATGCCAGGGGGCAACGATTGAACAAGAGGGGTAAAGGCCGCTTGTTCAAGCAGTCGCCACGACGTGATTTTTATTTCACCCCCGATAGAAAAAATCCCATTCAGTCTACCGCGGGCTTCGAACACCGTACGTCAGCTTTTCAGCCAGCGGAACAGTGGTTTTAGCAGCATGGTTATGCGCACCTCATATGTGTCTGATTGACTACATTAAAGAAACAAAAGAGAAAGAAAAAGCGTGCAACTACAATTATATATTGAGATGAGGACTAGAGATAAGCAGATATATTTTTCTTGCAAAGATTCATTTTTACAAAATTGCCGTGAAAAGATTTATATTTTAACAAATTGTCATGAAAGGAAACGATTTATATTTCACCAAAATTGTCATATTTAGATTAATATTTTATAAAAATGTCATGAATACATTCATGTTTTATCAAATTGTCATAAAAACATTCATATTTTTAAGTAAACAATGTCCTCAGTAGTGCTCCATAGGTCTTACTTTATCTTCTGCTGCGATTTCTCTACATGTCCACTTCGTCGTTGTCCTTCCTTAAATGGAAGTTAAGAGAACGTCATGTTGTGGTTTACATAAAGCTGCGATAAGTTAAGGGAGCGTCATGTTGTGGTTTACATAAAGCTGCGATAAGTTAAGAGAACGTCATGTTGTGGTTTACATAAAGCTGCGATAAGTTAAGAGAACGTCATGTTGTGGTTTACATAAAGCTGCGATAAGTTAAGGGAGCGTCATGTTGTGGTTTACATAAAGCTGCGATAAGTTAAGAGAGCGTTATGTTGTGGTTTACATAAAGCTGCGATAAGTTAAGAGAACGTCATGTTGTGGTTTACATAAAGCTGCGATAAGTTAAGAGAGCGTCATGTTGTGGTTTACATAAAGCTGCGATAAGTTAAGAGAGCGTTATGTTGTGGTTTACATAAAGCTGCGATAAGTTAAGAGAGCGTCATGTTGTGGTTTACATAAAGCTGCGATAAGTTAAGAGAGCGTTATGTTGTGGTTTACATAAAGCTGCGATAAGTTAAGAGAGCGTTATGTTGTGGTTTACATAAAGCTGCGATAAGTTAAGAGAGCGTTATGTTGTGGTTTACATAAAGCTGCGATAAGTTAAGAGAGCGTCATGTTGTGGTTTACATAAAGCTGCGATAAGTTAAGAGAGCGTCATGTTGTGGTTTACATAAAGCTGCGATAAGTTAAGAGAGCGTTATGTTGTGGTTTACATAAAGCTGCGATAAGTTAAGAGAGCGCCATGTTGTGGTTTACTCCAGATCATGGCATACCACATCTACACCAGACCTTGCTTTCCATTTACCAGACCTGTATTGGAATATCACACGAATTGTTGGGAAACAACTTGGAGGCAGCGACCACCGACCAGTCTTTTTAGTGGTACAAAATAAGGCCATCAGGGAGAGCAGCACTCTCTCCAGATGGAATTACAAAAAGGCAGACTGGAAAATGTATCAACACTACACCAGTGTACTGACTAAAGATATAAATACAGATAGAGACATCAACAAAATAGTTGATGAATTCAGTAGACTAATAATACAAGCTGCCAGTGAAACAATACCTAGAGGGGCACGGAAACACTACAAACCATACTGGAGTAGTGAACTAGAGCAACTACACAATGACATGGAAACATCTCGAAAGCAAGCAGAAAATAACCCTTGCCAAGAACACCACAACAACTACCAGCATGCTAAAGCCAAATTTCAACGGGCTAAACTACAAGCCAGACGGAGAAGCTGGAAAGAGAAAACAGAGTCCTTGAATCTTGAACGAGACACAAGAAAAGTGTGGAAGCTTGTAAAACAGCTGAATGATGAGGGTACAGAAAGGAACACCAAAATTACACTGAAGAAGGATGGAAACATTCTAACAGGTAAACATGCAGCAAATTACTTTGCAGACTCCTTTGCAAATGACAATAATATTGAAACTAGCCTAGAAAAACGACAAGAGACCCGTTTAAAACAACAAAATGCAAGACAAGAAGAGACCACACATGAAGTAATGGAAACACCCATTGCACAAAGAGAGCTAGAGCTGGCAATATCCAAATTAAAAATGAAAAAGTCACCAGGCAGTGATGGAGTGTCCAATGAAATGATTAAGAACTTGGGAACTGCAGCTAAAGCAAAACTACTGCAGATCTACAACATTTGCTGGATCACAGGTAGAGTGCCACAGGCATGGAGAGAAACAATTATGATACCATTACTAAAGCCAGGAAAAGATGGTTCAATGACATCCAGCTATAGACCAATCAGCCTTACAAGCTGTTTGTGTAAAACAATGGAACGTATAATCAATCTCAGACTGCAGTGGTACCTGGAAAGTGAAAATCTCCTTGTCCCACAACAAGCAGGCTTTAGACAGTGTTACTCTACCGAAGATCAAGCAACCTATCTTTCCCAGGAAATTGAAGATGCGTTTCAAGAAAAGAAACTGGTACTAGCAGCATGGATAGACCTAAAGAAAGCATTTGATAAGGTATGGAAGGAAGGGCTTTTGAAGAAACTGAGAAATTATGGAGTAAATGGCAGGATGTACAAATGGGTCAAAGCATACCTGCATAATAGGAGAGCCAGAGTGCAACTGGATGGTCTTAAGAGTAAGAAGGTCTTATTGCGCCAGGGCGTTCCACAAGGAGGGGTACTATCTCCAACACTTTTTCTGATCTACATCAATGACCTAGTTACTGAACTACCACATGGCATCAAAGTGGCAATGTATGCAGATGACTTGGTAATGTGGTGCACAGAGGAGTATGCAACAGTGGCCTCCAAATTGCTACAAAGAGCTATGAATGCACTGAATTCATGGACAAATAGATGGTGTATCAGCATCAATACAGACAAATGCAGTACTACACTTTTCACACTCTCCCCAAAACAAAAAGCAGGAGCCATCTACATAAACAATGAGCCTGTGAAAGAAGACATACAAGCTACATATCTCGGAGTTACATTTGATAACAAACTATCTTGGAAACAGCAGATAAATAAGGCAACCCAAAAAGCAAGGAGGAAATTGGCTATTCTAAGAAAGTTGTGTGGAACCACATGGGGTGCGAGTGGGAAAATACTCAGTAAAGTTTACCAACAGAGTATACGCCCACATTTAGAATATGGATCATCCGCATGGTGCTCAGCATAAAACACCACACTGCAAGAACTGAATAAAGTACAAAACCAGGCACTTAGGGTCATCACAGGAGCAATGAAATCAACACCAATATTGGAGATGGAGAAATTGTGGAGGATACCAGCACTGAGAGAACGGAGAGACACAAAGGTGCTGATACAGGCAGAAAAATTTGTATGCATGCCGAGACATCCAATGAAGGACAGATTCCAAAATCTTGCATTGGGACGACTTAAGAGAAGCAGTTTTATCCACCAAGCCAAGCGTATTAGTAGACAAACACCAGACATGCCAAGAGTTGTTAAACCCCTTCTGCCCATACCAGAACAGACTCCCTGGACAGATGAATCAGGATTATCAGTTCAAATACGGACAGAAGTGAAAGGAATAGTTGACAAAGAGGAACAAAATAGTCTACAGCGGAAAACAATAACTCTCAGTTTCCTGGATGAAAAATACCCACAAGACCTATGGATCCGTGTGTACACAGATGGATCAGCACAGAATGCAGTAAAGAATGGGGGAGCAGGTGCATATATAGAGTACCCAAATAACACTAGGGATATGAATAAAATAGCAACAGGGAAATATTGTCACAATTATGATGCAGAAATACAAGCAATAAAGTTGGCAATAGAAAAGCTGCTGAACAGTAATCTTAGCCCACAGCCTGTAGTGTTTTTGACAGATGCAAGATCAGTACTCCAGGCACTACAATCCAGAAAATTACCACATCTACAGAACTTATTGACTGAACTCTGCAAGCACCACAGGGTTGCCCTGCAGTGGATCCCGTCTCACTGTGGAATACCAGGAAATGAGAAAGCAGATCAGTTGGCAAAGGAAGGTTCAACAGGCACACAACTAGATACACCAGTCACATACCATCATAAGAAACAGATAATCAAATCAATCAGAGGACCACAAGCCCCATATCAGGATGCCTTTCATAATATGAATAGATATGAACAAGTTATCATTATACGCCTAAGAACAGGACACAATCGACTCCATAGTCACATGTATACAAAATTCAAGATCGGCACATCAACTACTTGTACATGTGGACAGGCACCCCAGACTGCTGAACACATACTTCAAGACTGCACTGAATATAGTAGACTGAGGAAAATCCATTGGCCCATAGATACAACACTACAGACAAAACTATATGGGCCACTGCAAGAATTACAAAAGACAGTAAAATTCATACAGAAAACGAGATTGCTGATATAGACAATACTTCGAGCGAACGAAAGATAGATAGATACCAAATTGTCATGAAAGGAAACGATTTATATTTCACCAAAATTGTCATATTTAGATTAATATTTTATAAAAATGTCATGAATACATTCATGTTTTATCAAATTGTCATAAAAACATTCATATTTTTAAGTAAACAATGTCCTCAATAGTGCTCCATAGGTCTTACTTTATCTTCTGCTGCGATTTCTCTACATGTCCACTTCGTCGTTGTCCTTCCTTAAATGGAAGTTAAGAGAACGTCATGTTGTGGTTTACATAAAGCTGCGATAAGTTAAGGGAGCGTCATGTTGTGGTTTACATAAAGCTGCGATAAGTTAAGAGAACGTCATGTTGTGGTTTACATAAAGCTGCGATAAGTTAAGAGAACGTCATGTTGTGGTTTACATAAAGCTGCGATAAGTTAAGGGAGCGTCATGTTGTGGTTTACATAAAGCTGCGATAAGTTAAGAGAGCGTTATGTTGTGGTTTACATAAAGCTGCGATAAGTTAAGGGAGCGTCATGTTGTGGTTTACATAAAGCTGCGATAAGTTAAGAGAACGTCATGTTGTGGTTTACATAAAGCTGCGATAAGTTAAGAGAACGTCATGTTGTGGTTTACATAAAGCTGCGATAAGTTAAGGGAGCGTCATGTTGTGGTTTACATAAAGCTGCGATAAGTTAAGAGAACGTCATGTTGTGGTTTACATAAAGCTGCGATAAGTTAAGAGAACGTCATGTTGTGGTTTACATAAAGCTGCGATAAGTTAAGAGAGCGTCATGTTGTGGTTTACATAAAGCTGCGATAAGTTAAGAGAGCGTTATGTTGTGGTTTACATAAAGCTGCGATAAGTTAAGAGAGCGTCATGTTGTGGTTTACATAAAGCTGTGATAAGTTAAGAGAGCGTTATGTTGTGGTTTACATAAAGCTGCGATAAGTTAAGAGAGCGTTATGTTGTGGTTTACATAAAGCTGCGATAAGTTAAGAGAGCGTTATGTTGTGGTTTACATAAAGCTGCGATAAGTTAAGAGAGCGTCATGTTGTGGTTTACATAAAGCTGCGATAAGTTAAGAGAGCGTCATGTTGTGGTTTACATAAAGCTGCGATAAGTTAAGAGAGCGTTATGTTGTGGTTTACATAAAGCTGCGATAAGTTAAGAGAGCGCCATGTTGTGGTTTACATAAAGCTGCGATAAGTTAAGGGAGCGTTATGTTGTGGTTTACATAAAGCTGCGATAAGTTAAGAGAGCGTTATTTTGTGGTTTACATAAAGCTGCGATAAGTTAAGAGAGCCTTATGTTGTGGTTTACATAAAGCTGCGATAAGTTAAGGGAGCGTTATGTTGTGGTTTACATAAAGCTGCGATAAGTTAAGAGAGCGTCATGTTGTGGTTTACATAAAGCTGCGATAAGTTAAGAGAGCGTCATGTTGTGGTTTACATAAGCTGCGATAAGTTAAGAGAGCGTCATGTTGTGGTTTACATAAAGCTGCGATAAGTTAAGAGAGCATCATGTTGTGGTTTACATGAAGCTGCGATAAGTTAAGAGAGCGTCATGGTGTGGTTTACATAAAGCTGCGATAAGTTAAGAGAGCGTCATGTTGTGGTTTACATAAAGCTGCGATAAGTTAAGAGAGCGTCATGGTGTGGTTTACATGAAGCTGCGAATAGTTAAGGGAGCGTCATGTTGTGGTTTACATAAAGCTGCGATAAGTTAAGAGAGCGTCATGTTGTGGTTTACATAAAGCTGCGATAAGTTAAGAGAGCGTCATGTTGTGGTTTACATAAAGCTGCGATAAGTTAAGGGAGCGTCATGTTGTGGTTTACATGAAGCTGTGATAAGTTAAGAGAGCGTCATGTTGTGGTTTACATGAAGCTGCGATAAGTTAAGAGAGCGTCATGTTGTGGTTTACATAAAGCTGCGATAAGTTAAGGGAGCGTCATGTTGTGGTTTACATAAAGCTGCGATAAGTTAAGAGAGCGTCATGTTGTGGTTTACATAAAGCTGCGATAAGTTAAGAGAACGTCATGTTGTGGTTTACATGAAGCTGCGATAAGTTAAGAGAACGTCATGTTGTGGTTTACATAAAGCTGCGATAAGTTAAGAGAACGTCATGTTGTGGTTTACATAAAGCTGCGATCAGTTAAGAGAACGTTATGTTATGGTTTACATAAAGCTGCGATCAGTTAAGAGAACGTTATGTTATGGTTTACATAAAGCTGCGATATGTTAAAAGAACGTTATGTTATGGTTTACATAAAGCTGCGATGTCTGCACTTTTCTGCCTAAGTTCGATTTTAAAATGACATATGTTGCTGAGGTATTATGTTCCCTCTTCTAGCGTGGTCAGCTAGACTAGATAATGCCATCTGTTCTCAAATCCACTAGGGTAGAGTAGAATCTTGATTCATTTATGTTCGCTGATTTTGAGGCAAGCAGTCAGCTATGAGTTGCTAACTGCTTCTGCCTATGCGCTGACAAAATATTGATCTCATAGACTTCACTAAACTTTGAAGTTATTACCTGGTCTCAACTTGTGCATCTTGTGAAATCTGTAGACTTTAGCAACTACTCACGGTGGTTTGTAGACTTCACCAACTAGTGAGCATGACCTGTGAACTTCACCAACTAGTGAGCACGACATGTGGACTTTACCACTTAGTGAGCACGACCTGTGGACTTCGCCAACTTGTGAGCCTGACCTGTGAACTTAAATAACTAGTGAGCACGACCTGTGGACTTCGCCAACTTGTGAGCCTGACCTGTGGACTTAACCAACTAGTGAGCACGACCTGTGGACTTCACCAATTAGTGAGCCTGACCTGTGGACTTCACCAACTAGTGAGCACGACCTGTGGACTTCACCAATTAGTGAGCACGACCTGTGGACTTCACCAACAAGTGAGCACGACCTGTGGACTTCACCAACTAGTGAGCACGACATGTGTACTTCACCAACTAGTGAGTCTGACCTGTGAACTTCATTAACTACTGACCGCGACCTGTAGATTTCACAAACTCGTAAAAGTGCTCCATCAACTTCAGAATATCAGCGCCATAAACATAACTAGATTGTGAAATAAATCCATTAATCTAACCACACGGTCAAAATTATTCACCACTTTTAACCAAACATTAATGAAATGTTAATTAACTTCACAAACCGTGAAATAAGATATATCAATTTCATTAAACGTTGAGATTGAATCATTCATTTACTAGACGATCAAATATATCAAAGCAAATATCGCTGACTAGTTAAACTGTTTAAACAAACTTTGAATTACCAATATTGAGAAGTGCTATAGCAGGTTTCCGTTTTAGGTAACGGTGGAAAAGTAGCATTGATGAGAACGCAGATTTTAGTATTGGTTGTAGTGAGAAGTAAGTCTTGTTTCAGGTGACTGAATGTTTACTTACGATTTAACTAAACTATACGGATCATAATTTTGACACTTTCAAAATTGTGCTGCTGCACGTTCTCGTATGTAATGTGTTCAATATGTGCTAATTCTTGGTTGGTATTTTTATCGTAATGCATTTCGGGCTGAACTTCCTGAACGACAGGAAATGAAAAAGAAAAAAAATAGTGTAGTTAAAGCTTTATGTAATTAATGGACGACACAAATTAGAGCAATGTATAGGCTCAATGTTTTTTTCAATTTCTTTTTCATTTCTCCATTACAATTAGCTTAACTGCAGCTTCGCATTTGTACGCATTTATATGTATTTCTTTGGGGAGCCGCGATAGCTCAGTGGTTAGTGAACTGGACTACAAAGGACAAGAGGTACTGTTAGGTCCCAATCGACGGCTCCGGTTCACCCAGCCTTTAATGGGTACCGGAATTTTTTCTGGGAAAGTAAAGCGGCACCGGGCGTAATACCGACCACATTACCCCAAAAATCATGTGCCGAAGGTCTGTAAAATGTATGGTCACTAACACCATATTCCCTATACGCCACTTGGCGTGACGGGGGGTACTTTACTTTTTTTTAAAATATGTATTTCTTTGCCTTGAACCCCCGAGGAATGTGCTAAGGTGGTTAATATATCGATATCAGGGTTCGCCTTTATGGAATGACTCATTTTATTACGTTCTACGAATACCTCCGACTCTCTAAATACTATTTGCTAAATATATTGTGTACTTCGTCATTATCCCATTTCTGCAGTCATCTTGGTGGTTTTTCGGTGGAAGGGATAATAAGAAGCTCCGTTCGCTTTGACCTCTGACGAAGTCCCACCCACTCAATTTTGTGTGTAAAGTCTGTTTTAATCCCATTACAGGATGCCCCTCGCCATGCAGGCAGATTTACTCCGACTTCAGAGGTACTAATTTTTAGGGAATTAGTAAAATCCAGGTGTCCTCGCCAGGGTACGAACCCCGGCTGTTGCCGTGGTAAGCCAACCGCCTATCGATTGCACTAACCGGACACCCATAAGAAGCTCCAATTTTGTATGCTCGTTTGTCCGATAACTCCACTTTTTCATTGACCGTCCTTAAAATGACGTTAAATGAGCGTATGTGCGTTGTTTTGTTGTTTACATCAAGCTGCGGTACCTGCGTTTTCAGCCAAATGCATCCGACTTCAACATGTCATTTCTGGCACAGTATTGCCTTCCTGCTTAGATCATTTCTATCGTGTCCAAACTAATTAGTAAATTCCCACGCCCGCCAGCGGGTATGTGAATTAAGATCTTGATCAGCTCTGATTCGCTGATCCTGAGTCAAGCAGTCTGCGTTGAGTCATTGGCAACTGTCCAAGTACTTCTAAGCGTCTTTGGTCAACTGGGGAGAAGGCGATAAAACCGTATGCAGTCGATGCGTAGGTCACACGATAGTTCTTTTAATTTACCTGAATTTAACCGAATAAAAAATTATCCTATGGAAAATAGAATCCACTTACACCTGACTGACACCTGACTCGGCCATTCTTTCTCACCTTTACATTGAATTATTATTCACCTAAAAGTAAAGTACGAGACTCGACTCGGCGTCTTAGCACGCTAGTTTTCACCCATATGTGCTCGGTCGCCTATCTTAGCACGCTAGTTTTCACCCATATGTGCTCGTCGCCTATCTTAGCACGCTAGTTTTCACCCATATGTGCTCGGTCGCCTATCTTAGCACGCTAGTTTTCACCCATATGTGCTCGGTCGCCTATCTTAGCACGCTAGTTTTCACCCATATGTGCTCGGTCGCCTATCTTAGCACGCTAGTTTTCACCCATATGTGCTCGGTCGCCTATCTTAGCACGCTAGTTTTCACCCATATGTGCTCGGTCGCCTATCTTAGCACGCTAGTTTTCACCCATATGTGCTCGGTCGCCTATCTTAGCACGCTAGTTTTCACCCATATGTGCTCGGTCGCCTATCTTAGCACGCTAGTTTTCACCCATATGTGCTCGGTCGCCTATCTTAGCACGCTAGTTTTCACCCATATGTGCTCGGTCGCCTATCTTAGCACGCTAGTTTTCACCCATATGTGCTCGGTCGCCTATCTTAGCACGCTAGTTTTCACCCATATGTGCTCGGTCGCCTATCTTAGCACGCTAGTTTTCACCCATATGTGCTCGGTCGCCTATCCAGAAGTGTTTGGAGACTTCTGGAAAATGTCACTTCAAGCATCGAAATTCACGATGTGAATTCTGTGAATGGAGTTTTTTTTTTTTTTTTCTAACTGGTCAGTTCACACTGCTTCCAGCAGAAATCGAACACGGGTTGTCCGAACGTCGGTAGCCCAGTCGGGTGGTTTTCCCAACTAGGCTGCCGAGGCCCCCACACTATTGTTAACTTAGTGTCTGTTAGTGTGTTGTATTTTATACTATATAGTATATTTCTTTTTCTTGTTTAGTTCCCTATTTGATGCGATGGGTGGTATCACTGTTACTTCTTGTCTGAAGAAAATCATAATTTACTCTCAGGTTATGCATGGAAAGGAGCCGCGATAGCTCAGTGGTTAGTGATCTGGACTACAAAGGACAAGAGGTCGGGTTCGATCCTGACCGACGGCTTCCGGGTTCACCCAGCCTTAATAGGGTACTGGATTTTTTTTCGCGAGAGTAAATCGGCACGGGCGTAATACCGACCACATTACCCCAAAAAATAACGTGCCGAAGGTCTGAAAAATGATGATCACTAACACCATATTCCCTATACGCCACTTGGCGGAACGATGCTCTTTACTTACTTTACTTTTATGCATGGAAACAAGTCAACAACAGAATTGATACGATGCACTGTAGATAAAAGATTGTGAAAGGACATGAAAGCCTACGCTAACCAGTAAGGCACATGATGATGATGATCTTTGAAAGATTTGATGATTTTTTTCCTCTTCCAGTATTTATGACCCTTCACTCTTTCTCTGTGGGTTCCGTGACAAAACCTGTCTCGATTTGCTGGCCTGTGGTTTTCTTAGTAAGTGCTCAATTCGTCTCCATGTGTCTTATCTGTATATTAGAATGTCTTTTCGATTAGTTCGTTTGCAGGGAAACCCTGATGTTTCTTTTCTTTTTTTTAAATTCATCTCGTATCTTAGTTTCGAAAGGAAAACACTCCAAATTAATCAGTTGTGAAAAGTTAACAAACCCGACTGCATCGTTCATGGGTCAGTTCACAAAGTGCTCAATTTCTATTAGCAAACGGTAAATAGGATGTGGGATTGCCTGGTAAACACAGCCCTCACTCATCGCTTCAGTCGCCTCTTTCAACCCGTGCCAACTCCATTACAAATTCGCGGAATGATTTCATTATTTTAATTTTTTTTTTAAATAAAAAAAGCTGCACTACGATATAAGTTGTGGAGATGTAGGAAAGGCACATGACTTCGACAACCAAAAGTCCACATCTCTCTGTCGGATGTAAGAGATGAGAGTTACGATTGGCATAGCCAGAAACAAGAACCTTATTGGGCGTGTAAGAAGACTTATCAACCAACACAGAACTGGAGTCGTCAGTCGCTGGACACTGACTTGATGGGGAGGGGATCTGAGCACCTATGGACATGTTCGGAGTGTAGTGATGATGACCGCAAATAACTTGATAACTGCAACATGGAATATTGACAAGAAAATGTAATGCAATCAGACCAAGGACAAAGCTAAACAGCCTAGTGGTCGACCTTTGAAGAACTCACCAACAGCGTTCCTCTACTTCTTCTTTGCTTCTTCATTTGTCTTTCACCGTCGAGGGGAGATATAATTTGCGGTATTTTGCTCTTCTGTTCGCTTCTGCTGCTGTTATGTTTCCTAGTGCTTCTAATATTCCAATGATCCATCTTTTTCGTAGTCGACCCTTGAGTCTGGTATTCTCGCAACTTTTATTGAGGGTTCATTGTGTTGTGTTTTGATCACTCTGTCTTGTCACGTGGCCAAACTATTTTATCTGTTGTTTCTTTATAAATTCTATGGCGAGGACTATTTCTAGTTTTTTTCCAGTTTCATCATTTCCAGTTTCATCATTTCCAGTTTCATCATTTCCAGTTTCATCATTTCCAGATTCATCATTTCCAGTTTCATCATTTCCAGTTTCATCATTTCAAACCAACAGCGTTTTAATGTAAAAAGGAAGATCAAAGGTATTAGTCCCTTTTTCATGACGAAAGAAATATGAGTATTAGTTCCGATATATTTTTTGTAATAATCATAGGTAGCAAGATCAGCACAACGCCGCACCGACCTACTTTCATATACAATATTGTTTCTAACCATCTTCAACGGATGGGTGAACCTCGGTACCGTGTATGTTGGAGGACATAAATCACCGTTGTTTAGAAGTCAACCTGGTACATTAGCACATTATAAAGTTAGAGATGAATTATGAATTGACCTGCATGTTTGTTTATAGAGATTAACCAGTCAAAAGTGGTTCAGCACACACGCTGCCTACGTGGTGGACATAAAACACACTCTAAAGCTCCAACTCAAGCAAGGAGCAGACAGATTCGCGAAAAAAGAGAATTCGCGACGAAAGAAAAGAAAAGTAACATTTCCTATGGGTACTGCAAAATCCATAGTCAACTATGACTGCTGGAGCTACTATATATATATATCATCATGTGCCATACCGGTTGGAATAGGCGAACATGTCCTTCCACAATCTTCTATCTACAGTGCATCTTATCAGTTATATTGTTGACTGTTTTCCATGCCATGACACCAAGCTACCTAGTATTTTCTCTCTTTGTCGTCCACGATCTCCCTTTCCTTGTGTGTATATATATATATATATATATATATATATATATATATATATATATATATACAGACACATATATATACATATGAAAATAGTAGTTTTCTTTCTTGGCTCGGGAATAAAGAATATTATTTGGAAGTAGTCGTGAGTTTACTCCTGTCAAGAGAAGCAATACGTAGCTGGTGGTTTCCATCGACACAACATATTTACCCTTAGTCGTCGCGACAATTTCCAACCATTTCTAAAGAGCTTGTAAACTGTGTACATGATGTAAACAGACTGGACACAGTTTACGCGCCCTTTTTCTGTATTTGTGTATATGTGTGTGCGTGCGTACGTGTGTGTAACGTAGATCAAACAACGTCCTTGGTGAAGATCACAGTCAAGGCAATAATTGAATATGTGTGTCGGTAAATGTGTCGGTAAATGTTGGTCGTAAATAGAACGGTAAATTACAGGACAACGTCGTGTGCGTGTTGCTTGCTAGCGAGAGTGTGTATTATGTGTAATACATTATAATGATCAATTCTTAAGTATTGTGTTTGATACTATACTACACTACACTACACTACACTACACTACACTACACTACACTACACTACACTACACTACACTACACTACACTACACTACACTACACTACACTACACTACACTACACTACACTATCTATCTATCTATCTATTGACCTTTCGAGCCGTAACCGGCCCATAGGGCGTAGACCAAGATACACCTTCTCCTATATGAATTTTTGTTCTAGCAGTTTTCTTTTAAAGATATTTTATCAAATCTCGCCATCTGTCTCTGTTCTGTGCAAGCAGTTCTATCTCATTGAGGGAGCCGATTCCTGCTGCTCTTGCCTCTCTCATCAATGTTCTTCTCAGTGTCTCCCTGGGTCTTCCTCTTTTTCTTTTACCTGTTGTTTCCCATATGAGGGCTTGCTTTGCTATTCGATTATTATCTCTTCTCATCACATGTCCAACGTATGACCATCGTCTTTTCTTTATTACTGAAGATATTAGTGGTTGATTGGCGATTTCTCTAATTTCCTCGTTTGTTTTGAATTCGTTCCATTCTATACCAAGTATTTTCCTTAGACATTTATTTTCGAATGCGTTCAACTTTGTTTCTATATCTCTTGTTGTTTTCCAGCTTTCACACGCATACGTAAGGGTTGATAGTACATTTGATTTGAATAGCCTAAGTTTTGTGTTTGTGCTAATGAGTTTTGATTTCCACAACTTTTCAAGGCTTCTGAAAGACATTGCTGCTTTAGCCAGTCTGATTCTAATTTCTTTGCTCGTATCCCCTTCTCGATCAATGTGACTTCCAAGATAGATGAAGTGATCGATCTCTTCTACTGGTTTGTTTTCCATGTATATTTTGTCACTTGTTGGAATTAAACTTTTCATGACTTTAGTCTTTTCATGATTGACCTCAAGCCCAATTTTGCTGGCTATTGATGATAGTTCATTTGTGTTTTCCTGCATCGTTTTTATCTGATTGCTGATGAGAACTATGTCATCAGCAAAGTCCAGGTCCTCCAAATGGTCTCCTTGTATCCATTCGATGCCTTTATTACCAGTGCAGCATTTCTTCATTATGAAGTCCATAACAATTCCAAATAACAAGGGCGATAAAATACATCCTTGTTTAACCCCAGTTTCTATTGGGAAACATTCGCTCAGTCCTTCCTCTGTTCGAACTGCACATGTGTAACCATCATACATGTCTTTGATAATATTTATGATTTTTGATGGTAAGCCATATTGCTTCAGAATTTTCCACAAAGAATCTCTATGAATACTATCAAATGCTTTTTTGAAGTCGATGAAGTTAAGTACACTACACTACACTATACTATACTATACTATACTATACTATACTATACTATACTATACTATACTATACTATACTATACTATACTATACTATACTATACTATACTATACTATACTATACTATACTATACTATACACTATACTACACTATACTTCACTATACTATACTATAAAAAAAGTAAAGTAAAGTACTCCCGTCACGCCAAGTGGCGCATAGGGAAATATGGTGTTAGTGACTCTATATTTTACAGACCTTCAGCACATGATTTTTGGGGTAATGTGGTCAGTACTACACCCGTGCTGCTTTACTTTCCCTGAAAAAAATCCGGTACCCATTTAAGGCTGGGTGAACCGGAAGCCGTCGGTTGGGATCGAACCCTACCCCTTGTCCGTGGTAGTCCAGTTCACTAACCACTGAGCTCTCGCGGCTCCCTATACTATACTATACTATACTATAGTATAATATACTATACTATACTTTACAATACTACACTACACTACACTACACTACACTATACTATACTATACTATACTATACTATACTATACTATACTATACTATACTATACTATACTATACTATACTATACTATACTATACTATACTATACTATACTATACTATACTATACTATACTATACTATACTATACTATACTATACTATACTATACTATACTATACTATACTATACTATACTATACTATACTATACTATACTATACTATGTTATACTATACTATACTATACTATACTATACTATACTATACTATACTATACTATACTATGCTATACTATACTATGCTATACTATACTATACTAAACTTTACTACACTACACTACACTACACTACACTACACTACACTACACTACACTACACTACACTACACTACACTACAATACACTTCACTACACTACACTACACTACACTACACTACAATACACTACACTACACTACAATACACTACACTACACTACACTACAATACACTACACTACACTACACTACACTAAGCTACGCCACGCTACACGATACTGTACTATGCTACACTACTGTACTGTACTATACTATAACACACTACACTACGCTATGCAATACTACACTATATTACGCTACATTACATTATCTTATTCTATGTGATACTGGGGCCTTCCATAACCATAACCATATCTCTCCTCGTTGCAGAGATCTTATTATCTCTCCTCATCTCTGTGATACTTCTGGAATAGATTATTTCTAAAGAAAATATCAAAGTGATTCAAGAGAACCGAGTAGAGAATAACCGTTACTCCACTGTTCTGTTTCCCAGACAGAGACAGCGCGGACTACAAACAGCTACTGCATTCAAGATAGGCCAAAAATATATCAGCGAAGAGTATAGTCCTAGCAAAATAAATGATATATAGACGCTGTAGTCTACCACACAGGACTGTAAGATGCAAGACACAGTTAAACGTTTACGCCAAAAAACGAACATTTATTTATATTTTTTGGGGGTGGGCGTTCGCCAGTTTTTACCTCTGACGAAGTCCCTGGAGACTAGGAACTGAATTGTCAATCCATTTTTACATGGCAGCTATATGCACAGGGGTCCCTCGCCACACAGGCAGATGACTCCGTCTTCAGAGGTACTCATATTTTTTTCCGTCGATGAGTAATTGATATTTGAAGCTGTGTCTAGCTACTGAGACCAAGGGTGGTTGCCGCAGAGAGAAATCATAAATAAAAATCCCAACAGGTGCAGGTGGAGTTTGATCCCACAAGCTCTCTGTCTCGAGGCCGGCGTCTTGCCTCGAGACCAACCAGTCCCCCAGAAACGAAACATAAACATATAGTAGCATTATTGGTAACATAAAAAGATAGTAGCATTATTGGTAACATAAAAAGATAGTAGCATTATTGGTAACATAAAAAGATAGTAGCATTATTGGTAACATAAAAAAATAGTAGCATTATTGGTAACATAAAAAGATAGTAGCATTATTGGTAACATAAAAAGATAGTAGCATTATTGGTAACATAAAAAGATAGTAGCATTATTGGTAACATAAAAAGTTAGTAGCATTATTGGTAACATAAAAAGATAGTAACATTATTGGTAACATAAAAAGATAGTAGCATTATTGGTAACATAAAAAGATAGTAGCATTATTGGTAACATAAAAAGATAGTAGCATTATTGGTAACATAAAAAGATAGTAGCATTATTGGTAACATAAAAAGATAGTAGCATTATTGGTAACATCAAAAGATAGTAGCATTATTGGTAACATAAAAAGATAGTAGCATTATTGGGAACATAAAAAGATAGTAGCATTATTGGGAACATAAAAAGATAGTAGCATTATTGGTATGTACTTTGTTAGAAAGATGGGTGGTCTAGAGGTAAGGAATCTGCATCTTAACAGGAGTGTCCCAGGTTGAAATCACAAAAAATGGGAAGAGATTCTACAAAAATGGAATCAGTAGTTTCTTTGTGACGTTACCCTTCCCAGGTCATTGAGGAGTGAGATCCCACGTTTAACTTTCTCGGATAACGATAAAAACAGGAGGCCCCGTGTGCGTTCGCCCACGTTAAAGAAGTCCTGACATTTAAAAACTAGAAAGAATATGCCAAAAAATTACCTCTGCCACGAATCAATTTTCAGCAAAATCTACCCACACCGAACGATCGTACGCCGTGCTGCGGAGTTCGTACACTTGGGTCAGGTTTCTCCTCGCATTTTCTCTTTATTTCGAGAGGAATATTAGAGCACTTATAGATTCATCTATGTGGTGTAAAAACATGGACATTAGACAATAAAGCAGAACAGAAAATTGAAGCCTTTGAAATGTGGATTTATAGAAGAATATGTAGAATTGGATGGAATGGAAAGAAAACAAACGATGAAGTTTTAAAACAATTAAAAATTAAAAGAGAACTGCTAATCACAATTCAAACAAGACAAATAAAATTGTTGGGACATGTTAAAAGACACAACAGCCTACTAAAAGTAATATTGGAAGGGAAAATACAAGGTAAAAGAGGCAGACCAAGACTAACATGGACGAGTAACATCAAAAGATGGACAAGTCAACCTATGACAATTTGCACCGTCAAAGCAAGAGACAGAGTGGAATGGCACTCCATGGTAGCCAACCTTCGATGCGGAGACGGCACTCGATGATGATGATGATGATGATGATGATGATGATGATGATGATGATGATGATGATGATGATGATGATGATGATATAGATTCACCCTGGGTGCAATGATGAAGATCCTAACAAAACATAAAATAATAGAACTTTTTCAGCATTACAAATATAACAATTTCCATCACACTATATTTATGACAAACATGACTTATTTGTTTTATTAAAAACGACCCCAAATAGAGGCTACCAAAACATTTTGGACTTAAATCTGGTGAACTCAAAATTGAGGCTACCGATTCGACAAGTGCACGAAGAAAGGAAAGGTCATCCTGAATGAAAACATTCACGCGGCCACTAAATGTATTTTCCCTTGAAGCAGATTGATAATGCTGCCGCCATATATTTTCAACGCTACTTTCTGTTGTTGATGGGAAATTCCTGAAAATTCAGTTTGGGAATAAAATTGGATGCACTTGAGATATGTATGTGCAGACACACTGGACGCTTCTTATTGGCAAGATGAAACACAATGAACGCACTTTCTAGAAAACGAAATATAGAAATAAGTCTGGGGATAATTATTGAGATTAAAATTGGGCAATAAAATAATGTTGACCAAGCCGAGGGGGGAAACAAAGGGAAAGTTTACCATTTAAATCTAGTAGCGAATTGGAAAACTTTGTTTTCGTCTATTTTCCGTGAACATTAGTACGTTATGACGTCATTTATTCATTTTCCTCCCGGTCCGAATGCGGCACATAGAGCTGAAGTCATAGTTCTGCACAATTGGTAATTTGCAACTAGGTCTTTGTAGCACTTGCTTGTTTTTTAGCCCCAGGATTGAGCCTTCTTTAGTAATTGCTCTGTTTCTTCCTTTGGTCTTCCTTATTTTATTTTGATGTTGAGAAGAGAACAACTGGAATATATTGTAACAACTGGAAAAATTGAGAGACGAAGAGATAGAGGGAAGCAAAGAGAAAAAATAACAGACAGCTTAAGAGAATGGCTAGGCAGAAGGTCAACAACAGAAATGATAAATAGCTGTCGAGATGCATAGTATCTACCTCATTTTCTGGAAAGCTGCTTTTGCCTGAGCCATTCTGCGTCTCACCTCTGTTGTACATCTTCCGTCTGAGGTTAACAAAGTTCTCAAATATTTAAATTCATTTACCTGTTTTAATATTGTTCCACTTGTCTTTATTTTGCACTGACGTGATGTCTTTTTCTTTGTTGTTACCATTACTTCTGTCTTTCTACTATTAAGGCTGAGTCCTTTATTTTTGCTTTCTTTCACTATAATGTCCAACATTTCTTGTAACTCATTTTCTCTCTTAGCGATTAAGACTTGAAGAAGATAACAACCGACAGAATCTAACATCTCCTAATACAAAACATAGTGAAAATCATGGTTATTCATAGCAGTATCTCAACACGTTTAGTCACGTGTCTGTGTAGCTGCACTCATATTTCCCATCTCTTGTTCTGCGCTCGTGTTGTATTCGTTACGCATAACGAGTGTTTCTTCCTAACCTTGGAGCCAAGAAAAGCAATGCCTGACTACCCCAAGGGATGATCAGATTTTTGAGGGCGAGTTCTCCGTCTCTGGTCTATATCACCTGCTTGTTTATGATCAGGCATAAACTGTCAATGATATTTTTGCCTGGGGATGGGAGTGTTGAAAGCTTTGTGATGCAAAGTTCAGAAGTTGCTGTAAAGTAGGATCGATACACGTGGATCGTAGATTACATGCATGTGGGGGTAATATGGTTGTTATGTTGCTGTTGTTGTTATTGTAGCATAGGATTTTGTCTTTTTTAAAGTGAGGGACAACCTGTTAAAGGACAGTGTGTTTTCTATGTTATATAAGGCTGCTTGTTTTCGGCTCAAAATGACATTTTAACTATAATTCTACACATTTTGTTGTTATATGGGCAGAAGAGGTCCAACGAGGAATTTTCTCAACGAGGCTAACACAAAAAAGCCGCGATAGCTCAGTGGTTAATGAACTGGACTACAAAAGACAAGAGGTAGGGTTCTATCCCAACCGACGGCTTCCAGTTCACTCAGCCCTAAATGGGTATCGGATTTTTTCTGGGAAAGTAAAGCGGCACATGCGTAATACTGACCACATTACCCCAAAAATCATGTGCTGAAGGTCTGTAAAATATAGGGTTACTAACACCATATTTCCCTATACGCCACTTGGCGTGACAGGATTCTTTACTTATTTTTTTTACTAACACAAAAAGAGACAGCTCCTAAATAACATGAGGAATAAATAATCGACATTTTTTCGGACACGTCACGACAAGACGACAGTTGAAGTACTTGATTACAGCATGCACAATACAAAGAATGAGAGATCGTGGACGACAAAGAGAAGGTGTCGCGACAAGGTAAACAATGAAGAACATAATTGATATGATGCATTAAGGGCAGAATTTGGGGAACGTCAAGATCACCTGCGTCAGTCGGCAAGGCACAAGATGATGGTGATGGCTAAATATGTTCTGAGTTTATTACATACCTCTTTCCTCCTCCACTGAACTAAAACATTAGTTGTAAGCGAATCATGGACAGCTTATGCAAAGCATGAGAGAAGGCTAAATTCGTTCCACATGCGGTGTCTGCGCTGTTTTATTGATATCACATGGAAGGACAAAGTGACAGACGTGGAAGTCCTCATTTGCACAAACCTTCAGAACGTCTACATGCTGTCAGAGAACGTAGGTTACACTGGCTTGGCCAAGTACACCGTATGAAAGATGGTCGCAAACCAACACTGGCTTGGCCAAGTACACCGTATGAAAGATGGTCGCAAACCAAAAGATATCCTCTATGGACAACTGGCAGATGGTAAAAGAACTATGGGACACCAAAAACTTCGATTTATAGACGTGTATAAACATGACATGAAAACTCTGAACATAAACCCTGCAGCCTGGGAAGAAACAGCTGCAGATCGCAATCTTTGGAAACACACTCTAAAACTCCAACTCAAACAAGAAGCAGACAGATTCATAGAAAAAAGAATATACGGCGAAAGAAAAGGAAATAATAAGATTTCTAGGGGCGTTACAAAATCCATTGTCAACTATGACTGACGGAGGCTACTATAGTCAACTATGACTGACGGAGGCTACTATAGTCAACTATGACTGACGGAGGCTACTATAGTCAACAATGACTGGCGGAGGCTACTATAGTCAACTAAGACTGGTGGAGGTTACTATAGTCAACTATGACTGACGGAGGCTACTATAGTCAACTAAGACAGGCGGGGTTACTATAGTCAACTAAGACTGACGGAGGTTACTATAGTCAACTAAGACAGGCGGGGGTTACTATAGTCAACTAAGACAGGCGGGGGTTACTATAGTCAACTAAGACAGGCGGAGGTTACTATAGTCAACTAAGACTGGTGGAGGTTACTATAGTCAACTATGACTGACGGAGGTTATTATAGTCAACTAAGACTGACGGAGGTTATTATATTCAACTAAGACTGACGGAGGTTATTATATTCAACTAAGACTGACGGAGGTTATTATAGTCAACTAAGACTGACGGAGGCTACTATAGTCAACTAAGACTGACGGAGGTTATTATATTCAACTAAGACTGACGGAGGTTATTATAGTCAACTAAGACTGACGGAGGTTATTATAGTCAACTATGACTGACTGAGGCTACTATAGTCAACTATGACTGACGGAGGCTACTATAGTCAACTATGACTGACAGAGGCTACTATAGTCAACTATGAGTGACGGAGGCTACTTTAGTCAACTATGAATGACGGAGGCTACTATAATCAGCTAAGACTGACGGAGGCTATTATAGTCAACTATGACTGACGGAGGCCGCTATAGTCAACAATGACTGGCGGAGGCTACTATAGTCAACTAAGACTGGTGGAGGTTAGTATAGTCAACTATGACTGACGGAGGCTACTATAGTCAACTAAGACAGGCGGGGGTTACTATAGTCAACTAAGACTGACGGAGGTTACTATAGTCAACTAAGACAGGCGGGGGTTACTATAGTCAACTAAGACTGACGGAGGCTACTATAGTCAACTAAGACAGGCGGGGGTTACTATAGTCAACTAAGACTGACGGAGGTTACTATGGTCAACTAAGACTGACGGAGGTTATTATATTCAACTAAGACTGACGGAGGTTATTATAGTCAACTAAGACTGACGGAGGTTACTATAGTCAACTAAGACTGACGGAGGTTACTATAGTCAACTAAGACTGACGGAGGTTATTATAGTCAACTAAGACAGGCGGAGGTTACTATAGTCAACTAAGACAGGCGGGGGTTACTATAGTCAACTAAGACAGGCGGGGGTTACTATAGTCAACTAAGACTGACGTAGGTTATTATAGTCAACTAAGACTGACGGAGGTTATTATAGTCAACTAAGACTGACGGAGGCTACTATAGTCAAATAAGACTGACGGAGGCTACTATAGTCAACTAAGACAGGCGGAGGTTACTATAGTCAACTAAGACTGACGGAGGTTATTATAGTCAACTAAGACTGACGGAGGTTATTATATTCAACTAAGACTGACGGAGGTTATTGTAGTCAACTAAGACTGACGGAGGTTACTATAGTCAACTAAGACTGACGGAGGTTATTATAGTCAACTAAGACTGACGGAGGTTATTATAGTCAACTAAGACTGACGGAGGTTATTATATTCAACTAAGACTGACGGAGGTTATTATATTCAACTAAGACTGACGGAGGTTATTATAGTCAACTAAGACTGACGGAGGCTACTATAGTCAACTAAGACTGACGGAGGTTATTATATTCAACTAAGACTGACGGAGGTTATTATAGTCAACTAAGACTGACGGAGGTTATTATAGTCAACTAAGACTGACGGAGGCTACTATAGTCAACTAAGACTGACGGAGGCTACTATAGTCAACTAAGACTGACGGAGGTTATTATAGTCAACTAAGACTGACGGAGGTTATTATAGTCAACTAAGACTGACGGAGGTTACTATAGTCAACTAAGACTGACGGAGGCTACTATAGTCAACTAAGACTGACGGAGGCTTCTATAGTCAACTAAGACTGACGGAGGCTACTATAGTCAACTAAGACTGACGGAGGCTACTATAGTCAACTAAGACTGACGGGGGTTATTATATTCATCTAAGACTGACGGAGGTTATTATAGTCAACTAAGACTGACGGAGGTTATTATAGTCAACTAAGACTGACGGAGGTTATTATAGTCAACTACGACTGACGGAGGTTATTATAGTCAACTAAGACTGACGGAGGTTATTATAGTCAACTAAGACTGACGGAGGTTATTATAGTCAACTAAGACTGACGGAGGCTACTATAGTCAACTAAGACAGGCGGGGGTTACTATAGTCAACTAAGACAGGCGGGGGTTACTATAGTCAACTAAGACAGGCGGGGGTTACTATAGTCAACTAAGACAGGCGGAGGTTACTATAGTCAACTAAGACAGGCGGGGGTTACTATAGTCAACTAAGACAGGCGGGGGTTACTATAGTCAACTAAGACTGACGGAGGCTACTATAGTCAACTAAAACTGACGGAGGCTACTATAGTCAACTAAGACTGACGGAGGCTACTATAGTCAACTAAGACTGACGGAGGCTACTATAGTCAACTAAGACTGACGGAGGCTACTATAGTCAACTAAGACTGACGGAGGCTATTATAGTCAACTAAGACTGACGGAGGCTACTATAGTCAACTAAGACTGACGGAGGCTACTATAGTCAACTAAGACTGACGGAGGCTACTATAGTCAACTAAGACTGACGGAGGCTACTATAGTCAACGATTACTGACGGAGGTTACTATAGTCAACTAAGACTGACGGAGGCTACTATAGTCAACTAAGACTGACGGAGGCTACTATAGTCAACTAAGACTGACGGAGGTTACTATAGTCAACTAAGACTGACGGAGGCTAGTATAGTCAACTAAGACTGACGGAGGTTATTATAGTCAACTAAGACTGACGGAGGCTACTATAGTCAACTAAGACTGACGGAGGCTACTATAGTCAACTAAGACTGACGGAGGCTGCTATAGTCAACTAAGACTGACGGAGGCTACTATAGTCAACTAAGACTGACGGAGGCTACTATAGTCAACTAAGACTGACGGAGGCTACTATAGTCAACTAAGACTGACGGAGGCTACTATAGTCAACTAAGACTGACGGAGGCTACTATAGTCAACTAAGACTGACGGAGGCTACTATAGTCAACTAAGACTGACGGAGGCTACTATAGTCAACTAAGACATGGCAACAATGTTAACTTCAGATGGTACATTTACAACAGAGGTGAGATGCGGAATAGCTCAGGTAAAATCAGTTGTTTTTTTTTTTATGAGGAAAATACTGGAGAATCCATTTTTGACAATGGAAACAAGAAAAGTGTTCTTAGACGTTATGTAGAACCAGTCTTAACATATGGATGCGAATCATGGACAATAGGAAAACCGACAAGAAAATTTTCAGAAGCTGTAGAAATGTGGTTTTACAGAAGAATTTTGAGAATACCATGGACAGCAAAGAGGAGTGATGAAAAAGTTATGAAAGAGACCAGGACAGAAAGAGAGCAAATCTCCAATACTACGACTAAACAATCATCATTTCTTGCCATGTGATGAGGAGGGAACAGCTGGAATATATTGTGACAACTGGGAAAATTGAGGGACAAGGAGATAAAAAGAAGCAGAGACAAAATATACCATACAGCCTATGAGAACGTCTAGTCAGCAGGTCTACAACAATAAATAACTGTGGAGACTTGTCGAGCGACATGATCACCTACGCAAGCAGGCATGGCACTTGATGATGACGACTCAAAAAAAAAAAAAGATAAAGCGAAATATGAAACAAACCATTTTCGTCAGACGCAAAAATTCCTCAAAGATCTAACATTTTTTATCTTTCACCTTTGTGTCTAACGTATCTCAGGAAACGCCTCTGTCCTGCCCAGTTACACTTGCCAGAACATCGCTACTCTCCCCTTGTCTAGAACTTCAGATAAAACGGAACATTTGATATTTTGATTCCGGAATATTTGGGCGCTGAGAATAGCGTTTCTGTGTCTTAAATTAACCCTATAACATTCCAACATCATCTCAGCCAATTGTTAATCACAGGATGGGGAAATCCAGGGCAGAGATTGAGTGATTAAGGGTTAAACGTATCTTCTCCCGGTGTCATATTTAAAGTTAGCTCCGAATATATTTATCAGCTTTAACTCATTTCTTCTTCATCGATTGCATTTGCGGAAATATAAGAAATAACACGATTCTCGAGGCTCTGGATAGAACTATCTAGAAAGATTACTGACGCAGAAGTGAAGAAACAAAATATGGGGATGGAATGTTTGTCGACACCGTTTAAATGTGAACTCAATGACCTTTTTTTGCACTCAAGGTGCTATTTATTTGCTCAGTTTCCTAAATGTGCACCGCTATATTGTGATGCCCAAGTGTAGAATACGACTGCATGGCTTCTTTAGTATCTTTATTACATGTATTTTATCGTCTATCACAGCCATTCAGACTTTCGTCTATCGTTTTTTTTAAAAAGATTCACCCATCTTATCTATCTATCTATCTATCTATCTATCTATCTATCTATCTATCTATCTATCTATCTATCTATCTATCTATCTATCTATCTATCTATCTATCTATCTATCTATCTATCTATCTATCTATCTATCTATCTATCTATCTATCTATCTATCTATCTATCTATCTATCTATCTATCTATCTATCTATCTATCTATCTATCTATCTATCTATCTATCTATCTATCTGTCTGTCTATCTGTCTGTTTGTCTGTCTGTCCGTCCGTCCGTCCGTCCGTCCATCTGACAGCCCGCCCGTCCATTCGTTCGTTCAACCATCCGTCCGTATCTGCCCATCCATTCATCCATCCATCAATCTGCCAGCCAGCTCGCTCGTCCGTCCGTCCATCCGTTCGTATCTATCTGTCTGTCTATTTGCTTAGTTGTTTGTCTACATATTACTTTCTTACTCTTTCTTTTCTGCCATATTTATTTTTTCCTATTTTTTGTATCACTCTCCTTCTCTCTTCTCTTCATAACAACTACTTTCCCTACTTCCATTTAATTCCATCTTACTCTATCCTTCTGCTTCTCAATTTTAATTTTTTTCTACTTTCTTATTTTTAAGTCTGTTTTGTCCTCTTTACTTGTTATCCTTAAGATCAAAGATAAAGAAATAAAACAAGTAGAGAAATTCAAGTATTTAGGCACAATGTTCATAGAAGATGGAAAATTAGACAGAGAAATTGACATGAGAATACAAAAATGCAAATGCTGTCACATACCAGCTTTAACCATTGCTAAGACATCCAAACATTTCTATGCCAGCTAAACAACAAATTATAAATAGCATTTTCATACCAACTTTGTGCTATGAAAGTCAAACATGGACCCTTTCTAAATTACAACTAATAAATATCAATATATGTGAGATATGATGCTTGAGAAAAGTAACAAACAGCACAAGAAGAGATAGATTACCAAAAGAAACCATAAGAAAAATAGTAGGAACAAAACCCTGCCAAGAATATATAGAACAACAACAACTTAAATGGTTTGGCCACCTGGTCAGAATGAATCCTTATCAATCGCCATCAAGGGCGTTCTTCTCGAGAATGCATGGAAAAAGACCAAGAGGAAGACCCAGAAGAAGATGGATAGATGCAGTAACAGAGACATGCAACAACAAAGGAAAGTCACTAATTCATACAGATCGAGCAGCTCAAGAACGACAAATGATATAAACCACGACACCTTTTAGATATCAGTGAAAAGAGAAAAAGAAGACTTTTTATCCATCCCGCTCTCTCTCTCTCTCTCTGTTTTTCTCTAATTTCTTTTCTCTACCTTCTTTCTTAATTTAACATTATGTTATATGTTTATATCTATCCTAAAGACAAGTAGAACAATATTAAAACAGGTAAATACATTTAAATACCTGGGAATATTGTTAATCTCGGATGGTAGATGAACAACAGAGGTGAGATGCAGAATGGCTCATGCATAGCAGCTTTCCAAAAAATGAGGAAGATGCTGTACAATCCACTCTTAACAATGGAAATAAGAAAAAGAATTCTTAGATGTTATGTTGAACCAGTCTTAACATATGGATGTCAATAGTGGACAACAGGACAACAGACCCAAAAAAAAAAATCATTGGAGGCTGTAGAAATGTGGTTTTACAGAATAAAGTTGAGAATACCAATTACAGTTAAGAAGGGTAATGAAAACGATGTGAAAGAGATTAAAGTAAAGAGAGAGCTATAATATCCAACATTAGGAAAAAACAATCATCATTTTTTTTAACCGTGTATTGAGAAGGGAACTGCTGGAACATATTGTGGCAGCTGGGAAAATTGAAGAATGAAGAGATAGAGGTAAGTCAAGGGAGAAGATACCAGACAGCTTAAAAGAGTGATTTGGCAGATGATCAACAACAGAAATGATAAATAACTGTCGAGATCGAGAGTTGTGGAGAAAAATGATCATCTATGCCAGCAAGCATGGTACTTCATGGTGATGATGATGATCCATTTTTTCTTTAATCTCTCTCTCTCTCTCTCTCTCTCTCTCTCATCTAAATGGTTTCACGCGTGACTGTACAACAGCAGTAGAATAAAATAAAGAAAACGGAGGAAAGAAAGAAACCATAAACTCCAATATTGTGAAAAGCTGACCTCCCCGTCATGTATTAATTAGACCAAGCATAAATTAGTGTCACACCAAACAAGCAGTAAATAATATTCTTCATGTTTTTATTTTTGTACAAACCAAAGACCAGCTGATGCAGTTTACTCATGTTTTTTAATGGCAGAAAAAATAATATCACTTGTGTTTATACTAGCGCGTGTTAATGACGTGGCGAACAAAAAAAGGGGAATTTATTTGTTTAATGATATGTAGTAGAGTTGCAGTAGCGAAGTGGTTAGTGTATTTGCCTGATGATCAGGTGGTGGACCAGTTGACTATAATGTGCGGATAGGGTTTTATTTTCTCATTATTCTTTTGCCCCATTAGAAAGGCAAACTCCAAGCACACTTCAGAGATAGGCGATGCATGGTTTAAGCTGTAACGGCAGTTTACAATGAGACCATCTATCTATCTATCTATCTATCTATCTATCTATCTATCTATCTATCTATCTATCTATCTATCTATCTATCTATCTATCTATCTATCTATCTATCTATCTATCTATCTATCTATCTATCTATCTATCTATCTATCTATCTATCTATCTATCTATCTATCTATCTATCTATCTATCTATCTATCTATCTATCTATCTATCTATCTATCTATCTATCTATCTATCTGTCTATCTATTTATCTATCTATCTATCTGTCTATCTATTTATCTATCTATCTATCTATCTATCTGTCTATCTGTCTGTCTGTATGTCCGTCCGTCCGTCCTGTCCTGTCCTGCCTGTCTGTCATCTCGTGTCCTGTCCTCTCTGTATATCCTGTCCTCTCTGTCTGGTCCTGTCCTCCCTGTCTGTCTCTCTGTCTGGCCTATCCTGTCCTCTCTGTCTGTCTCTCGGACTGTCTATCCTGTCCTATCTGACTGTCTCTCTGAGACTGTCTGTCTGTCCTGTCTTATCTGTCTGACTGTCTGCCCTTTCCTCTCCTCTCCTGTCCTGTCTCTCTCTCTGTCTATCCTGTCCTCTCTTGTCCTGTCCTCTCTGTCTGTCTCTCAGTCTGGCCTGCCCTGTCCTCTGTCTGTCTCTCTGACTGTCTGTCCTGTCCTATCTGTCTGTCTGTCTGCCTGTCTGCCCTTTCGTCTCCTCTCCTCTCCTGCCCTGTCTCTCTCTTTCTGTCCTGTCATCTCTTATCCTGTCCTGTCTATCTCTCTTTCTATCTCTCTTTCTATCTCTCTTTCTATCTCTCTGTCCACTTCTGTCCTGTCCTGTCCTGTCCACTTCTGTCCTGTCCTGTCCTGTCCTGTCCACTTCTGTCCTGTCCTGTCCTGTCCACTTCTGTCTTGTCCTGTCCTGTCCTGTCCTGTCCACTCCCGTCCTGTCTCTCTCTGTCTCTCTCCTCGCTTCCTGTTATATCACTTCGGGTGTCGAGGGAGATGCGCAGCTCTTGTTCTATTGTCCATTGGATTGGTTGTAGCATTTCTCTGATGTTCTCAGCTCATCTTACTCTAGGCATGTCACGGGTTTTTCTTCCATCTCCTCTTCTAATGCATATTTTGTATGAATCTTTAGACATTCCATCAAGATGAACAATCTATTTAAGTTAGTGTTTCTCTATGTACTTCAGAATTGATTCAAACCCTAAACTCCCACTTACCACACTATTTTCAATTGTCTCTTCAGGTCACTCCAAGAGCTTTTCTCATACATTTTGTTTGTGTTGTGGCTACCTTCCATTTATGTATGTTCGTGAACGACCATATTTGGCAATGATAGCACAAGATGGGATTCTATATACTCTGTATAAATTGTTTATTTGTCATGAAGGCTACTGTCTTATCTTGAGATATAGACGAAAGCTGTCCCAATATTTGGTTTGTCTTGTTACATTTTTTTCTAGCGTTCATCCAATGACTACTAAAGGAATTAACAGTCCGCCTCATTACTCGCCATAAAATAACATTAAGGGGACTGGTTGGTCTTGCGGCAAAACGACGGCCTCGAGACAGAGTTTTTTGTTCAAATCCCGGCTGCATTCGTTGGGAGTTTTATTTATGATTTCTCTCTGCGGCAACCACCCCTGGTCACAGCAGCAAGGCCCAGTTTGAAACGTCAATCACTCATGGGCGGAAAAAAATATGAGTAACTTCGATGATGGAGTTATCTGCATTTTTTGGTGAGAGACGCCACTGCACACGGCTGCCGTGGAAAAACAGATTAATACGCAAAATTCAGTTCCTAGTCTCTAGGGACTTCCTCAGAGGTAAAAGCTGGCGAATGAAAAATAAATAAATAAATAAAAGAACATTAAGTGGGCTTAAGACAATTAGATGCATTGTGTTGTGGTTTATTTGCGCCTTTCGGCCCAACACATCCGTCTTCAGCACATTTTTTTAGTACTGGGTTGCCTTCCCTCTTTGACCCCATTCGCTTGGTAACTAGACTGGTTAGTCTGTTATTAGAGGCAACCCGAAGAAGTGGGATATGCTCTGGATGGTTCTGGTTCACCAATCTTGGGTAAGTCGCTTGCAGCTTCCACCTCAGTTGCTGCCAGGCGCATCGCCTTCTGTTCATCCTAATGTCTATTCCATTGTTTGTTTGTTTTTTTAAATTAAAGTGTCAATCGCGTTTTTAAAATAATAGAAGCCACAGTCTTCACCGAATAGACTGGTCTGGTGCTAACCACATCATTGGGCATCCGGTCAACATGGCGGATAGACAGCAGAAACTGTTGAGGCTCAAACTAAAAAAGTGTTCCTTCTTGCAGTTTCCTCATATTCTAAGTTCGGCTTGCTGGCACAGCTACTGAGTTTAGTGCTCTCTGCACACCGTGAGCTGTTTTTCATCCGGATCGTGTTTCGATATTGTGATTGCTTACGATGAATGAAGATATCGCATGACGAAGGACAATCCAGCTGCATTCGCTGTCGGTGCCGCTTGGCCTTATGTCTTTTGGCGTGTGCTATAGTTCTATGATGGGGACTGCTGCTGTCTTTCATTGTTTAGATCCTTCAATGAGATGAATTTTAATTCGGATGATACCCCTGCACGGGCGGTTGAGCAATTATGGATTTTAATTAATTTACAGTGATACCGGGGCCTTCATCTAACAATAACCTTAACCATAACCACATCATCTCTAAATTTTTGGTTATTTGGTTATGGACGGCTCCGGTATCACTGCAAACGAATTAAAATTCGTAAATGCTCAAACGCCCGTGCCAGTATAATCATCCGAATTAATATCTCATCTCCCAAACAAAGAAAGGTAACTGTAGTCCCCATCGTTGCAGTCTCAGCAAACGCCAAAAGACATAAGGCGAAACTGCGCAGAAAGTGAACACAGCCAACTGTTCCCTCGCCTTGTCAATGAACACAGACGTTGTCGTTTAGAGCTTCCTTCTTTTCTTGCTGATAGACACGAAGATGTCAACACAGAACACGAGCTCTGTAGCACTGACGAGGGACGCTCGGAGACATTTTTTTATTTTATTTGCCCAATGAAGCAGCATGCGCCGTATTCATTTAAACTATCAACTACCAAGATTTCTTGCACTTGCAAGGTAGCAATTTTAATAGTTTCTTTCTATTGTGATTAGGTACTACCATCTTACCTACCTTTAATAGCAGAGGTCACTTAAGGAGAGGGAACGAGGAGAAGGGGGGGGGGGGGATTGATCGTTCGTTCCGAATGTGTTCCAACGGTGTATCTGGTAATGAAACGAGCACGTTAACCTCGACGCTACACTTACCCATACATGTTTCAATGACAAAGGACAAATACGTGAACTAGCACTAGTGCCGTAGCGGGAGTTACCAACGCAGGGGCATCATGGGTATTTATATTAACAGAAGTCCGATGTAAGACAAGTATTATGACTATTTTCTTTGTTTTTCTTTAGTTTTCTAACCAGTGAGCTACAGTGGCTCTTATTATTCATTTCAAGCTCCTTAAATGAAATTGTCACAGAAAGTGAACATAAAGACCATCAACATCAAGAAGATAGAAACAAAGAAAATATCAAAGAAAACAAACATACAAGAATGTAGAGTAAAACTAAATGGAAAAATCATTAAATAAGTGAGTAAATTCAAATACCTAGAATCAATAATAACAACAGATGGCACATGCACTGGAGAAATTAGAAGCATAATATGACAAGCAAAGACAGAATTTCATCAAATGAAAAACATCCGAAGTAACAAATTATTGTCAAATAAACTTAGAAGACGGGTCCTAAAGGGCTACATTGAACCTGTTCTACTATATGGAAGTGAGTCATAAGCAAGATAACATAAAAGAACATTGGAGGCAGCTGAGATGTGGCTTGTCAGAAGAATGCTACAAAATCCATGGATAACAAAAATTGCAAATGAAGAATGTTTAAAACAAGCTTGAGAAACCAGGAACATCATCAAAATCATAAGGAAAAGACAATCTACATTTATTGGGCATGTCATGCGAAAAAGAAAGTATTGAGAATACTATGACAAAATGCAGCATGAATGCAAAGAAGAACAGAGGAAAAGCAAGAGGAAAAAATAGTTTACAACTTATCAAAATTCCTTAATAAAAGATCACCGACTGAAATTATGACGTGCATGAAGAACCGAGTGATATGAAAAGAGGTAATCGCCTACACCAAACGACATGGTACCTGATGATAATGATGAGATGGTAGCAGTCGCGCAGTTTGCTCCATTATAAGTAATGGAATGTTACAAACAAAATCTCTTTGAGCTAGTACCCATGCCTGTGTCGACTCCTTAATTAAATGTTCAAGTATTAAAAAACATATTTATTCTTTTCCATAATTTTTTACCTACGGTCGACACTGCATAGTCTGTGGCAAAAACATAAGCAAGACATCACTTCACCTCTCACTTGGTGTTAACGGTAACAGTCCGCACCAACAAAGACATCATTTCACCTCTCACTTGGTGTTCCCGGTAACAGTCCGCACCAACAAAGACATCACTTCACCTCTCACTTGGTGTTCCCGGTAACAGTCCGCACCAACAAAGACATCACTTCACCCCTCACTTGGTGTTCCCGGTAACAGTACGCACCAACCAAGACATCACTTCACCTCTCACTTGATGTTCCCGGTAACAGTACGCAAAAAAAAGACATTACTTCACCTCTCACTTGGTGTCCCCGGTAACAGTCCGAACCAACCAAGACATCACTTCACTTCTCGCTTGGTATCCTCGGTAACAGTCCGCACCAGCCAGGATATCACTTCACCTCTCGCTTGGTGTCCACGATAACAGACCGCACCAACCAAGATATCACTTCACCTCTCGCTTGGTGTCCCCGGTAACAGTACGCACCAACAAAGACATCACTTCACCTCTTACTTGACGTTCCCTGTAACAGTCCGCAACTACCAAGATATCACTTCACCTCTCGCTTGGTGTCCCCGGTAACAGTCCGCAACTACCAAGATATCACTTCACCTCTCGCTTGGTGTCCCCGGTAACAGTCCGCAACAACAAAGACATCACTTCACCCCTCACTTGGTGTCCCCGGTAACAGTCCGCACCAACCAATACATCACTTCACCTTTCGCTTGGTGTTCCCGGTAACAGTCCGCACCAACCAAGACATCACTTCACCTCTCACTTAGTGTTCCCGGTAACAGTCCGCACCAACAAAGACATCACTTCACCTCTCACTTGGTGTCCCCGGTAACAGTCCGCACCAACAAATACATGACTTCACCTCTCACTTGGTGTTCCCGGTAACAGTCCGCACCAAACAAAGATATCACTTCACCTCTCACTTGGTGTTCCCGGTAACATTCCTCACCAACAAAGACATCACTTCACCTCTTACTTGGTGTCCCCGGTAACAGTCCGCACCAACCAAGACATCACTTCACCTCTTACTTGGTGTCCCCGGTAACAGTCCGCACCAACCAAGACATCACTTCACCCCTCACTTGGTGTCCCCGGTAACAGTCCGCACCAACAAAGACATCACTTCACCTCTTACTTGGTGTCCCCGGTAACAGTCCGCACCAACAAAGACATCATTTCACCTCTTACTTGGTGTCCCTGGTAACAGTCTGCACCAACAAAGACATCACTTCACTCCTCACTTGGTGTTCCCGGTAACAGTACGCACCAACCAAGACATCACTTCACCCCTCACTTGATGTTCCCTGTAACAGTCTGCACCAACAAAGACATCACTTCACCCCTCACTTGGTGTTCCCGGTAACAGTCCGCACCAACAAGGACATGACTTCACCCCTCATTTGGTGTCCCCAGTAACAGTCCGCACCAACAAGGACATGACTTCACCCCTCATTTGGTGTCCCCGGTAACAGTCCGCACCAACAAAGACATGACTTCACCCCTCATTTGGTGTCCCCAGTAACAGTCCGCACCAACAAGGACATGACTTCACCCCTCATTTGGTGTCCCCGGTAACAGTCCGCACCAACAAAGACATGACTTCACCCCTCATTTGGTGTCCCCGGTAACAGTCCGCACCAACAAAGACATGACTTCACCCCTCATTTGGTGTCCCCGGTAACAGTCCGCACCAACAAAGACATGACTTCACCCTTCATTTGGTAAAGGTAAAGTACGAGACTTGGTAACAGTCCGCACCAACAAAGACATGACTTCACCCCTCACTTGGTGTCCCCGGTAACAGTCCGCATCAACAAAGACATGTCCGCACCAACAAAGACATGACTTCACCCCTCACTTGGTGTCCCCGGTAACAGTCAGCACCAACAAAGACATGACTTCACCCCTCACTTGGTGTCCCCGGTAACAGTCCGCACCAACAAAGACATGACTTCACCCCTCACTGTCCCCGGTAACAGTCCGCACCAACAAAGACATCACTTCACCCCTCACTGTCCCCGGTAACAGTCCGCAACAACAAAGACATGACTTGACTTCACCCCTCACTTGGTGTCCCCGGTAACAGTACGCACCAACAAAGACATCACTTCACCCCTCACTTGGTGTCCCCGATAACAGTCCGCACCAACCAAGACATCACTTCACCTCTTACTTGGTGTCCCCGGTAACAGTCCGCACCAACAAAGACATCACTTGACCTCTTACTTGGTGTCCCCGGTAACAGTCCGCACCAACCAAGACATCACTTCACCCCTCACTTGGTGTCCCCGGCAACAGTCCGCACCAACAAAGACATCACTTCACCTCTTACTTGGTGTCCCCGGTAACAGTCCGCACCAACAAAGACATCATTTCACCTCTTACTTGGTGTCCCTGGTAACAGTCCGCACCAACAAGGACATCACTTCACTCCTCACTTGGTGTTCCCGGTAACAGTACGCACCAACCAAGACATCACTTCACCCCTCACTTGATGTTCCCTGTAACAGTCTGCACCAACAAAGACATCACTTCACCCCTCACTTGGTGTTCCCGTTAACAGTCCGCACCAACAAGGACATGACTTCACCCCTCATTTGGTGTCCCCAGTAACAGTCCGCACCAACAAGGACATGACTTCACCCCTCATTTGGTGTCCCCGGTAACAGTCCGCACCAACAAAGACATGACTTCACCCCTCATTTGGTGTCCCCGGTAACAGTCCGCACCAACAAAGACATGACTTCACCCCTCATTTGGTGTCCCCAGTAACAGTCCGCACCAACAAGGACATGACTTCACCCCTCATTTGGTGTCCCCGGTAACAGTCCGCACCAACAAAGACATGACGTCACCCCTCATTTGGTGTCCCCGGTAACAGTCCGCACCAACAAAGACATGACTTCACCCCTCATTTGGTGTCCCCGGTAACAGTCCGCACCAACAAAGACATCACTTCACCCTTCATTTGGTAAAGGTAAAGTACGAGACTTGGTAACAGTCCGCACCAACAAAGACATGACTTCACCCCTCACTTGGTGTCCCCGGTAACAGTCCGCACCAACAAAGACATGTCCGCACCAACAAAGACATGACTTCACCCCTCACTTGGTGTCCCCGGTAACAGTCAGCACCAACAAAGACATGACTTCACCCCTCACTTGGTGTCCCCGTTAACAGTCCGCACCAACAAAGACATGACTTCACCCCTCACTGTCCCCGGTAACAGTCCGCACCAACAAAGACATCACTTCACCCCTCAATGTCCCCGGTAACAGTCCGCACCAACAAAGACATGACTTGACTTCACCCCTCACTTGGTGTCCCAGGTAACAGTCCGCACCAACAAAGACATGACTTCACCCCTCACTTGGTGTCCCCGGTAACAGTCCGAACCAACAAAGACATCACTTCACCCCTCACTTGGTGTCCCCGGTAACAGTCCGAACCAACAAAGACATCACTTCACCCCTCACTTGTGTCCCCGGTAACAGTCCGAACCAAAAAAGACATCACTTCACCCCTCACTTGGTGTCCCCGGTAACAGTCCGAACCAACAAAGACATCACTTCACCCCTCACTTGGTGTCCCCGGTAACAGTCCGAACTCAACAAAGACATCACTTCACCCCTCACTTGGTGTCCCCGGTAACAGTCCGAACCAACAAAGACATCACTTCACCCCTCACTTGGTGTCCCCGGTAACAGTCCGAACCAATAAAGACATCACTTCACCCCTCACTTGGTGTCCCCGGTAACAGTCCGAACCAAAAAAGACATCACTTCACCCCTCACTTGGTGTCCCCGGTAACAGTCCGAACCAACAAAGACATCACTTCACCCCTCACTTGGTGTCCCCGGTAACAGTCCGAACCAACAAAGACATCACTTCACCCCTCACTTGGTGTCCCCGGTAACATTCCTCACCAACAAAGACATCACTTCACCTCTTACTTGGTGTTCCCGGTAACAGTCCGCACCAACAAAGCCATCACTTCACCCATCACTTGGTGTTCCCGGTAACAGTACGCACCAACAAAGCCATCACTTCACCCCTCACTTGGTTTTCACTGTAACAGTCTGCACCAACAAAAACATCATTTAACCTCTCACTTGGTGTTCCCGGTAACAGTCCGCACCAACCAAGACATCACTTCACCTCTTACTTGGTGTCCCCGGTAACAGTCCGCACCAACAAAGACATCACTTCACCTCTTACTTGGTGTCCCCGGTAACAGTCCGCACCAACCAAGACATCACTTCACCCCTCACTTGGTGTCCCCGGTAACAGTCCGCACCAACAAAGGCATCACTTCACCTCTTACTTGGTGTCCCCGGTAACAGTCCGCACCAACAAAGACATCATTTCACTTCTTACTTGGTGTCCCTGGTAACAGTCTGCACCAACAAAGACATCACTTCACTCCTCACTTGGTGTTCCCGGTAACAGTACGCACCAACCAAGACATCACTTCACCCCTCACTTGATGTTCCCTGTAACAGTCTGCACCAACAAAGACATCACTTCACCCCTCACTTGGTGTTCCCGGTAACAGTCCGCACCAACAAGGACATGACTTCACCCCTCATTTGGTGTCCCCAGTAACAGTCCGCACCAACAAGGACATGACTTCACCCCTCATTTGGTGTCCCCGGTAACAGTCCGCACCAACAAAGACATGACTTCACCCCTCATTTGGTGTCCCCGGTAACAGTCCGCACCAACAAAGACATGACTTCACCCCTCATTTGGTGTCCCCAGTAACAGTCCGCACCAACAAGGACATGACTTCACCCCTCATTTGGTGTCCCCGGTAACAGTCCGCACCAACAAAGACATGACTTCACCCCTCATTTGGTGTCCCCGATAACAGTCCGCACCAACAAAGACATGACTTCACCCCTCATTTGGTGTCCCCGGTAACAGTCCGCACCAACAAAGACATGACTTCACCCTTCATTTGGTAAAGGTAAAGTACGAGACTTGGTAACAGTCCGCACCAACAAAGACATGACTTCACCCCTCACTTGGTGTCCCCGGTAACAGTCCGCACCAACAAAGACATGTCCGCACCAACAAAGACATGACTTCACCCCTCACTTGGTGTCCCCGGTAACAGTCCGCACCAACAAAGACATGTCCGCACCAACAAAGACATGACTTCACCCCTCACTTGGTGTCCCCGGTAACAGTCCGAACCAACAAAGACATCACTTCACCCCTCACTTGGTGTCCCCGGTAACAGTCCGCACCTACAAAGACATGACTTCACCCCTCACTGTCCCCGGTAACAGTCCGCACCAACAAAGACATCACTTCACCCCTCAATGTCCCCGGTAACAGTCCGCACCAACAAAGACATGACTTGACTTCACCCCTCACTTGGTGTCCCCGGTAACAGTCCGCACCAACAAAGACATCACTTCACCCCTCACTTGGTGTCCCCGGTAACAGTCCGAACCAACAAAGACATCACTTCACCCCTCACTTGGTGTCCCCGGTAACAGTCCGAACCAACAAAGACATCACTTCACCCCTCACTTGGTGTCCCCGGTAACAGTCCGAACCAACAAAGACATCACTTCACCCCTCACTTGGTGTCCCCGGTAACAGTCCGAACCAACAAAGACATCACTTCACCCCTCACTTGGTGTCCCCGGTAACAGTCCGAACCAACAAAGACATCACTTCACCCTCACTTGGTGTCCCCGGTAACAGTCCGAACCAACAAAGACATCATTTCACCTCTTAATTGGTGTCCCTGGTAACAGTCTGCACCAACAAAGACATCACTTCACTCCTCACTTGGTGTTCCCGGTAACAGTACGCACCAACCAAGACATCACTTCACCCCTCACTTGATGTTCCCTGTAACAGTCTGCACCAACAAAGACATCACTTCACCCCTCACTTGGTGTTCCCGGTAACAGTCCGCACCAACAAGGACATGACTTCACCCCTCATTTGGTGTCCCCAGTAACAGTCCGCACCAACAAGGACATGACTTCACCCCTCATTTGGTGTCCCCGGTAACAGTCCGCACCAACAAAGACATGACTTAACCCCTCATTTGGTGTCCCCGGTAACAGTCCGCACCAACAAAGACATGACTTCACCCCTCATTTGGTGTCCCCAGTAACAGTCCGCACCAACAAGGACATGACTTCACCCCTCATTTGGTGTCCCCGGTAACAGTCCGCACCAACAAAGACATGACTTCACCCATCATTTGGTGTCCCCGGTAACAGTCCGCACCAACAAAGACATGACTTCACCCCTCATTTGGTGTCCCCGGTAACAGTCCGCACCAACAAAGACATGACTTCACCCTTCATTTGGTAAAGGTAAAGTACGAGACTTGGTAACAGTCCGCACCAACAAAGACATGACTTCACCCCTCACTTGGTGTCCCCGGTAACAGTCCGCACCAACAAAGACATGTCCGCACCAACAAAGACATGACTTCACCCCTCACTTGGTGTCCCCGGTAACAGTCAGCACCAACAAAGACATGACTTCACCCCTCACTTGGTGTCCCCGGTAACAGTCCGCACCTACAAAGACATGGCTTCACCCCTCACTGTCCCCGGTAACAGTCCGCACCAACAAAGACATCACTTCACCCCTCAATGTCCCCGGTAACAGTCCGCACCAACAAAGACATGACTTGACTTCACCCCTCACTTGGTGTCCCCGGTAACAGTCCGCACCAACAAAGACATCACTTCACCCCTCACTTGGTGTCCCCGGTAACAGTCCGAACCAACAAAGACATCACTTCACCCCTCACTTGGTGTCCCCGGTAACAGTCCGAACCAACAAAGACATCACTTCACCCCTCACTTGGTGTCCCCGGTAACAGTCCGAACCAACAAAGACATCACTTCACCCCTCACTTGGTGTCCCCGGTAACAGTCCGAACCAACAAAGACATCACTTCACCCCTCACTTGGTGTCCCCGGTAACAGTCCGAACCAACAAAGACATCACTTCACCCCTCACTTGGTGTCCCCGGTAACAGTCCGAACCAACAAAGACATGACTTCACCCCTCTTTTGGTGTCCCCGGCAACAGTCCGCACCAACAAAGACATGACTTCACCCCTCATTTGGTGTCCCCGGTAACAGTCCGCAAGAACAAAGACATGACTTCACCCCTCATTTGGTGTCCCCAGTAACAGTCCGCACCAACAAGGACATGACTCCACCCCTCATTTGGTGTCACCGGTAACAGTCCGCTCCAACAAAGACATGACTTCACCCCTCATTTGGTGTCCCCGGTAACAGTCCGCACCAACAAAGACATGACTTCACCCTTCATTTGGTAAAGGTAAAGTACGAGACTTGGTAACAGTCCGCACCAACAAAGACATGACTTCACCCCTCACTTGGTGTCCCCGGTAACAGTCCGCACCAACAAAGACATGACTTCACCCCTCACTGTCCCCGGTAACAGTCCGCACCAACAAAGACATCACTTCACCCCTCACTGTCCACGGTAACAGTCCGCACCAACAAAGACATGACTTGACTTCACCCCTCACTTGGTGTCCCCGGTAACAGTCCGCACCAACAAAGACATCACTTCACCCCTCACTTGGTGTCCCCGGTAACAGTCCGAACCAACAAAGACATCACTTCACCCCTCACTTGGTGTCCCCGGTAACAGTCCGAACCAACAAAGACATCACTTCACCCCTCACTTGGTGTCCCCGGTAACAGTCCGAACCAACAAAGACATCACTTCACCCCTCACTTGGTGTCCCCGGTAACAGTCCGAACCAACAAAGACATCACTTCACCCCTCACTTGGTGTCCCCGGTAACAGTCCGAACCAACAAAGACATCACTTCACCCCTCACTTGGTGTCCCCGGTAACAGTCCGAACCAACAAAGACATCACTTCACCCCTCACTTGGTGTCCCCGGTAACAGTCCGAACCAAGAAAGACATCACTTCACCCCTCACTTGGTGTCCCCGTAACAGTCCGAACCAACAAAGACATCACTTCACCCCTCATTTGGTGTCCCCGGTAACAGTCCGCACCAACAAAGACATGACTTGACTTCACCCCTCATTTGGTGTCCCCGTAACAGTCCGCACCAACAAAGACATGACTTGACTTCACCCCTCATTTGGTGTCCACGGTAACAGTCCGCACCAATAAAGACATGACTTGACTTCACCCCTCATTTGGTGTCCCCGGTAACAGTCCGCACCAACAAAGACCCCCAAATGAACCGTTGGCCGTTCAAGCGCTGTACATGATGATACAGAAGACCTTTTATTGCAGTACCTTCAGGATGTGTATAATTTAACCTTTCCAGCAGAACTCGAGACGCCGCAAAAGCCATAGCACTCAGCCACATAATCTACACAGATATAATACCCTACGACTGGCTTCAACCCAGTGTTATGAGCATCATTATCATTCGTGTGTCTCAATAACGTATATAGATATCATTCCGTTAGCAGCGCTTTCATTGTGTCCACAATTCTACGTCTAATTTGAGTTATAATTTGACATATTTTAGACAGAAGAAATTTTACACAATTTTTTTTTTTTTGGGCCGGGTAGGCTTTGCACAATGTCAGATCCGATAATTATGTCCCAAAGACCCAAATTTATTGAGGGGTTAAAGAGTTAATGACCAAAAAATTTACGTAATAACAGCTGTCAAGAGTTAACGTTGACAAGAGGTGTTTGATATATAACCCAGTTGCTCAAATGTTATGTACACGGAGGTATTGCATGGAAGGGAGTGTATTCTGAGACCTGTGAAACACAGAATGTTCACACACCTGGCTACAGAATGAGTTATGGAAAGGTCATGTATTTGCTTAATTGGTACTGAGTAATTTACTATGGCATATTGATTTATCACCGAAGATAGAAAGTCTGCTATGTGTGTATGTGGTGGGGGGGGGGGAGATCATGATGCATCAAGGTGCATTGATATGCGAAGATGATGTAAAGCTGATGATAATACTGATAATAGAATAAGGATAATAACCATAGTAACAATATTAAGGTTATGTGTTCGGGGGGGGGGGTGACTATAAGTCGAATATTAGCATAGAATCCCTTGCTACATGAGGGACGTATATGATCAGTTATCAGTCATATTGGGGTTTACGGACTTAATGTTTGCGGCAGGGCATTTACTTCGTGTCTTGTGGATTTATAGAATATTTCTAATTATAGCCAAACAACGATGCACACAACTCTGATGACGAACTACACGTTTGTTATACTTTTTTCTATAAACAAGGGTTTGGTGTGGATTTCCTTCCACGTCATACATAAGCTGGGAGCCGCGATAGCTCAGTGGTTAGTGAACTGGACTACAAAGGATAAGAGGTAGGGTTCGATCCCAACCGACGGCTCCCGTTCACCCAACCTTTAGTGGGTACCGGATTTTTTTTTTTTTGGGGGGGGGGGGAGTAAAGCGGCACGGGCGTAATACAGACCACATTACCACAAAAATCATGTGCCGAAGGTCTGTAAAATGTATGGTCACTAACACCATATTCCCTATACGCCACTTGGCGTGACGGGGGTATTTTACTTTTTACATACATAAGCTATATGTGGAATATGGTGTTAGTTCTGGGTCGTCCTACTTCAGTGCATCAACTATAAAAAGTGACATCTCCACGTCAGGAAATGTAACTCGGACCTTTCTAGCCAGTAACGTGCGCGCTAACAACTTGACCACATTCCAATGAAACAGTCTACATTTTTCAAGCACCTCTTGGGAAGAGTAAAGTTGGAATTCTTGGTTACAACAGGTAAAATACAGGGAAAGAGATATCTTGGTATCGTAGGTGGTAAACAGTTAACAACATAATTGATAGGATGCACTGAAGACAAAATAATTGTAGAAGGACAAGATCTCGTCAACGTCAACCAGAATGACGCGTCATTATATGATGAATGTTGGTTTTAATTACAGATGACCCTAATATATAGAAAATGCAAGTACACAATTTATTCCCGAGTTGTGATCGTAACCCCATGCTATAGTCATCAGTACACCTGCGTGAAAGACATCGTCAATAATATATATATTTTTAGATATCTTAGTTGGTCGTGTGCTCTAGCGTTTGGTTTCTCGTGGCAAGGCGCCGTGCTAAGGAGTACAGGTTCAATCCTGCGTTGTTATTTGTCATTATTTCCCGAGTGCTGTAAACATACCTCTTCCTTTGAAATGATTCGCTGATCTATCGGCTCGGATGTTTCCCTCTATAATAATTTTCATTTATTATTATTTGTCTCCACCTCACTCGTTAGTTGAACATTTCCGAACTCTGGAGTGAGGACTTAATTTGCCATGTATCTGTGAAAATATAAGTTAAATACGTTTTTTGTTTTCATGTATGTTTGTTGTTGATAAAAGCATATTTGATTTGCCTGAATCTTGACTTGTCCATCTTCTTCTTCTTTTCTCTTTTCACTGATACCTAAAAGGTGTCGTGGTTTATATCATTTGTCGTTTTTGAGCTGCTCGAACTGTCTGAATTGGTGACTTTCCTTTGTTGTTACATTTAAGACTTGTCCATACTTGTTCTTAATTCTGTGATAGCGTTTTACCGGCCATTACAAACAATTGAATCTGTAGAATTTTCTGAACAAGGGTATACTTGGGATTCGCGGAGAAAAGTCCACCCAAAATGGATGGGGACTTCATTAGCATGCAGCGGACTCCAACTGGCGCCACGAGTCTTCTAGGTTTGTATGTGTATCGGTTGTATCTGGTACACGGCCAAGAAGGATATTACTGGGAAGTGAATAACTGCTTATAATGCAAGTGGACAAACTGGCATGCCATGCATTATTCTTCCTCTGCTTTTGCGAAACGCCTTCTTCTCTTCATTGTCCGCCGTTAAACGGGCGTTAAAAGGACATATTCGTTGTGTAGTCGCAAGCTAATATTTTTTGCGCCCTTCGGCCCGACATTGTTTTTCAGTAAAATAGTCGTTTGAGCATAAGCCATCATTCCTCTTGGATCCCCTGCTGGCTTGTGTGGACTGGTTATCTTGTTGCTAGTGCCACCACGTGGAGAAGGGGGGGGGGGTGTGGAGTAAGATCTTGTCGAGCTGAGACCATAAAACCGAAGGTCAACACATCTTGAGACGCCATGATGGACAGCAACAAACCCCCTCCTCGTTCATTCTGCGTCTATCCCTCACAAAATATCTGTTTCAATTCTTCATCGGCAAATAAGTTTAAACTAGTTCTGATAATATTGTTAAATAACTGTCATCATCATCATCATCAAGTATTAATGCTGCTGCTGAATGTGATTATTTGTCTTCACGAGTTCCTCTGAATCAGTCCCACTGTTGAATTTCTGCCAAACTATTCTCTTAATCTGTCAGGTAAATTGTTTCGCTTTTCCCCTATCTCTTATTCCCACTTTTTAATCATTTGTTACAATACAGGGTGTCCACAAAATCTCTTCATGATTTTCAAATCAAAAGTTATTGAAATATTCTTATATATTGATGCTTACAGTTACATCAACTCATTCACTTTCATGCGGTTTCAGTTGGTATCACATACACACTCATTGTGTGCCTCAACCGTTACTCGACAAACATTGAAACGATAATCTAACTCGGACCAGACACTATACAGCAATTCCGGTGTGATCGGTTTCCGGCTTCAGTTGATTACCTGTATTCCATCCAGGTTTGCTGCTGGTAGCACGTAGCCCGTAGCATGTAGAGCTACATACACTATCCCATTAGTACTCCCAAAGGAGGAGTCGCGATAGCTCAGTGGTTAAAGAACTGGACTACAAAGGACAAGAGATAGGGTTCGATCCCAACCGACGGCTTCCGGGTTCACCCAGCCTTAAATGGGTACCGGATTTTTTTGGGGAAAGTAAAGCGGCACGGGCGTAATACCGACCACATTACCCCAAAAATCATGTGCCGAGGGTCTGTAAAATTTATGGTCACTAACACCATATTCCCTATACGCCACTTGGCGTGACGGAAGTACTTTACTTACTCCCAAAGGAAAAAAAAATCATAAACAGGCAGGTCCAGCGATCTCTTGGGCCACTTAAGGATATATGGTCTTTTTGTCCAGCACAATCAACCCATCTGTTTGGCAGGTGCTCGATGAGAAATGTGCGGAGATTTTATGGGACATAGAGACATTTTTCAGTTAATGTATCAGCTGTCACTATGTTTATACACATTTTCTTAAAAAGTTGTAATTGCATAACGACGTGAAATCAAGCAGTGTTGTTGTAGACACTATATATATATATAAGGGAAAAAAATATAAATATCAAAATTGAAGGAATAGACCTGGAGACAGTTCAGAGATACAACTAATTAGGTCATATTATAACCAGTGATGAAAAATGTAAAACTGAAATAAACACAAAAAAATAGAAATGGCAAAAAGTAATTTTAATGTCATGAAGAACATACTAACATCAAAACAAATAACACCAGGGCTAAAACTAAGAATAGCAAAATGTTACATCTTCTCAATATTCCTGGATGGTGTAGAAACATGGATATTATACAAGAAAATGGAACGGAAAATTGAAACCTTCGAAATGTGGATATATAGAAGAATACGTAGAATTGGATGGAAAGAAAAGAAAACATACGATGAAGTCTTAAAACAACCAAAAATGAAAAGAGAACTACTAAACACAATTAGAACAAGACACGGCAAATGAGATTGGGGGGGGGGGGGATGTTAAAAAACACAGCCGCATAGTAAAAGTAACCTTGGGGGGGGATACAAGGTAAAAGAGTCAGACCAAGACTAACATGGACGAGTAACATCAAATAATGGACAAATCAGCCTATGACAGCCTGAACCGTCAAATCAAGAGACAGAGAGTAATGGCGCTCCGTGGTAGTAAACCTTCGTTGCGGAGACGGCACTCGATGATAAATATATATATACACACACACATTAGTGTTCCCTTCTCATTACCTCGTCTAAAGATGATGATATATATATACACACACACACACACACACACACACACACACACACACACACCTGTGTTCCCTTCTCATTACTCAGTGGTTAGTGAACTGGACTACAAAGCACAAGAGGTAGGGTTCGATCCCAACCGACGGCTTCCGGGCTCACCCAATCCATTATATATATATATATATATATATATATATATATATATATATATATATATATATATATAGAGAGAGAGAGAGAGAGAGAGAGCTGCTTGCACAGAACAGAGACAAATGGCGAGATTTGATAAAATGTCTTTAAAAGAATTGAAAACTGCTAGAACAAAAATTCAGATAAGAGAAGGAGTATCTTGGTCTACGCCCTATGTGCCGGCTACGGCTCGAAAGGTCAATAGATAGATAGATAGATAGATAGATAGATAGATAGATAGATAGATAGATAGATAGATAGATAGATAGATAGATAGATAGATAGATAGATAGATAGATAGATAGATAGATAGATAGATAGATAGATAGATAGATAGATAGATAGATAGATAGATAGATAGATAGATAGATAGATAGATAGATAGATAGATAGATAGATAGATAGATAGATAGATAGATAGATAGATAGATAGATAGATAGATAGATAGATAGATAGATAGATAGATAGATAGATAGATAGATAGATAGATAGATAGATAGATAGATAGATAGATAGATAGATAGATAGATAGATAGATAGATAGATAGATAGTGATAGTGATAGTGATAGTGATAGTGATAGTGATAGTGATAGTGATAGTGATAGTGATAGATTTGGCTAGAGACTGATTTATTTCAGACGGGTGCGATGTCTGCAACGTTTTACAAAAGACACGCAACTTGATAATGATGATGATGTTTCGCGCATTATTATCATCATCATCAAGTACCGGGCATGCTGGCGTAGGTGATCATGTCTCTCCACAACTTTCAATCTCGACAGTTATTTATCATTTCTTTTGTTGACCTTCTGCCCAGCCATTCTCTCAAGTTGTCTGATATTTTTTCTCTTTGTTTTCCTCTATCTCTTCGTCCCTCAATTTTTCCAGTTGTTACAATATATTCCAGTTGTTCTCTTCTCATTACATGGCCAAAAAATGATGATTGTTTCTTCCTAATATTGTAAATTAGCTCTCTTTTTGCTTTGGCCTCTTTCAGAACGACTTCATTACTCTTCTTAGCTGTCCTTGGTGTTCTCAGCATTCTTCTGTAAAACATTTCTACAGACTCCAGTGAATTGCTTGTCTGTTTCCTATTATCAATGATTCACATCATCGAGGTGCGCGTGGCCGTGCGGCTAAAACCACTGTTCCGCTGGCTGAAAAGCCGAAGACCGCGGTAGACAGAAAGGATTTTTTCTATCGGGGTTGAAATAAAACTCCTGAGTCGCACACGTCGTGGCGACTGCTTGACCAAGCGGCCTTTATCCCTCGGGTTCTATCGTTGCCCCTCGACATACACCAGCAATGGTACTATGTGTCGTAAAGATAGTTTTTTAATGATTCACATCAACATGTTAAGACTGGCTCTAAATAACATTTAAGTACTCTGTTTCTTGTTTCCATTGTCAAAAATGGATTGCATCGTTTCGCGTGTAGTAAAATAATAAAACTGTATTATTAATGCGCGTAATTTTGTTACTGTTATCTTACAGTGGTGTAGTTGTCACACACCTTTAACATACCACTTTCTAGACATACACCGCACAGCCCTATCGACATTCCTGATTGTCTCTTATTTTCTTCACACTGGCTAGAAAGCAGAGGTATGTTCCATGTATACCTTTGTAGAACATATCCCCGCGAAAGAAAAATACCAGCCAGGTATCTGTTCCCGCACCGACTGTTGCTGGGTCTGTTAACTGTCAGACAAAACCTGATGTAAGGTTTGACGTACACGGGTTCTCTTCCCTTTGTTCTTCGTTCCTCGTTTGGATGCTCTGTCTTTCAATCTCTTTCATCACCTTTTTGTAGTCTTTAAACATTTCCTTTATCACAGCCGTTTATCATTGATATTTTAGCTATCCAACATGTGTTTATTTTAGAATTATGACCTGCAGTTTTCCCTAGCGTTTGGCTTTTCGTGGCAAGGCGCTGTGCCACTGAGTACAGGTTCGATCCTGCTTCGGTCCATATATTGTTCTTTGTTTTGTTTTTTTCTGTTGTTTATTTGTCATTGTGTGCTATAAACATACCTGCTCCTCTTAATTGATTCGCTGATTATCGCCTCGGAAGTTTCCCTCTATCATAATATTCATTTATTATTATTTGTCTGCATACGTCCTTCTGGTGCTTGGGCTAGTCCTGTAGCTGTTCTTTGTTGTCCATCCATGAACGAACAGTAAACGGGCGTGATTGAGCTTTGCGATCATTCATTACCGCTCAGTGAAAAAAAATATATGCATAGATAACAAGGGCGTGGTTACAGCTTTACGTAGCTGAAGGACAACACAAAATCAAAACAACGTTGCGGCTAAAGAACCCGTCAACTAGAACAAATGGACAAAACGAAAAAATTTATAAAAATAAGTAAACAAGCTTAAGCCACTCAGCGACTTGATTGTAGATTATCTTGCTTCCTTAGTTAGCCGAGTTGGCAGTGTTCCCTAGCGTGTGGCTTTTCGTGGCAAGGCGCTGTGCCAAGGAGTACGGGTTCGATCCTGCTTAGTGATATATATATATTGTTCTTTTTTTTTGTTGTTGAATATTTGTCATTTTTTCCGAGTGCTGTAAACATACCTCTTCCCCTGAATTGATTCGTTGATTATCACCTCGGAAGTTTCCCTCTATAATAATGTCCCTTTACTATTATTTGTCTCTAGTCCAAACCACTAAAGGAGCATACCTCTTCATCATCCGCCCTTAAAAGGACGTTAAGTGGGCGTATCTGCGTTGTGTTGTGGTTTGCAGTATAGCTGTGATATTTGCGCCTTTCGGCCCAACACATCCGATTTCAGCATAACATTTTTGAGTACCGGGTCAACTTCCCTCTTCGATCCCTACTCTCTTGGCCAGACTAGAAAGGTTAGTCTGTTACTAGAGGCACCGCGGAGTGAAGGAGCAGAGTATGGATGGTTTTGGTTCACCGATCCTGGTGCAAGCCATCAGCTGTGGGTCGCTGACAACTTCCAGCTCTGCTGCTGGGGGGGGGGGGGGGGGGGACTCCTTAGTCTGCTTAGATTATCTGGAAGGGAAAATATTATTAATATTATTATTATTATTATTAATTTATTATTCAACGTAGTTCAATATGTTCAACGTAGTTCAATATGTTCAACATAGTTTCCTTTCGATTACTCCTTCCCTTTTGCATAGCCTTCTCTACTGCCCATGTTTGGGCTCTTTAGTCTATCTACTAAACCATGCAATTAATATTTCTTCTCCACTAGTCCCCATTGAGACACTTCGGTGTTCCCCTATACCCCTTTTTTCTGTGCTACTTACCCCTCATATGTTTTTATTGTACCCCACTCTTTGACGTCTCACTCTTTCCACCTTTTGAGTACCTGTTATTCTACTGTTATATTCTTTCTCCTTTGTGTTTGCACACTGGCCCCTGGTGTGAACTCCTCTGGTTATGTGTGCGTTATGCGCACATTTCTACACGTAGATGATTGTCCTCGTATGGATGTGCACATGCATGTATGTGTTCATATGTATGGGTATTAGTATAGATATATATGCATGTATGTGTGTGCTTGTTTGTATGCATAGATATGTATGTGTGTGTATATATAAATATGTGTATGTTGATATGTATAAGTATGTGCATGTCTGTTTGTACGTGTATATATGTATACTCGCATCTGTGTGCATGTATTTATGGGCACTTAGATACTTTCGGACATTGTCAGTGTCGTTGCAGTCGGGGTAACCTAGACAGCGTTCCCCCCCCCCCCCCCTCGTGTATTTTTAGAACATTTCACCTGACCAGAGGGTATAATTACAGCTACACCCGGGTGACCATTCCTTTTCAATTCTGACCACGGTCCACGACACAGGGAAGTCATTTTTCTTTTCTTTAGCCAATTTCGATTATTTTGTTTTGGTTGTTTCGTTACTAGTTAGCTATGTAGGATCAGTTTTATTTACTTACATATCTATGTGTGCGTGTTATTTGTTTGTTCTGCTGAAGACCTATTGAGCCGAAACGTCGTTCAAATCTGTGTCGTCTACAAATCACGTAAAGCTTTTACCATAACATTTTTTCCATTTTTTTTTTCAATTTTCCCCCAACAAAATAGTACCCAGGTTAAACCCAATTTAGAAGAATTGGGTTTGTTTTTTATTTTTATTTTATTTCTCTAGTGAACCTGATTTAAATTATCTATCTATCTATCTATCTATCTATCTATCTATCTATCTATCTATCTATCTATCTATCTATCTATCTATCTATCTATCTATCTATCTATCTGTCCGTCCGTCCGTCCGTCCGTCCGTCCGTCCGTCCGTCTGTCTGTCTGTCTGTCTGTCTGTCTGTCTGTCTGTCTGTCTGTCTGTCTATCTTTCGTTCGCCTGAAGTATTGTCTATATCTGCAATGTCGTTTGATGTATACATTTTACTGTCTTTTGTAAGCCAAGTAGTGACCTATATAGTTTTGTATGTAGTGTTTTATATATGGGACAATGGATTTTCCTCGGTCTACCATATTCCGTGCAGTCTTGAAGTATGTGTTCAGCATTCTGGGGCGCCTGTCCACATGTACATGTAGTTGAGACGCCGATCTTGAATTTTGTGTACATGTGACTGTGGAGTTGATAATGAAAAGGAATGATAATTCCCCCGAATTAAAGTTGAAGATCTATCTTTACCTCTATTTGTACCTCTATTAGATGTACAATCCTACATATATCTGGGCAGTAATATAGATAAAGAGGGAGGAACAGAAAACGATACCAAAATAAGGATATCAAAAGCAAGAGGAGCTTTCATTGCACTGGGAAACATATGGAAATCCAAAGAAATTAGGTTAAATACTAAAATAAAAATTTTCAACTCAAATGTTAAGGCGGTCCTATTATATGGCCGTGAAACATGCAGAAAAATAAAATTGACAATTACGAATATACAGACTTTCATTAATGGATGCTTACGCAGGATAAAAGGATGGAAATGGCAGGACAAAACCACTAACATAGAATTATGGAAATGTACCAGTCAAACACCAGTAGATAAAGAGATACAGCGAAGACGATGGCGCTGGATAGGACACACAACACGGAAGCCAACTGAGAATATTACACAACAGGTCCTTTTTGGAATCTCCAGGGGGAAAGACAAAGAGGAAGACCAAGGAATTCTTGGAGAAGACAGATAGAAGCAGAGATGAATATGATGAGGAAGACATGGAATGATCTTAAAAGAATGGCAAAAAACAGAACGGCTTGGAAAGTGTTTGTTGAAGACCTATGCTCCACTGGGAGCTAAAAAGGTAGAAGAGAAGAAGAGGAAAATTGAAGATATGAAAGAGCGTAATCATTTGAAAATCGAAATGACTAGGTTGTTTACCAGTGTGCGGGTCAAGTTTCATTACAGCAAATTAACATTCCTACCATATCACAAATTAAACAACCAATTTCTTTGAATTACCCTTGACACGGATCCCTCGCCAGTAATACAGAGTTCGTGAACGTAGCTGAGATGTTCATGTGTTATCAGAAATTAGAGCAAAATGCTAAAGCTCATTGCCCGGATGTTGTGATGGTGGATAGTATTTCCACAAAGATGGTCTTCTCAATATCTATGCTCGGAGCTCTCGATCTCCATCCATTCTCTTTCAGTCTTTTCTTTTGTCCAGTTCTCCCTTTATTCTCTTCGGGGCCTCTCATCGCAATATAACACCCTCGACCTCGCCTCGCACGGCTACAGGAACACAAACATTCAAAACCTGACTCCCATCCCCAACTCCCCGAAGCGCGGGCTAAGCTTCTCATAGAATCTGGAATGCTATGCCATCGAGCCCATCAACACATACACACACGCACAGGTACGTACAGGTAGATCACGTGACCACGGCCTGCCTGTTACTTGTAAGGCCAGGGCGAAACCCAACAAGTTTCCCGTGATTGTGGGCGTGCATCCAGCTGTGTGTGAGGGCTAAATTCACAGCCGGAAGTCTATCAAAACTAGGTGGAAGGTGGGCACTTCCTGAGCCCTGCTAAAAAGAAAGTTGAAAAACATAACGAAATATGTAAAAATAAGGAGAGATAATAAAACATGTATTTTGTTTCATCACCATCATGTACCATACCGGTGGGCGTAGGCGATCATGTCCTTCCACAATCTTCTATCTACAGTGCATCGTATCAGTTCTGTTGTTGACTGTTTTCCATGCCATGAAACCAAGCTCTTTAGTATTTTCTCTCATTGTCGTCCGCGATCTCTCTTTCCATTTATTTTGCCAGTTGTAACCAAGTAACCGAGTAACCGAGGGAAGAATGCTAACAGACAACAAAGATATAATAGATAGATGACTAGAATATATAACAGAATTATTTCATGACGAAAGGGACAAAAAGCCAGACATAAAATGTACATACAACTATAAAATCCTGAAATCTGAGGTAGAAAAATCAATAAAAACAATGAAAAGGGGAAAGGCAGCAAGACCTGACAATATACAGATAGAGATGATACAGGCTCTAGAAGAGTTTGGCATCGAAGTGATCACAGACATATGCAATGACATATACCATACAGGATACATACCAAACGATCTAAAAACATCAACTTTCATTGCATTTCCTAAAAAGAATGGTGCAGTTGAATGCAGTGATTTCAGAATAATAAGCCTAATGAACCAGGTAACAAAAATTTTACTAAAAGTTACACAGGGAAGGATTCAGAATAAAATCAATACTGAATTAGATGAGCAACAATTTGGATTCAGGAAAAACAGTGGAACAAAAGAAGCCATATTCAGCATGAGAACATTGATTGAAAAGTACACAGAAGTAAACAAACCAATATATGCCTGCTTTATAGACTACACCAAAGTTTTCGATAGAATACACCATAACCAACTCATAGACTGCCTAAAGGATATAAATCTAGACGACACAGACATGCGACTAATATGTAATTTGTACTGGGAGCAAACAGCAATAATAAGATATAACAAGGAGAACTCTACACCCATGGACATAAAAAGACATCACCAAGCTTGTTCAATCTATACACTGAGCAAATCTTTAAAAACATCTCAGAGATGCCAGGCCTAAACATTAATGGAAATATAATCAATAACCTAAGATATGCTGATGATACTGTTCTACTAGCAGAAAATCCTAAAGACCTACAACAATTGCTTAATGTGATAAACATAACAAGCAACAAAAATGGACTAGAAATGAATATCAAAAAGACTAAAACGATGATCATAAACAAAGAAAATTCTCAAGACCTACAATTAAATATCACAGTTGAGGGAATACATCTGGAGACAGTCCAGAGCTACAACTACCTGGGACATACTATAACCAATGATGGAAACTGCAAAATTGAAATAAACAAAAGAATAGGTATGGCAAAAAGTAATTTTAACGCCATGAAAAATATACTAACAACAAAACAAATATCAGCAGGGCTGAAACTAAGAATGGCTAAATGTTACATGTTCTCAATATTCCTGTATGGTGCAGAAACATGGACAAGAAAAGAGAACAGAAAATTGAAGCCTTTGAAATGTGGATTTATAGAAGAATAGGTAGAATTGGATGGAAAGAAAAGTAACAAACGATGAAGTTTTAAAACAACTGAAAATAAAAAGAGAACTACTAAATACAATTAAGACAAGACAAATGAAATTTTGGGGGCATGTTAAAAGACACAACCGCCTACTAAAAGTAATATTGGAAGGAAAAATACAAGGTAAAAGAGGCAGAGGCAGACTAAGACAAACATGGACGAGTAACATCAAAAGATGGGCATGTCAATCTATGACAGCCTGCACCATCAAAGCAAGAAACAGAGTAGAATGGCGATCCATGGTAGCCAACCTTCGTTGCGGAGAAGGCACTCGATGATGATGTAACCAAGTATTCCAACTTTTCTCTTCTCATGATGTGCCAGAAAAATGTTGATTGTTTCTTTCTGAGTTTTTTAGGAGCTGCCTTTTTGTGTTGGCCTCTGTGAGAACTTCCTCATTGGTCTTTTTAGCTGTCCAGGGAATTTTCAATATTCTTCTGAGAAATCCCATCTCTGTGGCCTCTAACCGTCTTTCTATTTGTTTGTCTACTGTCCATGGGGTAATGTAGTCGGTATTACGCCCGTGTCGCTTTACTTTCCCAGAAAAAAATCCGCTACCTATTTAAGGCAGAGTGAACCTGGAAGCCGTCGGTTGGGATCGAACCCTACCTAACGAGTATGATACTGACTATGAAATAAAATTCTGAAAAAAAAATTCAGAGGCACAAAATATAACAATCAACCTTGAGAGATATATCATCATCATTGAGTGCCGTCTCCGCATCGAAGGTTAACTACCATGGAGCGCCATTACACTCCGTCTCTTGCTTTGATAGTGCAGGTTATCATAGGCTGACTTGTCCATCTTTTGATGTTACTCGTCCATGTTAGTCTTGGTCGGCCTCTGCCTCTTTTACCTTGTATTTTCCCTTCCAAGATTACTTTCAGTAGGCTGTTGTGTCTATTAACATGCCCCACAAATAACATTTGATGGAGAGAATGCGTTATGGCAATGTCATGCAAGGTTTAAACGGAAACATGAAAGGGCTGTGTACTCGAGACAGACCCACACATATGATGAGATTATAAAGAAAACTCTACACCAGCAACACGGGACAATATTTGAGGTTGTCAGAGAAGAGAGAGAGAGACAGACAGACAGACAGAGAGAGAGAGAGAGAGAGAGACTGAACTATCATACTATGTAGTATCATTGACATCAGAAAGTTTGGAAGAATAATAATAAGAAGAGTAGGAAGAGGAAGCCCAAGATGAAAAAGAGGAAGAGGAAGAAAAGTGGAGGAACGAGGAGGAAAAGAGGAGGAAGAGAGACAAAAGAGGAGGAAGAGAGACAAAAGAGGAGGAAGAGAGACAAAAGAGGAGGAAGAGAGACAAAAGGGGAGGAAGAGAGACAAAAGAGGAGGAAGAGAGACAAAAGGGGAGGAAGAGAGACAAAAGAGGAGGAAGAGAGACAAAAGAGGAGGAAGAGAGACAAAAGAGGAGGAAGAGGAGGAAGAAGAAAAAGATGAAGAAAAGAGGAGGAAGAGGAAGAGAAAAAGAGGAAAAGAAAGAGGGAGAGGAGGAATATGAGGAAGAGGAAGTAGACAAAATGAGATGCAGACTCAGAAATAACGATGTAAGAAAAATCGTTGAGGTTACACCAGTTCTGGATTAGTTTAAGAAGCAACAAATCCAATGGTCTGGACACGAAACACAATCAGCACCATACAACACCCCCCCCCCCCCCCCCCTTCTCCCCGAGAGAACATTAACTCACAGAATCAACAGGAAGAAAAGGGACAAACAGGCACATAAGACGACAGATCGATAAAATACGAGTTTACTTGGGTCTTTGTTGTACTTGGTCAGTCTCTCTTTCGCTTTCCCACAGGTCAACTGTATGACAAACCTTATTTGTTTTTAATCTGTTAATTTGGCTCAACACACAACAGAGTAGCTGGCCACGAAAGAAAGCGGTCATTGATTCAATGTAGTCAGAATGTAACGATTTGGTGAAGTCGCGTATGTCGGGCCAAAAAGAAATCGTAGATATCACTTGGAGTTAACCACAGCACAATGCAACTCGGCCACACGAGGAGCAATCCTCAAAAGAAAGACCCAAACATTAGCACTTGCAGTTCAAACACTTTTGATTTTAAGTGTAATTTATTTTTAATATTTAAGTATCATCATCATCATCATCATCATCATGTGCCATACCGGTTGGCGTAGGCGATCATGTCCCTCCCCAATCTTCTATCTACAGTGCATCGTATCGTATCAGTTCTGTTGTTGCCTGTTTTCCATGCCATGACACCAAGCTATCCCGTATTTTCTCTCTTTGTCGCCCGCGATCTCTCTTTCCTTTTATTTTGCCAGTTGTAACTAAGTATTCCAAATTTCCTCTTCTCATGACGTGCCCAAAAAATGTTGATTGCTTCTTTCTGATGTTTTTTTAAGAGCTTCCTTTTTGTGTTGTCCTCTTTGAGAACTTCCTCATTGGTCTTCTTAAGTATAAAGACAATTGAATTGATACTTGTGAGTATGATGGATAGACGTCAGGAACTATTGAGACTCAGTCTGAAAAGTGTTCCTTGTTGCAGTTTCCTAAATTCCAAGTCCAGCTTGCTGCCGGAGCTACTGAGTTTAGTGCTCTGCGCACACTGTGAGCTGTATTTTTCATCCGGATGGTGTTTCGATATTCCGATTACTTACGATGAATGATGATATCGTGTTCGTTCGTTCGCTTTCGTCAGCTTTTTGACCTCTGACGAAGTCCCACCCACTCAATTTTGTGGGACTGAATTTTGCGTGTAAAGTCTGTTTTATCCCATTACAGGATGCCCCTCGCCATGCAGGCAGATTTACTCCGACTTCAGAGGTACTAATTTTTAGGGAATTAGTGAAACCCAGGTGTCCTCGCCAGGGTACGAACCCCGGCTGTTGCCAACCGCCTATCGATTGCGCTAACCGGACACCCGATGATATCGTGCGATGAAGGACAGTTCAGCTGAATTCACTTTCGGCGCAACTTGGCCCTATGACTTTTGGCGTGTGCTGCCTGCAGCTTCAATTGTTTGGATCCTTTAATGAGATGAGCTTTAATTCTGATGATTCCACTATCACGGGTGGTTGAGCAATTATGGATTTTAGTTCGTTTACAGTGATACCGGGGCCTTCGACTAACCATAACCATAAATTATTTTAACATGAAAAAGCCAAAATGTACCTTCTGGAGAGACTGGGTCGTCTATAGGTAACACGTCGACCTAAGGACAGGTAGATCCTGAGTTCGAATCCCGTCATAGGCAATGATAATTTTAAATTCGAATTATGATTTCTTCGTGGCTTTATCCGCCCCTGATCTCTGTGTAAAAAAAAAAAAGTATAGAGTCCCCGTCACGCCAAGTGACGTATAGGGAATATGGTGTTAGTGACTATAAATTTTACAGACCTTCAGCACATGATTTTTGGGATAATGTGATCGGTATTACGCCCGTGCCGCTTTATCTCCCAGAAAAAAATCTGGTACCCATTTAAGGCTGGGTGAACCCGAAACACGTCGGTTGAGATCGAACCCTACCCCTTGTCCTTTGTAGCCCAGTTCACTAACCACTGAGCTATTGCGGCTCCCTGATCTCTGTGTAGTGAGATGTAATATTTAACCCTTTCAGTCAATGGCGAAATACAGGAGCTCATATGTGCGCTGTGTGCACGTTAAAGAACACTTGACAGTTGAAAGTCGGAAGGAATTTGTCAAACGACCGCTACCTGAGCAATAGAGCTATATCTACCCGCGCCAAAGTCGGATGTATCGGGTTAAAGGAAGAAAATTTCGCAGTGTTGCTGTGAACTTGCAACACAACGCATCTACATCGACTTAAATAGTGAAAATTGATCATACTGACGATGATGGATCTGTTGTATATTGTCAAATAAATTACCCCGGATAACATGACAACAGAACAGGTTCTACAGGATTGTCCCCAGTAAACAGGCATGAGAAGGACAATGTGGCACACACCCGCCTTCCTGGAAGAGAAACTATACTCATCTCCTCTTAAGAGATCGTTAAGAGGGTGTGTCTGCATTGTGTTGGGGTCTGCAGTAAAACTGTGATATTTGTGCCTTTCAGCCCAGCACATCCGACTTCAGCATGCTATTTTTAGTACCGAGTTGTCTTCCCTCTTCGATCCCTACTCGCTTGGTCAGACTAGAAAGATTAGTCTATTTTTGGAGGCACCACAGAGAGGTGGATTAGGGTCTGGATGGGTCTGGTTCACCAATCCTATCGCAGGCCATCATCTGTGGGTCGCTGGCAACTTCCAGCTCTGGTGCTGGGATGCGACTATGCCTCCATCCTTAATGAGCAAACTTTAATGAAACATTTTGGGTACAAGTCGGTGTATATTGAACGAACTACACGGAGTCAGTGCTTCATAGCTGAATATTGACGTCAATTTTATTGAACCAGAACTGATCAAGACCCTATCTCGACTTCCAATTATGATTATGGAAATGAACTAAATAATCTGAACAAGAATGTAAGGAATGCGAACCTGGTAGACCAAAACGTTAGAAATAAATGAAATATATTCAACAACATAGGCAGATAGTACAACTATAAGTGAACAACTACACAACACAACGTAACGAGCTTATAAGAGTTGGCCGGGAAGAGCAGTAATCGACGGGCAAATGCAATGAAACAAGAAGGAAAATGAGAGATGAGAAACAAATCACCCCTATAACAAGACTGACTATATATAACATTACCTCATGCACGCATTTTTACGATAATACTTGTCTCGCCAGTATACAGATCCTATGTACTGTGTGGCTTCGGTTTCCATTATTACAAAAATTACATTACATCATTATTTACGCTATGAAGAACTTAAAGAACTTAATTTCCCAATGTGTATTGCTCTCTTTCGTCTGTCATCTCATTTATATTCGCAAAATCTATCTTACTTTGCTCATCTCATTCTACTTTATCCCTCCTACGGCAAGAATATTTATAATCCCTCTTGTTTATTCCTTCGTCAAAGACATTCATTTCTTTCTTTATTTTTTCTCGCTAGCAACAGAACAAGAAGCTATTTGTTGTTGCCTATTTGTCCGTGACAAAAAAATTCTGCTCTGAAGCAAGGCAACACCCGCTGGCTCAGTGTCGTTCTTCTATTTATAGCAGTGGTTCTCAGGCTGGAGAAAAACACTACATGATATATTTGCCTTCTTGAAGAGTTACGTGTAAAATGGTTTGGCCATGTAACAAGGCAAAAAGATCAAAACACAACACAACGAGCCTTCATTAAACGTTGTGGGAATACCAGACCCAAGGGTCTACCACGAAAAAGATTGATCGATTGAATATTAGAAGCAATAGGAAAAATAATAGCAGCAGAGGCGAAAAGAAGAGCAAAAGACAGCAAATTATATCTCCCCTAAATGCTGAAAGGCAAATGTGGAAGGAAAAAGAAGATTAAGAGTTAGGTATGGGACGCGGGTATGCTAGCAACATATAGTGCTGTTATTTCCATACGCTTGGCTTTACTTGCCATTTTAGTAAATGTAGGCAAATCTAGTGAAATTATATTCGTTTTACAGTTGTTAACTGTTTTCTCTTTGCTATTAATAATTTAATGTTAACCTCTGATAGTAAATGTACAACAGAGGTGAGATGAAGAATGGCTCAGGCAAAAGCAGCGTTCCAAAAAGAATGAGGAAGATACTGTGCAATTCATTGTTGACAATAGAAACAAGAAAAATAGTTCTTAAATGTTATGTAGCGCCAGTCTTAACATATGGATGTGAATTATGGACAATGGGATAACAGACAAGAAAGTTACTGGAGGCGTAGAAATGTGGATTTACAGAAGAATGTTGAGAATACCATGGACAGCTAAGAAAAGTAATGAAAACGTTCTGAAAGAGGTCAAAGCAAACAGAGAGCTAACTTCAATATTAGGAAGAAACAATCATCATTTTTGGCCATGAAATGCGAAGGAAACAGCTGTAATATATTGTGACAACTGGGAAAATTGAGGGATGAAGAGATAGAGGGAAGCAAAGAGAAAAGATACCTGACAGCTTAAAACCGAAAGTTTTTGTATTTGTTAATGACGTAAAGTTTCTGCCATATCGTTGTCTGGTTATTATTGTAAGCCCCCTAGTTCCATCCAACACTGTCCTAACTTTGCAAGGTTGGTATACAAGGAAAACCCTTTTCGTAGAACTTAGATCATTGAAAGGATAATGCGGAACACGCATACCGATTGGCCACATTGTTTCAAATATCCACGTGCAAAATAACAAGAAAGCATCAAATACCATTTTTGATATAATCCGAGTCTTTATACTGTCAATGTAAAACATGGACGATCAGAAAAAAATAAGAAGATACTTGGTGATCATAGACATGTGTTTTTACTAAAGACCAAATACCATGGAGAGCTGAAATGAGCTTTGAAGATGTCATGAGATATGCCGGGACACAGAAATATTTTAAATCCTGCAGAAAAAAAAACAGTCTACTTTCTTTGGGTATGTGATGTGAAGAGGAAAATAATGTGACAGCTGGAAAAAATTAGGGAAAAAGAGACCGAGGAAAGCAAATAGGTAAGATACCAACCATGTTTAACAATGTAGCACAGAGAGAAATCAGAAAGAATCGATAAGAATCTATAGCGAGAGAGAGAGAGAGAGAGAGAGAGAGAGGGAGAGATACATGGAAAGACATGACCGTCAAAGCCTCCGAACATATCACCCAATAATGATGATGTCAAATTTAGTTTTTATGTAAAAAGAAAGAAGGAAAAAACATCGCATGAATAGAAAGACCCATTAATGCCATCAGAACAAATAAAATATAAATTGAACATAACAGAAAAGAGAAATAATGTTGGAACAACACACCACACCATCCAGTAAATTAATTTAAAAAGAAATGCAATCACACGAGAATTGAGTATAACCAGCTACAATTATATAGCTCCATGGCAACTGCCACACAAATCATATTAGAACAATCTATAAAATGGAATTCTGCACTTCTAATAACGTTTATCGACTACAAGAAGGCTTTTGATAGTGTAGATACGGTGAGATTATGGAAAATGCTAGAGGATTATTGAATTCCATCCAAAATCATGAGCTTCATAAAGGTCATGTATGATGAGGCATGTCGGTTTGATATAGCATGGTGGGTCAGTCACACATTGTTGTGAAGCACAGATAGAATGCACGTTAACTCTTTCCGCACGTTTCGCCGCATTGTGCGCCATGCCGACTTCGGCAACGTACGTTTCGTCGCATAATGCGCCACGCTCAATGTTATTGGTGCGAACACCATCAAACCATATTCATTTTACATGTCTCGTATCATCTTGATATTGGTGAAATCTAATAACTTGTTCAATTATCTAAAAATGCATATATACTATGTTAGATGCTAAATATAATTGGTTAGGATAAATATAAATATGTAGATTGATTCTTAAAACGATGAAAAATGTTGTCTCTGAAATCTCTTCCGTTTCGTCGGTAAAAAGCTTCCGTACGGAAAGAGCTAATGATTTATGTCACCTTTCATATTTCCATTGGGAATAAATGTGATTATGAAGACAACTACTCAGGGCAGAGAAAGAGAATTCAGTGGACAGTGTCGGACCAACTGGCGGACTCAGATTGTGCCAATGCTGTTGCAACCTTTAGCCATAACTATTTGAAAGATTGACTACGTGAATTGAAAATAAACTATGCCGTAACATGACTACATATTCTTCTTCTTCTACTTTTCAGCTCCCTGTGGAGCATAGGTCCCCAACAAATACTTTCCAAGTCGTTCTGTTTCTTGCCATTCTTTTAAGATCATTTCATGTCTTCCCCATCATCTTCATCTCTGTTTCTATCTGTCTTCTCCAAGAATTCTTTGGTCTTCCTCTTTGTATTTTCCCCTGGGGTTTCCAAAAAAGGGTCAGGGACTACAGATTAATGCTGATAAAAAAAAAAAAAAAGTTGAGGAGTGTCAATTGAGGAAGTGGATCACTTTACATATTTGGGCAGCATTATCGACACAAGAGGTGGAGAAGGTGGAGGGAAAGACATTTAGCACAAAAATAAAAATAAAGCAATGACATAATTCATCAAGTAATATGAGCAAGAAAAAAAACATGCACTAATATAAAACATTTAATTCAAAAGAAGATAACTCCTTTTATATAACTCGAAGACATGGATGTTGAATAAGACAGCAAAACAAAAATGACAAACATTTGTAAGTAACTATTTGTGAACAATTCTGAAAATCAGAAGGTATGATATGATAACAAATGAGGATATCTGGGAAAAAATAAAAATAAGGGCGGACCGTGTATCAGATAAATATAAAATGGAGACGGACTGAACATACACTAAGAAAATCAAATGCCAGCCTAGCAAGACAGACACTGTCATGGAACTCACAGGGAAAGAGACGGCCAGGAAGGTCGAGGAATACATGAAGAAGTGATGTCATGGAAACCATAAAAATATTGGCACATACTGGAGAAAATGTTCAAGAACATGGTGTGGTTGTAGAGAATTGATTGTGGCTTAGTTACAAAAAAAAATTCGCCTGAAAAGATTTGGTTGATAAATCAAGTTAATATTTTAAAATCAAATAATAATAAAAGGCATATAATAATAAAATATCCAGTAATCAAAATTATATCAAGTGCAACTTGTATCATCATCATCATCATCATCATCATCATCATCATCATCATCATCATCATCATCATCATCATCATCATCATCATCATCATCATTATCAAGTACTGTGCCTGCTGACGTAGGTGATCATGTCTCTCCACAACTTTTAATCTCGACAGTTATTTATCATTTCTGTTGTTGACCTTCTGCCAAGCCATTCTCTTAAGCTGTCTGATATTTTTCTCTTTGCTTCCCTCTATCTCTTCGTCCCTCAATTTTTCCAGTTGTTATAATATATTCTAGTTGTTCTCTTCTCATTACATGGTCAAAAAATGATGATTGTTTCTTCCTAATATTGGAAATTAGCTCTCTTTTTGCTTTGACCTCTCTCAGAACATCTTCATTTCTCTTCTTGTATAATATAATTAAATAAAAAATGTTCATCAACAGAATCGTAATCAGGGTATATCATGAATGAATATAATATATATATGAACATAAGGTAGACTATCTTTAAGGCAATTTCCCATTATTGGGGTCTGCATGTGGGAACTATGGGACCGGAAATTAAAAACCGCTTGCCCAGTGCAGTCGCCGCGCAGTATTCGGATCTGAAATTTTATTTTACCCCCGATATTAAAAATAAACAAACATTTGAGACTACTGGGATTCGAATCATCGTTCTCCTTCTCTGAAGTCTGACAAGTTATCAACTCAACATTTCGATTTTCTGATGATCACAATAATTATAATAGCTGACGGCATTGAGCATCTGTATACATTTTCTTTCTAACAAAGATTTCATCATCATCATCGAGTGCCTTCTCCGCAACGACGGTTGGCTACCATGGAGGTCCATTCTGCTCTGTCTCCTGCTTTGATGGTGCAAATCATAGTCTGATTTGTCCATCTTTTGATGTTACTCGTCCATGTTAGTCTTGGTCTGCCTCTGCCTCTTTTACCTTGTATTTTCCCCTCCAGGATTACTTTTAGTAGGCTGTTGTGTCTTTTAACATGCCCAAAAATCGCATTTGTCGTGTTTGAATTATGCTTAGTAGTTCTCTTTTCATTTTTAGTTGATTTAAAACTTCATCGTTTGTTTTCTTTTCCTTCCATTCAACTCTACCTTTTCTTCTATATATCCACATTTCAAAGGCTTCAATTCTCTGTTCTGTTTTCTTGTCTAATGTCCATGTTTCTGCACCATATAGAAATATTGAGAAGATGCAACATATTGCTATTCTTAGTTTTAGACCTGGTGTTATTTGTTTTGATGTTAGTATGTTCTTCATGACATTAAAATTACTTTTTGCCACTTCTATTCTTTTGTTTATTTCAGTTGTACATTTTCCATCACTGGTTATAGTATGTCCAAGTTAGTTGTAGTTCTGAACTGTCTCCAGGTCTATTTCTTCTATTTTGATATCCACTTGTGGGTTTTGAGTATCTTCTTTGTTTATGATCATCGTTTTAGTCTTTTTGATATTCATATCTAGTCCATATTTTTTGCTTGTCATGTTTATTTCATATTTTTTGCTTGTCATGTTTATTTCATTAAGTAATTGTTGTAGATCTTTAGGATTTTCTGCTAGCAGTACAGTATCGTCAGCATATCTTAGGTTATTGATTATCTTTCCATTAATGTGTAGGCCTGGCATCTCTATGATGTTTTTACAATTTTGCTCAGTGAATAGATTGAACAACCTTGGTGATAGGATGCATCTCTGTCTTACTCCTCTTTTTACATAAATGGGTGTAGAGTTCTCTTTGTTATATAACAAAGATTTATGAAAATATAAATTAAACTATTTTCGAATCAAATAATAATAAACTATATAATAATCAAATGCTTAATAAAACAATAAATAAATAATATCACAGAATGTTCAGCAGTATAACAATCAGCTAATAGGTTATTGTGTATTATATATTAACATAGCACTTTCGTCGTCACGAACAATGTTCCAGTTCCCATTTTTCCCCCAAGCCAAAATGATAACCTCAACGCTCCTTACTATCCAACGTCAATAAAGCAACCGACGAAAAAAAAAATGACTACGGGCCAAACCAATTAGTTTTGTTTTTTCTCAGTTAAGTCAACAGGATAGCATCGGCCTGGGATTAAACCACGATCTCTACCGCATTATGAAGTCAACGCGCTAACCACCGACTCTGCTACGAACCCAAAAAATGTTGGGAATCCCTGTTCGTCACTTGTTTGCCCTCACTTTCTTCGCTTGCCTGGCCAGACAGGAAGTGGCCGTGGTTCGCCCGCTTCTGGTGAAAAGTTGGCAAAACTTTCTGCTTGTAGGAGAAGTCGTGTTGTTTGTGCTGGAGATTTGACATTCTAGGCTTTCACATGTGGATGATAAACCTTCGATTACTGTGTCGGATTGTTCCTAATGTGAGTTTACTTGAGGTTTGTTTGCGAAAGTTCGTTACACTGTGGTTGGATAAGGCTAAAGACGACACTCTGGACTGACAGTGCTTGAATCTGTTGCTCTCTCTGTGCAGGTAGTAGAGAAGTGATGTACTCGATGATTTTAATTTTTAATTCTAAATGTTAGTGACTGTTTTACTGTTTAACTATCAACTTTCGGATTAAATAAAAAGTGTTGTTATTATTATGTTAATGATGAAGTCTAATAACATGAAAATGATAACGTAGGAGCTGCTATATAAAAAAAAAAATCATACATTCATTAGACTAATATTTTGTTTACATTATACAATAAAAATGGTTAAATAATTATTTGTATTGGCGCTCAATGAATATTGGAGTAGTAGTAGTAAACTAAAGAAAGTGAGATGCTAAAACTTCTAATTTAGTTAAGTCTCTTTAAGTAAGCTTTGTTAGTCATTTATTAAATTATAAACTAATGGCAGTAATAGTACTAGAAGTCAAGTAATAGTACTAGAAGTCAAGTAATAGTACTAGAAGTCAAGTAATAGTACTAGAATTAATAGTACTGTAGTAGTAGCAAAAATATAACATATATTATATCTCTTGGGCAGCCTGAGTCTCGTTTCCAGTATCAATTTAATTTTGCTTTCGTCGTCAGTTTAGATACAAACCAAATCACAATATAAAATGCATTTTATAATTTTGATTAAATATTGTATGGGTATTGTATGCTGAAATAATTAGTTACTTAGTATATTAGTATACGTATGTATAGTAATAGTATAATACACAGTTGAGTATTTAATAGTTAGAGTATTATTCACACACACACAGTCAGTGAGTCAGTGGGTGGTCACGATGACATTATAGGATAATTCCGTACTTATAAATGTATGTACTGTTACAGTTTAGTTAAATGTTGCATGCAATTATCATAAGTCATAAGTATGATACATACATATATATATGTTTATACGTAACAACACGTATTTAATTGATAATATATAAATGTATTAATGTTAGTAATATATTATTACATATACATAACAATAAAAAATATTAGTTTGATAAGTTTGCATTTATTTAAATATAATGAATTATAATATTTGTATTATTAGTTATATACGTATAACTTATATAATACAGTACATACTTCATGTCCAACTCCTGTAATCTAAGTACATACTATGTTATAGAAGCTTACATTGTGTAAATTAATTTAAGTAAATATGATCGTTCCGGGAGTTAAAATACAGCGGTTACAGTTCCGAAGTTCTTATGAGTTAGTGAGTTAACGAATTGGCAGTTTCAAACTTTATTACCAAAGTGCATGCATGTTGTGTACTCATATATTTGAAGCTGCTGTTGTTAGCTATATATGTATACTGTGTATCATATTTGTAATGTGAGTCTGAAGCAAATATTTATTAGGAATTCTTTTTGACGTTAAAATGCAAACTAAGGCTGATTTACATTGAAGTTTTAGATTCCAAATTCTGATTGTAGCAGTTTGTAGAATGTATTAAGAAATAAAAAAAAAAATCACCATTATTTTGAAGTGGGAGTGAAGTATTATATTCCACCATACTTGCTACATTTGAACGTTGGGGGAGGAGTGGTAGATGTTTTGTTTTGTTTTTCTCTTTCCTTATTACATTGGCCTGAACTCATTGAGCTAGAAAAGAATGTAGCCATTCTTTCAGCATCTGGTACAGGGGAGGGAAAGCATGCTGCTGTAGTTGAACCCTGGCTTATTTTTCGCCCAGAATTCTGACTAAATCATGACTGTAGTTGTGATAACAGTTTATGACTTGCATAGTTCTACTGGGGGTGTGCATTAATGCATTCTTGGCAGCATTTATCAACTCATTTTCTTCTACCTACCTCCTCCTTCCTGTTTCTTTATTCTTCTTTTTTTTTTGAGGTAGCTGTGCTTTATTTTTTAAGATCATGTTTCTCATCCTTATACATAATTTACCTGCATTTCTTAAATGTTTTTCTTTGCAAATTGTTTTATAGTATATTATGCACTGTAGTATTATTTTAACATCTTTTCTACATTGTGTGTTTACAAAACATGTGCTCTTGTGTCCCCACCACACACCTGTTAACTATATTTTTTTTAATTAACCAAAGTTGTGTATACTCAACACTGAAATAGTATTTAAACATAAATCTCAAATGTAAATCCCCCTTTCCTTACTTAGTCTTATTTACCTCCCCTTTCCTGTATTATCCATTCTTTTATTCTACCACTTTCTCCATGTTGGTTTAAACAAAAAAAAAATACTTTTTGCCACGCCCACAGAGAGAAAGTGAATTCATACCGGATTACCCAGGGGACAATAAAAATAAACGAGGCTGGACACGTGAATTAAATGTGTCATTGTTGATTCCGATTGGGATTTTATTTTGAGCACACGGATCACGACACTCTTATCTATCCTGGGGCATGGACAAAAAAAGGTATGTGATTTTATATATACATTTTTAGCATTACTGGTGCAATTTCAGTAATTATTGTTCATAATTATATTATATTAATTTTAAAATAATTTTTTATTGGGCTTATAATTTTGTGTAATTAATTTAATTATGAAAAAAAAAACATACTTTCTTGTGAGGAGAGTTTTCTTTTTTCATTAAAAGAAATAATTGCTTATCATTGTTGTGGATGATATATGCGCGTTGTATCAGTTCTCACTTTAGGTTATCAAGATCTTAAATTAGGTAATCTATCTAGAAGATATGGGATGTCAGCGGTGAATAAGAGAAAAAAAAATGCCGACAAAGGAAGAAAAAAAAACGAGTGAAAAGACTACATCAAGGATAGGGCAGACCTTGACTTTGCACACAGCTGGACTCTGACAATGGAGGAATCTTTTTACAGCCCTCTGTTTGACCTAGACAACCTTGAGGGTTGAGGGCTTAGAAAGGAATGGACTATCGATGAATAAGTATATTAATCCTCTCTTCTCTCAGTTTCTTTTAATACTGTGTTCACAATTTTTGTTTACGTTCTATAATTAACTACTTGCTATGGACACAGCTGTTTCTGTTAAACTTAAAGTAATATTTTAGTTATAACCTTGGAAATGTTACAAAACTTTTGAATGAAGAAGACCTGAACTGAGCACATTTTTAACTAACAAGGATAACGATTAGCACATCTGAGAGTTTCCAGTGCGCAGTATTCAGTTCCTACCACTATAGTTTTACGGTATTTTTTTTAGTTTTAAGATATTACATCTTCTAATCACTTTTATTGTATAAAGTATATATATATATATATATTGTAATAAGCACGCGGATTTTATTTTCCGGGAAAGGCACACATTAGCGAATCAACTAAAGTATCATTGACAAACAACTGTGAGGAGCACTCGGCAGTTTCAGTCTGTCGTGATAATAGAAGTCCCTGACTTGTTGCCAATAATAGGAAACATATGCCGGTATTGAATTAGAGCTTATGTAAACACACAGGCAGCAACATAAAAGGCACGAGATAGTGTTTATGTTAGTTTTGTGTCTGGAGGTTCCCCATTATTTATTCATTGTGTTTAGATTTTGTTACTGGCCTTCTCTGATATGGTTGACCCCTAGTTACATGTTTTCTAACTGGCTTGTCTGTATCTTCATCACATACATTGAGTTTTGTTATTTATTAACTTGTAGGCTCAACCAGGAGCTCATGTCTTCACTTTACAGTTGTTCTGCCTATCTTGGGTTAGTATTTTGCCTTTGTTTTTACTGTGGTTGAATTCAGCTTTCACTTAGATGCTGGCACTGTGTTCACCACGTTACATTCTCAGAAGCGGTTGATTTTTTTTTTTCTGATCAGCAAGGCTCTGCGGTTCACCCATCCTCTAAAAACTGGTACCAGTAATTTTTTATAGGAAAAGTTGGCGTGATACCGACCACATCATCCAATAATGTGCCGTGGTCGTGGATAAATATGGTCACTTATACGATATTCCCCACACATCTAATAAGTCGTGGAGGAAACCTTTACTTTTCTAGTTGTGTTCCCCAGAAGTCTTATTCTGCCTGACATCTTTGACTAGTTGTGTTCATAGCACTGGTGTCTTCCGGCTGGGGAACAGGCAAATAATTGCAATGCTGCGGTAAAGATGGTAGCAAGGAGCCAGTAGTGGGGTGTGATAAGCACTCCAAGATATGGTGACAGCTTTACAAGGAAGGAACACAGCGCAATACTGACGTTTCGGGACAACGACAACAAACGGTGAAGCACAAATATCTATAACTACGTGTCGGATGATAAAGTATAGGGAGAGGTGGACGGAGAGAGGAAAAGTAGGATAGTGAGATAAAAACAGAGAGATATGTGCTACATGAGGGGAGGTAGATTGAGTGTAGCGATATATAAAATCGTAAGATTAGAAAATGAAGAGGAACTAGAAACTAAAGAGTGAAACGTAAATAGTAAAAAATAAATAATACATATTGTCTGACAGATACAGACAATACATTTATAGATACATTATTTACTATTTTTGCAAATTGAAATTTTGAAGAGTTGTGTTAGATTGTCAGTTATCAGTTTGATTTTGTACTGTGGGCGACATCTTATGATTGGGGACATAGCTACTTAGTTTCATTCTGATAGCATTTCTTGAAGATGGGCATCAAGTTTCATTCTGATAGCATTCTTGAAGATGGGTATCAAGTTTCATTCTGATAGCATTTCTTGAAGATGGGTATCAAGTTTCATTCTGATAGCATTTCTTGAAGATGGGTATCAAGTTTCATTCTGATAGCATTTCTTGAAGATGGGTATCAAGTTCCATTCTGATAGCATTTCTTGAAGATGGGTATCAAGTTTCATTCTGATAGCATTTCTTGAAGATGGGTATCAAGTTTCATTCTGATAGCATTTCTTGAAGATGGATATCAAGTTTCATTCTGATAGCATTTCTTGAAGATGGGTATCATTACTGATGTAGTTAACTGAATCTTCTGTTTGTTATTCAGTGGGCCTCCTAACCTTGATAGATAGTCAGCTATTTCGTTGTCATTGATTTTTAACTGACGTGGATGTCATTAACATATAACATCTTGTTTCATCATCATCAAGTACCGGGCTTGCTGGCGTAGGTGATCATGTCTCTCCACAACTTTCGATCTCGGCAGCTATTTATCATTTCTGTTGTTGACCTTCTGCCAAGCCATTCTCTTAAGCTGTCTGTTATGTTTTCTCTTTGCTTCCCTCTATCTCTTCGTCCCTCAATTTTTCCAGTTGTTACAATATATTCCAGTTGTTCTCTTCTCATTCTATCTATCTATTGTCCTTTCGAGCCGAAGACGGCACATAGGGCAGAACCACAATCACGAAAACAGAAACCTTGCGTGCCAAAATGGCACATATTGCAGAGATCACTGCTTCTAAAGTCTATGGTTCTGTTTCCACAACAACACTTTTTACAATGACAGCTTGTCAAGCCATCGATCAACCCCTTAGTCGCCTCTTACGATATGCCTGGAAGGTCACAGTGTCACTAATCTTTACTTCCCACATAATGAGGCCCCGGTAACACACTCTTCTCATTTCATAGCCAAAAAATGATGATTGTTTCTTCCTAATATTGGAAATTAGCTAAATATTAAAACAGGTAAATGAATTTAAATATTTGGGAACTTTAACCTCAGACGGAAGATGTACAAAAGAGGTGAGATGCAGAATGGCTCAGGCAAAAGCAGCTTTCCAAAAAATGAGGAAGATACTATGCAATCCATTTTTGACAATAGAGACAAGAAAAAGAGTTCTTAAATGTTACGTAGAGCCAGTCTTAACATATGGATGCGAATCATGGACAATATGACAACAGACAAGAAAATCACTGGAGTCTTTAGAAATGTGGTTTTACAGAAGAATGTTGAGAACAACTTTTTTACCCAGTTTGTTTAGTATGGTCAGTGTTATTTTAAAATAATTTCCGTGTATGTTTGAAGGCCTGCACGACTATTGCTGTGGCTCTGTAAAGATCAGTCTGCCTAGTCCTAGACTTACCATCTAAGTATTATTTATTTTGTTTGTATAACCTTTCTTTCTAACTATTTCGATGTTTTACTCCATTGCTGTTTTCTTCATTTAGTTGAATTCGGGGATTATTGTGATGTACTGTTTAGACCTATTGAGTTTTTCATGTACACCTACAGCTTAATTCAGGTGTTATTTTTGATCATTATATTTATTTCCCATTTTAATCTGCCATCTTAATCTATCTGGTCTTCCATACTTTGTGCATTTTAAAAACGAATACTATTATGTTCATTCGTAGAATTGTTTTCTTTTATGCTATGGTCGGAAAAAAAGTGGAGTGTTTTGCAGTTACAGTGATTTGGTTTTCAACCCAAGAGGCATAGGGATGTACGTATGAAAACGAAATCAACACCAATTTGAGAAATGTTGTATGATGTGTTGTGGGAGCTAAATAAATGGATATGAGGTAACCCCCGCCCTCCCCAGATGTCCACATCAAAGAATGTTGTAACAGGAATTATTAATAGATTTTTGGATTTAGCTTGATATGGTGTGGGCTATGCCAGTTGGCAGAGCTGTAGTCAATATGTCCGATCCTAGTCATGGTTTACGATCACGTAAAGGTGCTGGTTTACGATCACGTAGAGGTGTTGGTTTACGATCACGTTGAGGTGTTGGTTTACGATCACGTTGAGGTGTTGGTTTACGATCACGTTGAGGTGCTGGTTTACGATCACGTTGAGGTGTTGGTTTACGATCACGTTGAGGTGTTGGTTTACGATCACGTAGAGGTGTTGGTTTACGATCACGTAAAGGTGCTGATTATTGAAGCTCTGTTACCACTGTGTTATCAGAATTGGACATCCTCAACGAATACCGAGTTGCTAACAAATTGAAATAAAAGTGGGGAAAAAAGAAGAACATATCTTTCATGCAAATGATGAGTAAGTAGAGATCGCTAGAGATCTTGTTACATTCTACAACTAGGACACTCTGCGGCTTTAATTGGTAAATACTTCCTAGTTAACTTTGAAAGGTATTGAGTTACTTGCAGGTCATCATCATTGCACTCCGAACATGTCCATAAGTGCTCAGATCCCCTCCTCAGCAAGTCCCGTAGTGTCCAGCGACTGACGATCCCAGTTCTGTGTTGGTTGATAAGTCTAATCACACGCCCACCAAGTTTCTTGTTTCTGGCAGTGTCCATCTTAACTCCCATCTGTTTCATCAATTTTAGATTGGTAATACCTTCATACTTTCACCAGTCTTCTTTATACAACAGAAGGAAAACAGTTGCGGTTCATGGCCTAGGTTAGACTCGTCCTCTTTATTAAAGTGCTATTTAGGTAAAGAAATGAAACACTTACAGCGACATGGTAAACAACTTCTGACGATCAGATGCTTTCCTGTTGTAATCCTGTCAGTATATCTGTCAGTTATAATAATTCTCACTGTACATTGTACATTTGTCTGACTCAAAAATTATCTCTGTATATTTGTCGGTCCCAAAAATTCACAGCGTTTCGTATCCCAATTAGTACGATAGACAGAAAGTCCAAATCACAACACATCGAGCCATTACTAAATGTTACAAGAACACTAGTAGAAACGCTCTGAAACATAACAGCAGCTGAGGCAAACAGAATTATATCTCCCCTCGACGCTGAAAGGTTAATGAGGAAAAAAAGAAGGAAAAATGGATAAGCGCTATAACCTTTACTGTACACATTGATTGGCACTTGCTATTAAGCGTTTGCACCCAGTCAGATTTATGACGCATTTATATACAATACTAGATTTATATAATGTGAGATGCGTTGCTTGAGAAAAGTAACAAACAACACAAGAAGAGATAGAATACCAAATGAAACCATAAGAATAATAGTAGGAACAAAACCCTGCCAAGAATATATAGAAAAACAACAACTTAAATGGTTTGGCCACCTGGTCAGAATGAACCCTTACCAATCACCATCAAGGGCGTTCTTCTCGAGAATGCATGGGAAAAGACCAAGAGGAAGACCCAGAAGAAGATGGATAGATGCAGTGACAGAGACATGTAACAACAAAGGAAAATCACTAATTCAGACAATTCGAGCAGCACAAGAACGACAAATGATATAAACCACGACACCTAGGTATCAGTGAAAGAGAAAAGAAGAAGATGGATAGATGCAGTGACAGAGACATGTAACAACAAAGGAAAATCACTAATTCAGACAATTCGAGCAGCACAAGAACGGCAAATGATATAAACCACGACACCTTTTAGGTATCAGTGAAAGAGAAAAGAAGAAAGAAGAAGACTAGATTTATACAAATTAAAATAAGTTAGCCTTTATAAACTAACACATGTTTGGTATACAGAAATAATACATTCGTGCAACATCTTCAGCGTGTTGTTATTAAAAGAAAAACCCACTAAGATCGCTGTAAGTGATGAGATGATGTCATTTAAGACATAGACAGACAATATAAGTTGAATAGCGGCGTCTCTACTCGAGGCGACGTGACAGGCGTCGAGATGAAAATCTAGCATTACGTCAAAGGCACGTAGCTGACGTCGATAATGACTAGTTCTCATTCCGTGTCACTCCCGACTCGCCTCCCTCTCGGTAAACGGTGTTAAGTTGTTTTCAGTGACGTTGTCGTTAGTCAAGACGGTTAAAGGGGAGGAAAAGAAAGAAACAAGGACAGACAAATATAGCGTGGAAAAAAAATATAATGTGTCGAAATTTAATCGAAAAAACTATTGCAATTAACTGATAATGAGAGTTGTTGAGGACGGCGCTGTCGTATCGCGTGGCCTGGTGGTAAGATAATGTATCGCACGCTGCGACCGAGACTAGCGGATGGTGTTGGTGATTTGATCCCGTAGAGTCATACTGTACAGGATACATTACTATATACCAGGATGATTGTATGTTAGTTTGGGGGTGAGGTATGATAGTGTTTCTAATAGTCTGTCCCATTTTATCTTTATCTTTCCTTTCATGTCTGTGTATGTGTGAATTATATATGTGTGTATGGCGTATGAATTGTATATAATTAATATGCATCTATTGCATTTTTGTTTCTTTTTCTTTCCTCATTTGCCTTTCAACATCGAGAGGAGAGATAATTTTGCATACTTTTGCTCTTGTGTTTGCCTCTGCTGCTGTTATGTTTCCTAGTGCTTCTAATATTCCATCGATCCATCTTTTTCGTGGTCGACCCTTGGGTCTGGTGTTCTCGCAACGTTTATTGAAAGCTCGTTGTGTTGTGTTTTGATCACCCTGCCTTGTCACGTGGCCAAACCATTTTATCTGTTGTTTCTTTATATATTCTATGGCGGGGGTTATTCCTAGCTTTTTTTCCCCACAGTTCTTCATTTCTGATCTTGTCTCTTAGGCTGTTTCCTGCCATTCGTCAAACACACTATGTATTATTGTATGTATGTATGTATGTATGTATGTATGTATGTATCAATATATCAGCGCGGCTATTCAGAGGAGGCAACGGAGACTACAACTTCTCTAATATTTTATCTGAATACATAACACAATCACATTCCAGCTCAATGAGTTCAATGTCAGCGAGCAACCAGCCACCTTATTCCAGATTATGCCATAATGTAGTTCAAATAATGCGAGTCGTTTCTAATAAACAGGCTTCAGTGTCTATGGAAATCTAACCTACTACAACCGTACAAAGGCATCTATCGACCTTGTAATGTGTATGAGAACTAGGTTGGTAATTTCTGCAATCAGCTCCTGGTAGCTTTTATAGCAGGGCAGCAACTAATAAGATGGCGTTCTATCTCGTTAAACATATAGAATTATAATCAATAGGATGTAGACTTATCTAATAAAATGGGGTTCTATCATCTTGTTAAACATATAGAATTAGAATCAATAGGATGTAGACTTATCTACAGCCTAATTAGAATCACTGCACTGCGTCTTTGTAGAAATAAAAAACGTGGTAAAAAATGTCAGTGATGTTAATTAACCACGTTTTCTTGATAGCTTACAATGCGAATAACAAAGCTATTGCTATGTAATTATATTTATGATCTCTTAAGAAATAATTGAAATAACTATTTTACGTAGTGTAAATTACAGTCATCTTAGTCTTCAGCTATTGCTATGCATTTAGACCAGCATGGGTGGCAAACAAGACCGTGTGTCTGAGATCTTCATTTCTTCTTCTACCCTTCCTCTGCTGCCGTTGGCGTCGAGGGGAGAAACAATCTGCGATTCTTTGCTCTTCTGTTGGCCTCTTCTTATGTTATCCCTCCTAGTGACTCTAGTATTCCCTTTATCCATCTCTTTCTCGGTCTTCCTCTTAATCTGGCGTTTTCGTAGCGTTTGTTTATGGCTTTTTGATTCATTGTTAGTTCTTTTTGTCTTGTTATGTGGCCGAACCAATGTATCTGTTGTTTCTTTATGTATTCGATGGCTGGTTCAATTTCGAGTTTCTTCCTCAGCTCAGTGTTTCTTACTCTGTCCCTTAAGCTGTTTCCTGTCATTCTTCTGACACATTTCATTTATGTGGTCGTTATCTTTCTTATTGTTCTAGAGTCCAGCGTCCAATTCTGACACGGATAGCACAGAGTTGGTAGAAAAATTGATTTGTATATTGCCCTTTTTGCTTCCGTAGTTATTGCTTTGTTTTTCAATAGTGTTGATACTTGGCCTATAACTTGGCATGCTTTGTTACACCTTATATCTATCTCGGTCTCTTGGTTATTGTCTTGTGTTAACGTGCTACCCAGATATTTAAAATTGTCAACTTGCTTCAAAGACGTATTATCTATTATCATGTTTAGTTTTTCTTTACTGGTTCCCCATAATTTGTAATGGAGGGTTGTTTCTATCGGCCATATTTGTGTTCTTGGGGAGTAGGATATGCTGTTAAATACATTTCCAATCAAATGGCAGTAGTGTACTTTGTAGTCTTTTTTTTGTTTCGTTCTGTTCCTCTACGGTTACAGCAAACTGACAACTAAAACAAAGGCAGGAGTTTACGTCGCCTGCATCATTAGTGTCCTTTTGTATGGCAGCGATTCGTGGACAGCTTATGCAAAGCAGGAGAGAAGGCTTAAGTGCTTTCCATATGCAATATCAGCGCCGTATACTTGGTATCATTTGGAAGAACAAACGTGAAAGTTCTCACTTGCATAAGCCTCCCGAACATCCACACGCTGCTCAAACAACGTAGGTTATGCTGGCCTGGCCACGTGCACCGTATGTAGATGGCTGCATAGCAAAAGATATACTCTATGGACAACTAACAGATGGTAAAAGGACTAGGGAGCGCTCAAAACTGCGATTTGTAGACGTGAGTAAACGCGACATGAAGACTGAATATAAACCCTGCAGCCTGGGAAGAAATAGCTGCAGGCCGCAGTCTTTGGAAGCATACTCTAAAGGTCCAACTCAAGCAAGAAGCAGACAGAATCATAGAAAAAGAGAATACACGGCGAAATAAAAGAAACAAAAAATACATTTCTAGGGGCGCTGCAAAATGCGTAGTCAAGTATTACTGATAGAGGCAACCACTAATGCTGCTGCTTTGCCATTCTCTATGGTCCTCGTTTTTCTATATTCAAATCTCTCTGCCTTCATCCGATCTCTTCTCTCTTGTTTTCTCTCTTTTACTCACATACGAATAAAGAATGTTCTTGAACACATGTCGTAAAGGAGTGAATTGTGAGCATTTGTTGGCGGGGAGGGCAGTTCCTTAGTCCCGTAGTCGTGGGTGTCATCAGAACACTCTAGCCACGTCTTCACAGTTCTTCTCTTAAGAGTAGGTAGCCCTATGAGATGTTTTGTTCGTCTGTTTATTGCCTTGAAGCGTCGCATGAAGAAGGAGGAATGTATCATATAAGCTGATATCTGTGGATATATTGTTTGTTCTTATGGAATGTATCATATAAGCTGATATCTGTGGATATATTGTTTGTTCTTATGGAATGTATAATATAAGCTGATATCTGTGGATATATTGTTTGTTCTTATGGAATGTATCATATAAGCTGATATCTGTGGATATATTGTTTGTTCTTATGGAATGTATAATATAAGCTGATATCTGTGGATATATTGTTTGTTCTTATGGAATGTATAATATAACCTGATATATGTGGATATATTGTTTGTTCTTATGGAATGTATAATATATGCTGATATCTGTGGATATATTGTTTGTTCTTATGGAATGTATAATATATGCTGATATCTGTGGATATATTGTTTGTTCTTATGGAATGTATAATATAGGCTGATATTTATGGATATATTGTTTGTTCTTATGGAATGTATAATATAGGCTGATATTTATGGATATATTGTTTGTTCTTATGGAATGTATAACATAGGCTGATATTTATGGATATATTGTTTGTTCTTATGGAATGTATAATATAGGCTGATATTTATGGATATATTGTTTGTTCTTATGGAATGTATAATATAGGCTGATATTTATGGATATATTGTTTGTTCTTATGGAATGTATAATATAAGCTGATATTTATGGATATATTGTTTGTTCTTATGGAATGTATAATATAGGCTGATATTTATGGATATATTGTTTGTTCTTATGGAATGTATAATATAAGCTGATATCTGTGGATATATTGTTTGTTCTTATGGAATGTATAATATAAGCTGATATCTGTGGATATATTGTTTGTTGTTATGGAATGTATAATATAAGCTGATATCTGTGGATATATTGTTTGTTGTTATGGAATGTATAATATAAGCTGATATCTGTGGATATATTGTTTGTTGTTATGGAATGTATAATATATGCTGATATCTGTGGATATATTGTTTGTTGTTATGGAATGTATAATATAAGCTGATATCTGTGGATATATTGTTTGTTCTTATGGAATGTATAATATAAGCTGAGATCTGTGGATATATTGTTTGTTCTTATGGAATGTATAATATAAGCTGATATCTGTGGATATATTGTTTGTTCTTATGGAATGTATAATATAAGCTGATATCTGTGGATATATTGTTTGTTCTTATGGAATGTATAATATAAGCTGATATCTGTGGATATATTGTTTGTTGTTATGGAATGTATAATATAAGCTGATATCTGTGGATATATTGTTTGTTGTTATGGAATGTATAATATAGGCTGATATCTGTGGATGTATTGTTTGTTCTTATGGAATGTATAATATAAGCTGATATCTGTGGATATATTGTTTGTTCTTATGGAATGTATAATATATGCTGATATCTGTGGATATATTGTTTGTTCTTATGGAATGTATAATATAAGCTGATATCTGTGGATATATTGTTTGTTCTTATGGAATGTATAATCTAATCCTAATCTGATATATGTTCATGTTTTGTTTCTTCTTTGGTCCCTTCTCTTTGATATGTAGTGTCGCTCTTGGGCGTTTAGGGGCGCTGTTAAGATAAAAAATGTTTTGGTTCTTGCACGTCTTTGATTTAGTCTTTCCATCTTTTTCTTCATCTCCCGCTTGCTTTCTGTCCTGAATGTGTTTTTTTTTAAAGTTGTGATAAAGGATAATCCTGTTCATTCTCAAAGGTTGTCTTCTCTCCTCTTCCTTTGTCAAACCTTGTCTCCTTTTCCCTGTTGCTGTGCCTTGCTTGCTTGCGTTCACACGATGGCCTTGTCACCCGCCCTAAGGACATTAAAATGGGCGTGTATTACGTTGTGTTCTAATTTGCAGTAGAACTCTGATATTTGCGCTTTACGGCCCAAAACATCTGGCTGCAGCACATCATTTGTGAGTACCGGGTTGCCTTCCTTCTCGGTCTCCACTCACTTGGTCAGAGTAGACTGGTTAGTCTGATTTCAGGAGCACTGTAAAGAGGTGGAGTACGGTCTGTATAGTTTTGGTTCGCGATCCTGGCGCAAGTCATCAGCTATTAATCGCACACAGCTTTCAGCTCTGTCGTGCGCCTCTGCGCCCCCACTGTGACTTGTATAAAAACAAAGTAGTAGAGGGCCCCGTCACGCCAAGTGACGTATAGGGAATATGGTGTTAGTGACCATAGTTATTACAGACCTTCGGTACGTGATTTTTGAGGCAGTGTGGTCGGTATTACGGCCGTGCAGCTTTAATTTCCCCCACCCACCCCCCCCCCAAAAAAAAAAATATCCGGTACCCATTTAAGGCTGGGCGAACACGGAAGCCGTCGGTTAGGATCGAACTCGACGTCCTTAGTAGTCCAGTCAGATAGTCGCTGCTCCAATTGTGATTTGCATAATGGTCCTAATTCTGGGAGCCAAGGTGCAGATTCATTTTCACTTCGATGTGCTAGTGTGTCAGGAATGAAGACACATTCACTTAGACCAAGTCAACACGCAGACCACCACGTCAGTGGCGCATTGTTAAAGTGGAATGCACCTCTTATTTGCTGAAAAAGAACAGACATGTTCAATCAATGCAGGCCAGCGAACCCAGAATAAGAAAGTAAGGGTAAAGTACGAGACTTGAATCGGCGTCTTAGGACGGGAGTTTTATGTGCTCGACCGCCTATCCAGAAGCGTTTGGAGACTCCTGGATAGTGTCGCTTCAAGTATCGAAACTAACGATGCGAGGCGGCATTCCTCACCTTCCCAGAGTACTATACCCTGGTATAAAATAAGTTCAAAATAGGAAATATCGATCTATGCCACCTCGTTGACATAACAAAACACATCCAACAGGATTTCCCCCCCCCCCCCCCGTACACAGGCCTGAGGATGTCAATGTGACCCACGCTCACCAGTCACGTGGCACCTGAATCACTGAAACAGACAGCAGCCTTCATGAGAGAGTTAGTCTGAATGAGCCATGGTCGCAGAAGAAGAAGGATAATCTATGGAGGAGAAGAAGAATCGGTAGACGAAGACTGCTTCGATGATTGCAGAAACGGCCTGCGGATATGGTGCACCTAGACTACAGTAACGCCAGTGCAAACTAAAGAATAACGGGCTGTCTAGTTAACTAATAAAGCCCGAAGCTTGGTCTAATGAACTGTCTGCTATATATTGCTGTATTGAACTAGAGTTATTCATTACTCCAGTTAATTAACAGAGATACGCGTGTCTTTTAGTGAAATATCATATATATGGTTCTAGTGATAGGTATATGTTTTATCTAGTGATAGGTATATGTTTTATCTAGTGATAGGTATATGTTTTATCTAGTGATAGGTATATGTTTTATCTAGTGATGATAAGAATCTCATTATACAGAGCTTCGAATCAAGGGGCTCTGATCATCACGAGAAGACTCCGTCAGGCATGTGTATAGACACTTTAACATTTTAACATTATAGGGCGGCAGGCCCCTCCATGATCATGGATCCAAGACAACAGCCTATGCGCATTTGAACTAGAAAGTTCACAATATGTTGTTTTTGTGATAGAAGAGACTCTCATCATCATCATGTGCCATACCGGTTGGCGTAGGCGATCATGTCCCTCCACAATCTTCTATCCACAGTGCATCGTATCAGTTCTGTTGTTGACTGTTTTCCATGCCATGACACCAAGCTTTCCAGTATTTTCTCTCTTTGTCGTCCGCGATCTCTCTTTCCTTTTATTTTGCCAGTTGTAACCAAGTATTCCAACTTTCCTCTTCTCATGATGTGCCAGAAAAATGTTGATTGTTTCTTTCTGTTTTTTAAGAGCTCCCTTTTTGTGTTGGCCTCTTTGAGAACTTCCTGATCGGTCTTTTTAGCTGTCCAGGGGACTTTCAACATTCTTCTGAATGTAGTCTAATGAACTGGCCCATGTAGTCTAATGAGCTGTCCCATGTAGTCTAATGAACTATCCCATGTACTCTAATGAACTATCCCATGTAGTCTAATGAGCTGTCCCGTGTAGTCTAATGAACTGGCCCATGTAGTCTAATGAACTATCTGCATCCCATTTAGTCTAGTGAACTGCGTCCCATTTAGTAAAATGGAACTGCATCCCATTTAGTTTAATGGACTGCGTCCCAATTTAGTCTAGTGAACTGCATCCCATTTAATGTAATACATTGTCCCATGTGGTATAATAAACTTTGTCCCATTTAGTGTAATGAACTGCCCTATGTGGTATAATAAACTTTGTCCCATTTAGTGTAATGAACTGCCCTATGTGGTATAATAAACTTTGTCCCATTTAGTCTAACGAACTGCGTCCCATTAATCTAATGAACTTTCAGTCATTAATTTAATGTAATGAACGATACAAAAGAGGTCAATCAAATATAACTGCATAATTCACGACAATTTAACTGCTGTATTGTGTTACATGAACTATGCTAGATTTGTAAGTTTTTTTAGTTAACTACTCTATATATCCCGATTAATGTCCGGTCATCGATTTAGTCTAATGAATAAACTATATAAGTTTATTTAATGAACTGTCCCAAATAATAATTATACAATACACATTAGACACAATTGTAATCTCACGTGCTATTCTGGGAAAAAATAGTTTATTTGGGGGGGGGGGGGGGGGGTTGAAGAGAAGAAACAAATAATCATCGCCGCCACGTTCCCTCCCATTATGGATGATGTATTTTGATGTTAAAAAGAAATCGTATCCCCCGAAAAGAAAAATAGGACACTATTGTTTGCATCAAGGAGATCATTAACACGATATTTGCTGTCAGGAGTCATCTGTTGTATTGGCGTGATAAACGAGGGTAATATCCGAAACGCGCTCAACATCATAACAATAACGCGTGGTTCGCTCTCCCAAGCAAGTGCAGCCTGTTCCTCCCAAGTTATTGCTGTTAATCTGCGAAACAGACCGCCCATGGAACGACCCGGCCCCAAGGCACACCACCCTGCATCATGCTAATACACCTGTCAGCGTCCGCGGGAGCTGCATAGGGTAACCTGCTGGGCACAAATTATTGCAAGATTTCCTTGGGTCGGCCTGTCTGTGTCTGCCTACTCTTGTCGACAGTAAAGAATGGGCGCCAGTAATTGAGCTGGTAATTGTACCTTTATGATATATATCGGGACTAGTCTTAGACGTACCTGCTTTCAGAGCTACATCTGGTCTTTTCTGGCGTGTTCATGCGTCGCATAATTGCCTTTGAGTTTCATTTTAATCTCATAAATTCACCTTCAGCATCATCATCTAGTGCCGTCTCCGCATCGAAGGTTGTCTACCACGGAGCGCCATTCTGTTCTGTCTCGTGGTGTCATGGTGCAGGTTGTCATAGGCTGACCTGTCAATGTTTTGATGTTACTCGTCCATGTTAGTCTTCCTCTGCCACCCTGTATTTTCCCTTCCAATATTACTTTCAGTAGGCTGTTGTGTCTTTTAACATGCCCCCACCCCCAAATTAATTTTGTCTTGTTCTAATTGTGTTTAGTAATCTTTTAATTTTTAGTTGTTTTAAAACTTCATCATTTGTTCTCTTTTCTTTTCATCCAATTCTACCTATTCTTCTATAAATCTACATTTCAAAAGCTTAAGTTTTCTTGTCTAATGAATGTTTAAACTCATCTTAGTCTCAAATAATTATATCAGCAATTATCGACTTGTTCCTTCTCACACATCTATGTACAAGGTCTTCTGACATTTCTTTTACAAACTCTGGTCATTTCGACTACAGATATATACGTTATTTCATCCGAAGTAAAGATAGTCATGCATTTTTTTGGCTGTGTGGTCCAGAGGTAAGACGTAGATCTCTAGACAGAAAGGCCCCCATGTTCAATTCCACCAGTGGGAATATATAAAAGAAAAATAATAATAACAATTGAATCCGTAGTTTCTTCGTCACTGTCTTTTGTGTATCCCTTTCGGATAACGGCGAGAAACAGGAGTTCCCGTGTGCACTCTCGCACGTTAAAGAACCGTTGGCAGTTAAAAATCGGAAATAGTAGGAAAAAAAATGGTAACTACTCTGGCAAAATCAAAATTGTCCGTTAAAATCTACCAACACCAATGGATCCCAGGCCGTGCCACGGAGTTTGTGCCCGTAGGTCAGGGGTTCTCATCGGATATTCTTAATGTTCTGAGGGTAAAATTGGAGCGCCTATAGAATATTCCGGTGTGCGTGATGACGAACCTAACATAGCTTAATTTTGTTTGTAATACAGCGTGACTAGATTTAGACGTACCGGCACCGAGAAGTACATCTGGTCTCTCCTGGTGCTGTTGATACACTCTTACAACTATTCTTTCCTTTGAAGTAAAAGTAGTCTTGTAGGCAGTTGACAATATATTTTCGTGTCACTCTTCACGACGGGTCTTAGATTCAGTAACATAGCCTGCATTGTAGGCGTGCAGGGCATGGCAAGTATAGCATCCATTAAGCTCCTGTTTTATTTTTGAAATATCTTATTACCACTTTCCTTTTTTTTCCATTTGAAATGTTACAGCCCAGCTAATTTTGCGTCCGGAGCAACACCCCGGCTAGTTATTTAACACCACCCGCATCGTCTTAGATGCACTGGCTCCCAAAGCTAAAGTATATTTGGTCTTCTGACGCTGTTAATACAATAATCCAGAGTTTCTCACACTAGGATCCGTTCTCTCTCTCTCCTCCCCCCCCCCTCCCCCAAGTCCCTGAGAGAGTTCGCAAAGGCTTGACGAATAGCATATTTTGTAGCTTAATGGAAAGAGCGAATGAATGAATGAAAACACAACAGAAAGAAAGATCCTGGGGATCCGCAGTGAAGGAAAGTTTGAGAACCGCTGTAATAATCAATTAATTCACGGTAAAGGTAGTCACATTATCATCATCAAGTACCGTGCCTGCTGGCGTAAGTGATCAAGTCTCTCCACAACTTTAGATCTCGACTGTTATTTATCATTTCTGTTGTTGACCCTCTGCCAAGCCATTCTCTTAAGCTGTCTAGTATCTTTTCTTCCCTCTATCTCTTTGTCCCTCAATTTTCTCAGCTGTCACAATATATTCCAGTTGTTCTCTTCTCATTACATGGCCCAAAAATGATGATTGTTTCTTCCTAATATTGGATATTAGCTCTTTTAGCTTTGGCCTCTTTCGGAACGTTCTCATTACTCTTCTTAGCTGTCCATGGTATTCTTAATATTCTTCTGTAAAACCACATTTCTACAGACTCCAGTGATTTTCTTATCTGTTATGTTTTATTGTCCATGATTCACATTCATATGTAAAGACTGGCTCTACTTAACATTTAAGAACTCTTTTTCTTGTTTCTGTTGTCAAAAATGGATTGCACAGTATCTTTCGCATTTTTTTTGGAAAGCTGTTTTTTTCTGAGCTATTCTACATATCACCTCTGTTGTACATATACTATCTGGGGTTAACATTGTACCCATATATTTAAATTCATTTACCTGTTTTAATATTGTTCCACGTGTCTTTATTGTGCACTGCGGTGAAGTATTTTTCTTTGTTGCTACTATTACCTCTGTCTTTTTGATATTAAGGCTGAGTCCTGTATTTTTGCATTCTTTCACTATAATGCCTAACATTTCCTGTAACTCATTGTCACTCTTAGCTGTTAAAACTGTATCATCATCACACCTTAGATTATTAATATTATGACCTCCGATTGTTACTTGGTGGTCACTTAGGCAAGTCATACCATGAAAGGTAAATAAGTCACAGCAGTGGAAGGTTAAAAATTATTTGTTTCTTTTTGTTGTTTCCTTTCCTAAAGTGTAAGTGCATCATATTTGATTGATACAATTTGTCAATATATAATAAATAGACAGATCGAATGTTGTATGGAAGAAAGACGGATAGAAGATTTAACTAAAATTATATATATATATATATATATCATTTTTCCTTCCTCATTTGCCTTTCAGCGTCGAGGGGAGATATCATTTGCGGCCCTTTGCTCTTCTGTTTGCCTTTGCTGCTGTTTTGTTTCCTGGTGTTTCTAATATTTCGTCAATTCATCTTTTATTCGTGGTCGGCCCTTGGGTCTAATGTTCTCGCGTAATTTATTGAAGGCTCGTTGTATTGTGTTTTGATCTTTCAGCATTATTCATCAGTTCATGCGTGACCAATGCATTTTATCTGTTGCTTCTTTATGCATTCTGTGGCGGGGATTATCCATATATATATATATATTTACGCAACCGATTCCGTCACGACATATTTTTGAGAGTGAATTACTACACCCCGTTCTCGTTTGAATCCCACTTGACAAGACCGAATGAAGTTACGGTGGCTGAGTGGGCTGGACGCCTTCTACCAACCAGTAGGGTCCAGATTCAGTACCCATATTTGGCAATCTCTCTGTCTCTCTACCTACCTACCTAGAAAAATAGTATGCCAGGTTGATTCAAACCAGTGTGCCGAGCAAACCTCATTTTTTTTATATTAAAAGACATTATATTGTACATAGTCATTTGAGTTAACATAGCAGCAGTCCCCCGGACAAACCCTAAGCGATGAGTAGTTTTCAGCATCTGAATGGGAATACTAGTAGTTCCAGTAGCTATCTGGTTATGTATACACTCAGTCCACATTTGACGGTAGTCATTCCCACTTGTTCGATGCTGTATTTCAAATTGTCTACCTACCTACCTACCTTACCGTCCGGCTGCCCGCCCGTCTTAACCATTCATCCATCTATGTATTCCCATCCACCCATCTATAATGTCTTTCTCTCTCTTTCTCTCTCTCTCTCATTTGAATGGACAGGACTTCGGGGTTTATGGTTTCAAAATCGAGACAAGAGATTTTATGGGGTGGGGTAGTATGGCGGCCAAGCTTGATACTGATCACAAGACCATAAAGGAAACCGTCGGTAATTGAAAGATATGGGCGCCAACAACATACTCTCATACGCCTTTAGGCTTGGAGGGTAGCTTTACATTACTTTTACAAGGCGCATTAGAAGAACAGAGCTGGACGCTGTCAGCGACCCGTAGCTGAAGGCTTGCCGCAGGATCGGTGGACCACAACCATCCAGGCCCAGCTCCTCCTCATCGCGGTGGTTTAAAATACAGACTAACCTCTCTAATTTGATCAAGCGAGTAGTGATCGAAGAGGGAAGGCAATCCGGAACTAAAAATACCGTGTTGAAGTCGGATGTGTTTGGTCGAAAGGCGCAAATAAACTACACCAACTTTATGTCCTTCTAAAGGACGGATGATGAAAAGTACAGTCAATTCCACATAGTAGTCATCTGGTGAAGAACAGAAAGAAAGATTACCAAGTGTATTCCGGTTCACCTTATGGGGGTGATTTGAAGTCATGATGGGTGTCCGGTTAGCGCAAGCGATAGGCGGTTGGCTGACCACGGCAACAGCCGGGGTTCGCACCCTGGCGAGGACACCTGGGTTTTACTAATTCCCTAAAAATTAGTACCTCTGAATCGGAGTAAATCTGCCTGCATGGCGAGGGGCATTCTGTAAACAGTCTTTACACGCAAAATTCAGTCCACAAAATTGAGTGGGTGGGACTTCGTCAGAGGTCAAAGCGAACGAACGAAGTCATGATGAGCTCTGTCTCTCATGTCTCCGACGTCGTAGTCAGTTATAAGTGCACATTGCTATCCCCTCATTACACTTCTAAATGTCTTCCACTAGTCACGGCATTAAGTATATACATTGTGAATGAAGCGCACCAATTTGACGCGTCTGGATAGATTGCCAAGAAATCGAACCCACGGGTCTTTGGGCCGTGATTCCCAGCTTGCATCCAATACTGTACTTCCACGTTCACTTCTAAGAATGTTTTTAAACGGAAGTCTTTGAAGTTTTATTTTCCTACAGGCATCTTTGTAACGAATATATGATCATGTTGCTATAGCAACTCAACTTTGGCAACATCGTTAAAAGAGTAATGGCTACCCAGCCATTTTGCGCAGTTGCTGGTCTGAATGTAAGTTCAGTTGATGCATTTCTGTAAATTTATTTAAATACTTTCCTTCTTTATTCTCGAACTTTTGATTTATTTTTGCTTTTGTGTTCTATTTTAGTTTTGTGTGGCTCATGATGAAATGTCACTTGGTCGAAACGTCGATATGTCTGTCTGCTGCTGTTCATATGTACTGTTTGTTGCTGACCATTTTCTACGTTTGTTTTTCATCTTGTTTTTTTTGTGGTCTTTTTCCATCACTTGTTAATGAGTTGCATTGCACCATGTTTGTTTGCACATGACAGCCCTGTGCATATTCTACCTTTCAACTCCCTATGGAGCATAGGTCTTCAACAAATACTTTCCAAGCTGTTCTGTTTCTAGTCATTCTTTTAAGATCATTCCATGTCTTCTCAAAGAATATTTTGATTTTCCTCTTTGTCTTTTCCCTTGGGGATTCCAAAAAAGGGCCTGTTGTGTAATAATCTCATTTGGCTTCCGCAGTTTGTGTCCTGTCTATTATGCCATCGTCTTCGCTATATCTCTTTATCCACTAGTCTAGTGCATAAATACAGCCAAATAAAATGACATAACAACCTTTGGCAAAGAACAGCCCAGACACCAATAGGAATGGAGATTAAGAAAAAGAAATGGGAATGGATCGGCCACACATTTCGAAGACGCTCAAGCAAAATTGCAATACAGTTAATGAACTTGATTCCACAAGAAAAGTTGGGAGGCCAAGCAGAGCAGGAGAATAATGGCCGAGACAGAAACAAGGACTGAAGGATGGACGTGGGTTCAGTGAGAGAAGATAGCACAGAACCTGGTCCTTTGGCAGAGCGTAGTTGCAGCCCTTTACTCCACGAAGAGCTGCAAGGCGTAAATCAAATGCATCAATCTTTAGTACACATTTGTTCACAATTCTTTCTACTGCTCTTGATTGGTCCTGGCTTTCAAGCAAGGCAGGAGATGTCTGTAGCCTTTAGTTATTTAAATCTCAATCATCATCAAGTAACATGATTACTGGCGTAGGTGATCATGTCTCTCCACAACTTTCGATCTCGACAGTTATTTATTATTTCTGTTGTTGACCTTCTGCCAAGCCATTATCTTAAGCTGTCTGGTATCTTTTCTCTTTGCTTCCCTCTATATCTTCCTCCCTCAATTTTCCAAGTTCTTACAATATATTCCAGCTGCTCCCTTCTCATTACATGACCAAAAAGAAAATGGTATTTTATCTAACATAAGAGAGCATTGTACCCAGACTATCGAATTTTTCCTATTTGTGTTTATATCAAGTTCGTTATCTTCAAGGTTACATACATATTTTTCACATACAACATACATATTTTTCACATACAACATACATATTTTTCACATACAACATACATATTTTTCACGTACAAAATACATATTTTTCACACACAGCATACATATTTTTCACACTCACGACATACATATTTTTCACACTTACAACATACATATTTTTCACATACATCATACATATTCTTTTAATAATAAAAAAAAATAAACCCAGTTAATTTGACCTAAAGATTGGACCCGACCACCCCCGATGGAGAGTATCAAGCTTCGTATGTACGCCTTCTATGTGATTGCATCACAGTGCGCTACCTTCAGGCGATCAAACTATTTACTTGCTGTCTCGTCATTTAGTTCAACATTGGTCCTATACCGACCCTTTCTCCGACCATTGAACTCATCATCGAGTGCCATCTCCGCAACGAAGGTTGGCTACCATGGAGCGCCATTCCGCTCTGTCTCTTGCTTTGATGGTGCAGGTTGTCATAGGCTGATGTGTCCATCTTTTGGTGTTACTCGTCCATGTTAGTCTTGGTCTGTCTCTGCCTCTTTTACCTTGTATTTTCCCCTCCAGGATTACTTTAAGTAGGCTATTGTGTCTTTTAACATGGCCCAAAAATCGCATTTGTCTTGTTCTAATTGTGTTTAGTAGTTCTCTTTTCGTTTTTAGATGTTTTAAGACTTCATCGTTTGTTTTCTTTTCCTTCCATCCAATTCAACCTATTCTTCTATATATCCACATTTCAAAGGCTTCAATTCTCTGTTCTGTTTTCTTGTCTAATGTCCATGTTTCAGCACCATATATGAATATTGAGAAGATGTAACATTTTGCTATTCTTAGTTTTAGCCCTGGTGTTATTTCCATTGAACTAAGATAATTAAAATGTCTGAAACAGCTCTATTGAAACTTGTTATCATTAAATATTCAACAGCAAAGCCTTCACGTCTTTTTCCTGCTTTCTGGGACACAGGCACATTAAAGTCTTATCCCGTAGTTCAGACTGAAGATGTCCGGTGGTCAGCTTGAAGCAACATTGCCCAAACTGGTTTTATTATCGCTGTAACTGCCAGGTCTGAATGGAGACGGGTCTGGATGGCTGTCATTTTATTCTTTCTGATGGCGTCTCGGGACTTGTTTCAGCCTCGTTAGTTACACTTCTCACGCATCTGATTGACAGTTTTACATGGTTCCATCCGAATGTATGCACCTGTTAACGTATGTGTGTATACATATTTTATATATTTATATGCAGTTCGTATATAAAAGAATGAATGAATGTGTATATGCATCAATGCATGCTTGTATTTATGAGTGCACACATGGATATGAATGTATGTACATTATATATACATGTATATATATATATATATATATATATATATATATATATATATATATATATATATATATATATATATGGACTATTTTTAAATGCGTGTGTGTATGTATGTATGCGTGAAACACATTTTAATTTATGTGTATGCGTTTGTATTCTTGATAGCATGTATTTATGAATGTGTGTTTATTTTGGAAATGCCAGTGTGTACTAGACCCACTCTACCAGTATTGAGCTGGGTGGTATATCTGTCACTTTACCAGTATTGAGCTGGGTGGTATATCTGTCACTTTACCAGTATTGAGCTGGGTGGTATATCTGTCACTTTACCAGTATTGAGCTGGGTGGTATATCTGTCACTTTACCAGTATTGAGCTGGGTGGTATATCTGTCACTCTACCAGTATTGAGCTGGGTGGTATATCTGTCACTTTATCAGTATTGAGCTGGGTGGTATATCTGTCACTTTACCAGTATTGAGCTGGGTGGTATATCTGTCACTTTATCAGTATAGGGAAATATGGTGTTAGTGACCCTATATTTTACTGACCTTCAGCACATGATTTTTGGGGTAATGTGGTCAGTATTACGCCCGTGCTGCTTTACTTTCCCAGAAAAAAAATCCGGTACCCATTTTAAGGCTGGGTGAACCCGGAAGCCGTCGATTGGGATCGAACCCTACCCCTTGTCCTTCAATAGACGGTCCGAAGCAGGATCGAACCCTTACGCCTTGGCACAGCTCCTTGCCACGTGAACCAAACTCTAGAGCACACGGCCAACTCAGCTACCTTAAAAAGCAACTATCATTGGCGATGTCTTGCACGCATGTGTACTCATGACTATAGCCTAGGGTTACGAGCACAACTTGGGAATAAATGATATATCTGCATTTTCCTATTAAGACAAGTATCTCCCAAAGGGCTGAGCTGCTTCGGGCTGTCTGTTATTCTTCGGTTGTTTATTAGTTTTTTTTCTCTATTGCATATTTGTTGATTTTTTTTCGAGTGTTGTAAACATAGCTCTTCCCTTGAAATGATTCGTTCATCTTTCGCCTCAGAACGTTTCCGTTCTTATTAATATTAATTTATAATTATTTTTCATTTATAATTGTTTCCGTGCGCTTGTATGCACGTATTTATATGTGTGTATAAGTGCGCATATGTTTACACTGTCACATACACAGCCGACTATATTTTTTTTAAGCAAAACTATAGTTGGTCACATAATATAATTATAATTAGTAATTTCATTCAATATTGTATTACATTAAAATAAAATCTGCTGTCTCAAGACCTCTGGTAATTATCTCCCTTTGTGTAACCGACTTAAATAGGGGAGACAATTTGTTACTGGTTTTACGCTTGTGCGATCAGGGAATTTACATTTAAGACTGTACATCAAGTCTACAACAAGCGCGTATAGTTCTAAACTATGTCTCCTTCATTTTCTTAATCTTTATGCGCCAATTCATCATTGTCTTTGCGCCAGAATCGTTTCATCTTATAATGCTTGTCTCTATCTCTTAATCCGCTGTCTTATCTGTTGTACATTCAGCCTCATCATCCCATTCAGTCTCATCCCCCCACAACGATCACCATCATTCCACGTCCAGGACTCCCCTCACCAGAACTTAGTCCTTCTTTGCCAATATCTATGCAAAAATAGTTGACGATTTGTAGCTTCTTAACGGTTAGACCCTAGTACCTGATCAATCCCATTTAAGCGCCTTCCTTATCGTCCAGTCGCAGGTCATTTAAAAAAAAAAAGACTTAATGATTGGGATTCCTTTTATGAGCTGCGCTTTGTTTTAGTTCGGCTCTTTTTGTTTCCTTGGTTACCGTTCCGTAGCAACACTCACGCCCCGTGTCTATATGTAGAGAGCAGCAACATAGTTTCTCAGCTTTGTAGCCCTTGACCATCCTTCGCTGATGCCCCAAGTTTGGCCGACACTGTTCCTTTCTGTTTTCACTTTTCTGCTTAAGGATGGCCTTCCACACTTCGTCTTCTCTCCGGAGCCTGTGACGTCACGCTTTATATGGTTGGTCCTGAATTTCTTGTAAGCTTTGTTTTCTAACAGGGCGTTAACATCATCATCATCATCATCGAGTGCCGTCTCCGCAACGAAGGTTGGCTACCATGGAGCGCCATTCTGCTCTGTCTCTTGCTTTGATGGTGCAGGTTGTCAAAGGCTGATTTGTCCATCTTTTGATGTTACTCGTCCATGTTAGTCTTGATCTGCCTCTGCCTATTTTACCTTGTATTTTCCCCTCTAGGATTACTTTCAGTAGGCTGTTGTGTCTTTTAACATGGCCCAAGAATCGCATTTGTCTTGTTTGAATTGTTTTTAGTTGTTCTCTTTTCATTTTTAGTTGTTTTAAGACTTCATCGTTTGTTTTCTTTTCCTTCCATCCAATTCTACCTATTCTTCTATACATCCACATTTCAAAGGCTTCAATTCTCAGTTCTGTTTTCTTGTCTAATGTCCATGTTTCAGCACCATATAGGAATATTGAGATGTAACATTTTGCTATCCTTAGTTTTAGCCCTGGTTTTATCTGTTTTGATGTTAGTATGTTCTTCATGACATTAAAATTACTTTTTGCCATTTCTATTGTTTTGTTTATTTCAGTTGTACATTTTCCATCACTGGCTATAGCATGCCAAAGGTAGTTGTAGTTCTGAACTGTCTCCAGGTCTATTTCTTCAATTTTGATATCCACTTGTGGGTTTTGAGTATTTTCTTTGTTTATGATCATAGTTTTAATCTTTTTGATATTCATATCTAGTCCATATTTTTTTGCTTATCATGTTTATTTCGGGAGCCGCGATAGCTCAGTGGTTAGTGAACTGGACTACCACGGACAAGGGGTAGGGTTCGATCCCAACCGACGGCTTCCGGGTTCACCCAGCCTTAAATGGGTACCGGATTTTTTCTGGGAAAGTAAAGCAGCACGGGCGTAATACTGACCACATTACCCCAAAAATCATGTGCTGAAGGTCTGTAAAATATAGGGTCACTAACACCATATTTCCCTATACGCCACTTGGCGTGACGGGGGTACTTTACTTTTTTTACTTTTTATGTTTATTTCATTAAGTAATTGTTGTAGATCTTTATGATTTTCTGCTAGTAGTACAGTATCGTCAGCATATCTTAGGTTATTGATTATCTTTCCATTAATTTGTAGGCCTGGCATCTCTATGATGTTTTTAAAGATTTGCTCAGCGTATAGATTGAACAAGCTTGGTGATAGGATGCGTCCGTCTTACTCCTCTTTTATATCAATGGGTGTAGAGTTCTCTTTGTTATATTTATTATTACTGTTTGCTCCCAGTATAGATTACATATTAGTCGTATGTCCATGTCATCTAGATGTATCTCTTTTAGGCATTCTATAAGTTGTTTGTGGTGTACTCTATCAAAAGCTTTGGTGTAGTCTATGAAGCAGGCATATATTGGTTTGTTTACTTCTGTGTACTTTTCGATTAATGTTCTTACGCAGAATATGGCTTCTTTTGTCCCGCTATTTTTCCTAAATCCAAATTGCTGCTCATCTAATTCAGTATTGATTTTATTCTGAATCCTTCCTTGTATAACTTTTAGCAAGATTTTTTTAACTTGGCTCATTAGGCTTATTGTTCTAAAGTCACTGCATTCAACTGCACCATTCTTTTTAGGCAATGCAATGAAAGTTGATGTTTTTAGTTCATTTGGTATGTATCCTGTGTGGTATATGTCGTTGCATATGTCTGTAATCACTTCAATGCCAAAGTCTTCTAGTGCCTGTATCATCCCTATCTGTTTGCTGTCAGGTCCTGCTGCTTTTCCCTTTTTCATTGTTTTTATAGCTTTTTCCACCTCAGATTTTCAGATTTTATAGCCTGATGTACATTTTGTAACTGGTTTCTTGTCCCTTTGATCTTAAAATAGTTTTGTTATATATTCCTGCCATCTATCTATAATATCCTTATTGTCTGTTAGCATTTTTCCTTTTTTTGTCTGCAATGCATCCACCTTATGTGGCTTTTTTATTTTTATTAGTCTTTCTCTTTATTTCTGTGTGCATTTCCTATAAGTCTTGTTTGCTTTCCATAGTTTCTATTTCTATACATTTTTGGCTGAGCCAGTCCAGTCTTCTTTTGCCTTTTTGCACATTTTGCGTATCTCATTATCTATTTTATTGTATTGGGAAGTGTTCTTCGCTTGTCTCCTTTCGTCCATTTTTTCTAAGATGGTGCTAGTTATCCATTTTTGTTTTTTGTTCTTTTCTCTTTAACATTCTCTTTTCGCGTTAACATAAAGTATAAAAAAAGGTAAAGGGCCCCCGCCACGCCAAGTGGCGAATAGGGAATATGGCGTTAGTGACCATACATTTTACAGACCTTCAGCACACGAGTTTTAGGGTAATATGATCGATATTACACCAGTGCACCTTTACTTTTCCAGAAAAAAAAATCCGGTTCCCATTTAAGGCTTTGTGAACTTGGAACCCGTCGGTTGAGATCGAACCCTACCCCTTGTCCTTTGTAGTCCAGTTCACTAACCACTGAGCTATTGCGGCTCCCTCGTTAACATAAACATACAATAAAAGATATATCCCAGCAGGTTGTGTGTTTTGTTGCACGATGTCTTTATTATAATCTAAGTAGGTACTTAGATTATAATAAAGACATCGTGCAAGACCCAGTGGCGATTAAGTAAATGTTCCTCTTAGTCTGGCTCAGCAGTAAGGGTTGCAACCATTTGCAAAAAAAATGCCACCAATCAATAAATCCATTTAGACCCTTTGTTAGAGATTAAGCCATAAACAATGTCTCTCCATCCGTCCATATTCTTGGACATTTTATCTACTTCTCCCCAATCTAAGCCATAAACAATGTCTCTCCATCCGTCCATATTCTTGGACATTTTATCTACTTCTCCCCAATCTAAGCCATAAACAATGTCTCTCCATCCGTCCATATTCTTGGACATTTTATCTACTTCTCCCCAATCTAAGCCATAGACAATGTCTCTCCATCCGTCCATATTCTTGAACATTTTATCTACTTCTCCCCAATCTAAGCCATGGACAATGTCTCTCCATCCGTCCATATTCTTGGACATTTTATCTACTTCTCCCCAATCTAAGCCATAGACAATGTCTCTCCATCCGTCCATATTCTTGAACATTTTATCTACTTCTCCCCAATCTAAGCCATAGACAATGTCTCTCCATCCGTCCATATTCTTGGACATTTTTATCTACTTCTCCCCAATCTAAGCCATAGACAATGTCTCTCCATCCGTCCATATTCTTGGACATTTTATCTACTTCTCCCCGGTGTAGGCCAGTGTTCGTGAGGGTTTCCGTGACTTCTTTTCCCTCCCCATGTATTCCAGGACCTTCTTAACTTTCTCTTTCACTGCTGGTCTCAAGATAGTCCCTGTTTTGCTATGCTGACATAAGGCTTAGCCAGACAGGTACTGTTCTAGAACGCCACTAAAACACAACCTGGAAGTTGAATGTTTCGAGCAGAAGTGTTCCACATACTATAGCTTGATTTAGACCACAACACATCTCATCTCTACGTCAATTGAGCAGGTCTTTACAGTTAAACGATGTAGAAACGTAGCTGTTGTGCGAATGCAGTAGAAGTTATACAGGGCACAGTATTTTGACATTAAAAAGTATTTCTCTTTCTTCTCACTCTCTCTCCCCCTCTACATTTTGTCCATCTAACCCCATCCCCCTCTTGCTATCTCTCTATCTCCCCCTTCTCTCTCCCATTCACTCTTTCTCTCTCCACTCTCTCTTTCTTTATCTCCAACATAAATCACTTTCACCCTGTCTCTCCCCTGTTTCTCTTTATTTTTCGCTCTCTATATTTATCTCTGTCTTTCTCTCCTCCCCTCTCTCTTTCCGTCCTCCCCCTCTCTTTATATATTATTTTATATTGTATTGTATTGTTTTATATTATACTATATTATACTCGCTGGTCATGTACCCATTTACAGTTGGGCGTACATGTATTGGGCGTATAATGGGAAATGTCATTGCTGACCGCTCTGGTCAATAGTCTGTTGGTTAGTAAACACTCCCAACGAGTTATTTCCCCCTTTCTCATTCACAATCTATTTGATCTGTTTAGGGATTCAATGGCGGGAAATAGTGCTGACGGGCCTCTGTCAACCTCGAGATACAATGGATTTAGTGGCCACGTGAGGATCTTGTCTTCCTGAATTCGTGCATGTCTAGAATGGGTAGCCTGTCACAATTTGAGTTGGAAAAAAATAACAGGAGATAAATAAAGAATTATTAATGGGGAGAAGCTCCAAGGCAAGAAACAATCACAATGAGAGAGAGAGACATTGAGGGACATTTCAGTTTGCTGTAGAAATACCCGTGTTTCTGTGTCTTTTATGTTTTAATTTGAGTTTGCCAGTTTTTCAGCTCAGTATTTTTGACAGCCTACAGTAGACATTGTCTTTTACAAGTTCTTCTCAGCTGTTTATGCTATTGTGGATCGAATATTTAAATTTAGCTTAGTCGACAGATCATCTTCATTGCACAATAAACAACTCTACAGTGTTCACATCCCCTATTCAACCTTCCGAAAGAGACCAGAAATAAAAGATAGGAAATTTATTACCAACGTTAGGAAGAAACAATGATCATCTTATAGACTTTTAATAAGATGGGGAATTGTTACAACTGGAACAATTGAGGGAAGAGATGATAACGGAAAACAGATGGAAAATAGATGAAACCGTTTAAAAAAAATGGTTTTGTAGGAAATCAACAGAACTGCTACAGGACTGAAGCGATAGAAAGTATCTTAGATACATGATCACTCACTCCAGCGTTCATAATATCTGACGATTATTTTTTTAACGACATCCGTACTGTGAATATTTTCTTCTCTCTCACCAGAGACCGTCCCATATGAATTCCTGCTTGAACTAATTCGTGTATTTCTCTCTCTCTCTCTCTCTCTCTCTCTCTCTCTGCGATCAAGACTCAATCAGAGTAGGATTCCAGACTCTCTCATGAAGTCAGCTGTCTGTTTAAGCGAATCGATTGCCCCATATAGTTCCTCATCCAGGGAGGTGGGCGTGGACCACATTGCTCTTCTCAGGTCTGTGTACTGGGAGCAATCCTGTAGAACATGTTTTGTAGTCATATTGTCCAGTGTACAGTGGCATAGGCTGGTTGTACCTATTTTTAATTTGGCCAATCACTTCCATTTATTTCAACCATCAACAGATCACGAATCAAGTGGTGGGATTCCGTAGAGCTGTCCATGGTTTTCTCTTCAAGCATCTGTGTTTGTTGTATTGATTAACTCTCGGTCTACTACCTCCCTGTACTGGTTAGATCTTTGTTCAGATATTACCAGCACTTCTTTACTGACTTGAGAGCAGAACAATACGTTACTAACTTGGGAGAATATATTGCCAGGCAGTTTCAGTTCTTGTCCTTTTCTTTCACATCTCTCCCCCCCCCCTTTTCCCCCCATCTCTCTCTCTCTCCTTAGCTCTCTCTCACGTTTCCTCTTTTCTTTCTGTAGCCATCATCATCAAGTACCGGGCCTGCTGGCGTAGGTCATCATGCCTCTCCATAATCTTCGATCGCGACAGTTATTTATCATTTCTGTTGTTGACCTTCTGCCAAGCCATTCTCTTAAGCTGCCTGGTATCTTTTCTCTTTGTTTCCCTCTATCTATTCATCCCTCGCTTTTCCCAGTTGTCAGAATATATTCCAGCTGTTTCCCTTCTCATTACATGGCCAAAAAATGATTGTTTCTTCCTAATATTGGAAATTAGCTCTCTTTTTTCATTGGCGTCTTTCAGAACGTTTTAATTACTCCTCTTAGCTGTCCATGGTATTCTCAACATTCTTCTGTAAAACCACATTTCTACAGCCTCCAGTGATTTTCTTGTTTGTTGGCCTATTGTCCATGATTCACATCCATATGTTAAGACTAGCTGTACATAACATTTAAGAACCCTTTTTCTTGTTTCTCTTTTTATGTAGTACTGGTTATTTTATGTGTAAATTAGTTTTGCTTTCTTGGCATGCCTCTGTTATTACTTCTTCATCTTCTTCATTTGTGTCACAATTTATTTAAGTGTAATGTAGAGTTAGTTTTGCCTTCTTAGCATTTCTCTGTTGCTTCTCATTTTTTTATTTTCTTATTTTTTTATTTTGCAGTGGTTATGTAAGTTTAAGGTGACCGTTAGTTTTGCCTTTCTTAGCATCTCTCTTTTCGTTCTATTTTTTTTTTTTTTTTTTTTTTGCTGGCAAGGATTGTGTGAGTTGGGTGTAATTTCTGTTTGCTTGATGTGTACAAACGTCATGGATGTTTCTGATACTTTTGTCGGTGCATATTCGCCTGTTTATGTTGTTTAGATTTGTATTATTTATGTATATTTAAAATGTCATTAATGCCATTCTGTATGTTGTGGTGTCTTATTTACCATGATGTTTGTGATGGATGTTCTGGTGTCTTATTTACCATGATGCTTGTGGTGGATGTTCTGGTGTCTTATTTACCATGATGTTTGTGGTGGATGTTCTGGTGTCTTATTTACCATGATACTTGTGATGGATGTTCTGGTGTCTTATTTACCATGATGTTTGTAGTGAATGTTCTGGTGTCTTATTTACCATGATACTTGTGATGGATGTTCTGGTGTCTTATTTACCATGATACTTGTGATGGATGTTCTGGTGTCTTATTTACCATGATGTTTGTAGTGAATGTTCTGGTGTCTTATTTACCATGATACTTGTGATGGATGTTGTGGTGTCTTATTTACCATGATGCTTGTGATGGATTTTCTTGTGTCTTATTTACCATGATGTTTGTGATGGATGTTGTGGTGTTTATTTATCATGATGTTTGTGATGGATGTTCTGGTGTCTTATTTACCATGATGCTTGTGATGGATGTTCTGGTGTCTTATTTACCATGATATTTGTGATGGATGTTGTGGTGTCTTTTTTATCACGATGTTTGTGATGGATGTTGTGGTGTTTTATTTACCATGATGTTTGTGATAGATGTTCTGGTGTCTTTATTTACCATGCTGTTTGGATGTTCTATGTATAATAATTATGTTTGGGATACGAGTCGAGGTATATTATAGTGATGTTCTTTGTTCACTTCTCTATATAGTATTCTGCACCATTATGCATATACGCGGCATGTGAACATGAAACCCGCCCCAACTGCGCCAAGTGGACATACGTAGGGAGCATGATCACGTCACCAAAGAGCACTTGTGTATGTGTTCATTCCGCGTGTAGTATTTATTATTTTCTGTGCATACATTTGATAATATTGTCGGTGTCCAAGGCGCAATCAGTCCGAGGTCAATCAGTGAGCGGTGATTCAGTTACTAACAGCCGACCAGGCGACATTCATCATTGAATACAAGCAGTTTGGTGACAAAAGTGTGTCTAAGGCCACAGTGAAGAACTGGGCAGGTTTCAAGAAGAAATGTCTCGGATCATCAAAACCCACACATTTCAAGTCATACCTTCCCGCTGGTAAGATTATTCTGGAAATATTTTTTTAACGGGGAGCCAGGAGTTGGGTGTAACGTACACACCTATAAGGTTTGGTGACAGTTGTGCGAAAAAGGTACAATGGAATACTGACGTTTCGGCTAACATGCGGCCTTCTTCAGCGAACGAGGACAACAACACACGATGAGGCACAGATAATGATTGGAAATTGAAGTTTACCGCCGCACTGCATTTATTTGCCCCCCCCTAATGGCGCCTTACTACCAGCTTTACCGCAGCACTGCATTTATTTGCCCCACTAGTGGCGCCTTACTACCAGCTTTACCGCAGCACTGCATTTATTTGCCCCACTAGTGGCGCCTTACTACCAGCTTTACTGCAGCACTGCATTTATTCCCCCCCCCCCAGTGGCTCCTTACTACCAGCTTTACTGCAGCACTGCATTTATTTGCCCCACTAGTGGTTCCTTACTACCAGCTTTACCGCAGCACTGCATTTATTTGTCAGTTCCCTATATTTTTTTAACCACGATGGGCTTCTAATGGCATGATTTGAAGAGCCTGGTGCGAATATCAATGCCATCCAATACAAACACAAAGGTAAACTGGTATAGACCCATCAAGAATAGAGACCCGGCATGCTTCCGCGTGGTGGGATTCTTCTGCACGACAATTCTCGTCCACATGTCGCGAACACTGTATGGAAGCGTTATCAAGAATACGGTGGGAAGTTCTGCAACACCCAGCCTACAGGCCCAGATATGTCACCACGTGGTTGTCATTTGTTCGCACCCTTAAAAACAGTCTCTTAAGTGACAAAGATTCGATTCATACGTCATAGCCTCGGTGGCAAAATAGTTCACTGAGCAAACAAAGTCATTTTTCTTGGACTGCATCCACCGTCTACCCACGTGTGGAATGCTTCTCTAAATGCTTATGGCGACTTTTTTTTCCCTAAAGAACTTTGGTGAGTACTTTGCTTCATAATAATTCCTGTATTTAATTCGAGTACACATGCTGATGTACCTTTCATATGTGAGGGCCTCGGTAGCCTGTTTGGGAAAACCACCTCACTAGCTACCGATGTTGGACAGCCTGTGCTCGATTCTCGCTGGAAGCAGTGTGAATTGTACACGTAGTATTCCTTGTCTCTCTAAGTATTCCTTATCCTCTTAGTATTCCTTGTCTCTCTGAATATTCCTAACCCGTCTCTACTGAACGCGTTTACCACAAATCGGCATCCATCTCACGGACCGAAGACGGCACATTGGACGGACGTTATAGTTCTCCACGATTAATGATTTGCTGATAGTCTCTTAGTTTTCGTCTCTTTCTTAGCCCCATGGGTGAGCCTTCCGTAGTAATTATTCTGCGTTCCGATTCTCTTGGTCTGCCTTGTTTTCTTTTACCAGATGGTTTCCACTTTAATGCATGACTTAGAAGTCATTCTCAGCACATGACCGATATATTTCCAACACCTTATAAAGCTCGACACGTATCCTTGTTTTGAGTCATCTCTTATCTGATCGTTTCAAATATATTCTTTCCAGCTTATGTTTGAGATCCTACGAAGACATTTGATTTGAAATGCATTTAATTTCCTATCTAAAGTCTTGGTGGATTTCCAACTTTCACATCCATATGTTAGCACTGGTGTTTAGGGGTTTATGGGCATTGATTTCCTAATTTGCTTTGAAATCGATAATAGGTAAGTAAAATAGGCAGGCGAAAAATAACTAGAAATCGAAAGTTGGCAGATAAAATTAAAGATGAAGATTGGACGTATCTAGAAATGGAAAGTAGGCAGATACAATTAAAGATGAAGATTGGACGTATCTAGAAATGGAAAGTAGGCAGATACAATTAAAGATGAAGATTAGACGTATCTAGAAATGGAAAGTAGGCAGATACAATTAAAGATGAAGATTAGACGTATCTAGAAATTGAAAGTAGGCAGATACAATTAAAGATGAAGATTAGACGTATCTACAAATCGAAAGTTGGCAGATACAATTAAAGATGAAGATTAGACGTATCTACAAATCGAAAGTTGGCAGATACAATTAAAGATGAAGATTAGACGTATCTAGAAATGGAAAGTAGGCAGATACAATTAAATATGAAGATTAGACGTATCTAGAAATGGAAAGTAGGCAGATACAATTAAAGATGAAGATTAGACGTATCTAGAAATTGAAAGTAGGCAGATACAATTAAAGATGAAGGTTAGACGTATCTACAAATCGAAAGTTGGCAGATACAATTAAAGATGAAGATGAGACGTATCTAGAAATTGAAAGTAGGCAGATAAAATTAAAGATGAAGATTAGACGTATCTAGAAATTGAAAGTAGACAGATACAATTAAAGATGAAGATTAGACGTATCTACAAATTGAAAGTAGGCAGATACAATTAAAGATGAAGATTAGACGTATCTAGAAATGGAAAGTTGGCAGATACAATTAAAGATGAAGATTAGACGTATCTAGAAATGGAATGTAGGCAGATACAATTAAAGATGAAGATTAGACGTATCTAGAAATGGAAAGTAGGCAGATACAATTAAATATGAAGATTAGACGTATCTAGAAATGGAAAGTAGGCAGATACAATTAAAGATGAAGATTAGACGTATCTAGAAATGGAAAGTAGGCAGATACAATTAAAGATGAAGATTAGACGTATCTACAAATTGAAAGTAGGCAGATACAATTAAAGATGAAGATTAGACGTATCTAGAAATGGAAAGTAGACAGATACAATTAAAGATGAAGATTAGACGTATCTAGAAATGGAAAGTAGACAGATACAATTAAAGATGAAGATTAGACGTATCTAGAAATTGAAAGTAGACAGATACAATTAAAGATGAAGATTAGACGTATCTACAAATTGAAAGTAGGCAGATACAATTAAAGATGAAGATTAGACGTATCTAGAAATGGAAAGTAGGCAGATACAATTAAAGATGAAGATTAGACGTATCTACAAATTGAAAGTAGGCAGATACAATTAAAGATGAAGATTAGACGTATCTAGAAATGGAAAGTAGACAGATACAATTAAAGATGAAGATTAGACGTATCTAGAAATGGAAAGTAGACAGATACAATTAAAGATGAAGATTAGACGTATCTAGAAATTGAAAGTAGACAGATACAATTAAAGATGAAGATTAGACGTATCTACAAATTGAAAGTAGGCAGATACAATTAAAGATGAAGATTAGACGTATCTAGAAATGGAAAGTTGGCAGATACAATTAAAGATGAAGATTAGACGTATCTAGAAATGGAATGTAGGCAGATACAATTAAAGATGAAGATTAGACGTATCTAGAAATGGAAAGTAGGCAGATACAATTAAAGATGAAGATTAGACGTATCTAGAAATGGAAAGTAGGCAGATACAATTAAAGATGAAGATTAGACGTATCTAGAAATGGAAAGTAGGCAGATACAATTAAAGATGTAGATTAGTACGTATCTAGAAATCGAAAGTTGGCAGACAAAATTAAAGATGAAGATTAGACGTGGCTAGAAATGGAGAATAGAATAGCTAAGCCACAGAAGCAATTCATGAATCTATAGAAGACGCCATCCAGCGGGATGATGAGATTGTGTAAGTGACTACTCTCTTAGTACTCATTTTGTTTTACGTCACAAGACTGGCGTCGCTAATGCATCCCTTCGTTTCCTGTCTGTCTGAGCACGCACCGAGGATCACAACGTGAACGCCACAGAGAGCTATCCCCTCCTATCACGAATGACACAGTTAGAGACTTAAAATTGGCACAAAGTTACTGAAATTGAGGCAGCCGACGGAAGTAACTGAAATGTTAAAAAAGTAGCAAGTCACTTTTAGTCCAAAATGATGAATGAACGAAAGTATATGTTTAAATGTAGACGTTTTGATGTGAAGTTAATCGCTTGTGGGCTCGCTGCGTTTCAATTGCTGGAAATTATTAGTGCCTTTAATAGGTCTCTATTGCCAAATATAGCTTTTATGTAAATTAAATAAGTAAATAAATACTGTATTTAGCGTTATAATGCCCATACTATTCTGAACCAGTGTTGCGCTATGGTTGCAAATCATGAACAAGAAGGATATGCAAAGGATGGATAGAATCAGTTGAGACACCTTTATTATTATTTTTTTTTTAACCATACTAAATATACTGATGGCAGCCACACACACAAAAAAACATCAGTTGAGGGAGTACTAAAAGAGGCAGATAATGAGATAAAGATGATAACACAAATCGGCAATAAGAAGTCACGATTTTTTTTTTTTTGGGTGGGGGAGACATTTGTGGAGAAGAGGCAGGTTAGAATGCATAACAACAAGAGGAGAAACAAAATGTTGGGGAGTAGAGGTAGAGACAATAGTAAAAGTTGTTGTATCCTTTTACGGCGTGGCACGGGAAAAGATCAGCGGTGGATCGATGCACGACGCACAAAATCAAGGTCTTTGGGAAAGGGAGGGGGGGGGAAGAGATATCCTACACCTCTCAGCATTGACCATAAGTAAATGGAGAATGTAGGTGAACGATAGATATTTTGTCGAATTTGTGAACGGTATACTGGGGGTGGAGAGAGGGGGAGGTATCAGGAATGTTAGAACCGGTCATTTGTTAATCTGGTAGACGGCGGTTCGATTCATAGAAGAGGCTAAAAGCAGGAATGCTTAAGGATTTATTTTTCTAATCGTGCATGAAATATAAACCATTGAAGTGCGCAGAGACTGCACTAGGTATGCGTCATTTATTCTCATTTCCTCGGTAATTCTTCATCTCATTCACCTCATCCTTCCTATGCCATATAGAAGCGAGGCAGCCAGTGCTCTTCCTCACTGTCTGTTGTTGTTCTTCTTGTTGTTGTTGTTCTTCTTATTCTTATTCACGCGGTGACTAAAGAAATAGTTATACCTCATCAGGATCTAAAAGAATGTTACGTTCGCGGTTGCAGTACAACTGTGCACTGATAGTTGCAGTACTTCTCTGCCCAGCACATCCGCCATGGTTCCTTACTGTTAGTGCCCTCCCCAGCGAGTTAGGTGTCCACCTAAGTTGACAGGTGAAAGTGTAGGCTGGGATTAAACACCCCCCCCACCCACAATAAAAATAAATAAATCTCAACTCCACCACTTTATTGCTAAGTTCCCATCATGCCACATTTAATGGTCTGTCTGTCTAGTTGTCCATCTAAGCTTATCTCGTCTATTGTCCTTTTGAGCCGAAGACGGCACGTAGGTCAGAAATTATATATTCTCTACGTCCCACGATCAGGTGTCAGACATTGCACAGGGACTGCATTGTATCTCGCCCACACGCCAGTGTTCTGGGCTAGCCTCGCAATATCAAGGAATCTGACGATGGCAACTGTTGCCTTTCGCCGTTTAAGTGTTTATCTAGGTCGATCTCTTTTTTTTCTTTTACCCTATAGGTTTAAAATGTATTTGATAAAATTGTAGTTCAATGTGAACAACATTATATCAGAAACAACAGATAAAATGGTTTGGCCACGTGACAAGGCAGAGTGATCAAACCACAACACAACACAACAGAACACAACGAGCCTTCAATTAAAAAAAAAACAGCTAACTAAAAAGAGCTGAGTGGCAGTGTTCCCTAGCGTTTGGCTTTTCGTGGCAAGACGGTGCCAAGGAGTACGGGTTCGATCCTACTTCGGACCATATATTGTTCTTTGTTTTTTTCTTTCTGTTATTGTTTATTTGTCATTTTTTCTGAGTGCTGTAAAACATATCTCTTCCTCCTATGATTCCCTGAATTATCGCCTCGGAAGTTTCCCTCTATAATAATATTCATTTATTATTATTTGTCCCCGAGCCTTCAATAAGCGTTGCGAGAACACCAGACCCAAGGGTCGACCACGACAAAGATCGATCGATAGAATATTAGAAGCGCTATGGAACATAACAGCCGTAGAAGCGAACAGAAGAGCGAAGGACCGCACATTATATCTCCTATCGACGCTGAAAGGCAAATGAGGAAGGTTAGAAGAACATTATATCATTAGCAGCATTATATCAAGAACAGAAAATTGAAGCCTTTGAAATGTGGATTTATAGAAGAATAGGTAGAATTGGATGGAAACAAAAGATAACAAACGATGAAGTTTTAAAACAACTGAAAATAACAAGAGAACTACCAAATACAATTAAGACAAGACAAATGAAATTTTTTGGGCATGTTAAAAGACACAACAGCCTACTAAAAGTAATATTGGAAGGAAAAATACAAGGTAAAAGAGGCAGAGGCAGACCAAGACTAACATGGACGAGTAACATCAAAAGATGGACATGTCAATCTATGTCAGCCTGCACCATCAAAACAAGAAACAGAGTAGAATGGCGATCCATGGTAGCCAACCTTCGTTGCGGAGAAGGCACACGATGATGATGATGATGATATCATGTAATTGAACAGTGTCTTTTTTCCCCCCATCCTTTTCCTCACTGTCTATCTCCTTCTCTCTCCCATCCCAGAAAATTATCAACCCACCTCCTCAATGCAATATTTTCAATGATCGTTCATGCTAGCTAGCAATATCCTTTACAAATCGACTAAAAAATGTGTTCTCTTACTTGTAAGCTTAAGAGCGTAAAGGACGATATAAACAAGGCGAAAAATAAACAAGCATTGAGCACTTTTTACGTGGGCGCCTGTTCAGAATGCTGATTAAAATATTTATTGTTTTTTTATGTTTAAACTTAAACACACCTTTCAAAACACTTGAACGTCAGATTAAATGACGCTGTGACAGGTACAAATGGTTGGAGTATTGGGAAGTGCAATTCGAGGACGTGATTTGCATGTCTGCTATTGAGAGTTGTCAAGGTATTCATGCTCTTTGATGGCTAAGGTATGTAGACGAGGTGGCGTCTTTAAAGAGATTTATATTATGTGACAGGTATGATCTTTGCATATTTTTCTAGACACTGTGGGATTTTATTAGAGAGAAAGTGGGGGAAATGAGTTATAGTTAGTTGACGGGAATAGTCGCTAAAACTACGATGACGATGTTAAGCCGGTAGTTGACGGGAATAGTCGCTAAAACTACGATGACGATGTTAAGCGGTAGTTGACGGGAATAGTCGCTAAAACTACGATGACGATGTTAAGCCGGTAGTTGACGGGAATAGTCGCTAAAACTACGATGACGATGTTAAGCCGGTAGTTGACGGGAATAGTCGCTAAAACTACGATGACGATGTTAAGCCGGTAGTGACGGGAATAGTCGCTAAAACTACGATGACGATGTTAAGCCGGTTTGACGGGAATAGTCGCTAAAACTACGATGACGATGTTAAGCCGGTTTTTTTTTGTTTTTCAAAAAAGGTGGTCTTATTTTGCTTTCCTTACTACTTCTTTTCTTTATATGTAAAGTACTTGTCTACTTCTTGCGTATGAAAAAAAAGTAAAGATTCCCCGTCACGCCAAATGGCGCATAGGGAATATGGTGTTAGTGACCATAATTTGTACAGACCTTCGGCACATGATTTTTGGGGTAATGCGGTCAGTGTTACGCCCGTGCCGTTTTACTTTCCCCGGAAAAAAAATCCGGTACCCACTTAATGCTGGGTAAACCTGGGAGCCGTTGGTCAGGATTGAATCCGGTCTCATGCCCTTTGTAGTCCAGTTCACTAACCACTGAGCTATCGCGACTCCCGTCTTGCGTATGTTATATATTGTAATTTGGCCCATATTTTGACCTTGATCATCTGCGCGTTTATGAGTTATATGGTTAGTAGGACGCCAGGCCGTCTTAATTTCCTTGAGAAAATCTCAGGTGTTAATTTCAGGAAGTTGGATAAAGCTTGAAGTCGTCCTTAGGTTGTTATTTACAGTAAACTGCGAGCTGTAGAAACGTGGTTTTACAGAAGAATGTTGAGAGTACCATGGACAGCTAAGAAGAGTAATGAAGATGTTCTGAGAGAGGTCAAAGCAAAAATAGAGCTAGTTTCCAATATTAGGAAGAAACAATCATCATTTTTTGGCCATGTAATGAGAAAAGAACAACTGGAATATATTGTAACAACTGGACAAATGGAGGGACGAAGAGATAGAGGGAAGCAAAGAGAAAAAATAACAGACAGCTTAAGAGAATGGCTTGGCAGAAGGTCAACAACAGAAATGATAAATAGCTACCGAGATCGAAAGTTGTGGAGAGACATGATCACCTACGCCAGCAGGCCCGGTACTTGATGATGATGATAATGCGATAAACGCATCTTATATCTGACTTGTGTACAATATTTTTGAATACCTGTTCTGCCTACCCCACACTCGATCCCCACTCCACTGACCGGACTAGTTCATTTGTTTTCTAGGTCATCGCGCGGTGGAGGCAGAGTGGGAGCATTTTTGGTTTGATCCTGACGCATCCATGAGTTGCTGCCTTCATTTAGTCTCGGCACTGCCGCAGTCTTGGTCAAACTGGGGTTGGTTAAAAGTAAAACAATGATATGAGAAGGTCGGGAGAGCATCGTTAGTTCATCGTGTGCCGTCTCCACGCCAACGGTTGCACGGAGCGCCATTTTACTCTGTCCCATGACTCGACATTGCACGTTGTCATATACAGCCAGTTATAGAGAAGGCCGGCGCTAACCCTACTAGCGTGACGCTTCCAGCTTTATACGAGCAGGGGTGGTTGTGTGTAGCATTCTGTCAGTCATCTACCGACCGCAATAGTAGATATTAACAAATGACGTCACGCTTGTAGCGTTGCTAGTCGGCAGTGGTTGTCATCTGTCCATCTTTGAATGTTAACGGTAAATTTTAGCCTGCCTCTGCTTTGCCTACTTTTTTAAAAATCTCCCCTACCAAGATGACCGCCAGTAAGATATTATCTCTCTTCACATATCCAAACAATTAACATTTTTTTAAAAATTGCGTTAAGCAGCCCCCCCCCCCCCTTTTATTATTATTATTATTTTTTTTTAATTTTCAACTGATTCCGAGCTCCCCTGTTTGCCTTCTTATCCTCCACCAAATTCCTCCCAATTTTTCTCTAGACCCTCATGTAAAAGGGATCTGTTGTTGTACTTTGTTCTGTTTAGCACCGGCATCTGTGTTGTATACCCGTTGTGGGAGGGTGGATCCAACTTCTGCAGCAGCAGAATCTGAGAAATAGAGAAAGTAACTGCAGTTGGTCACATCATCATCATCATCATCATCATCATCATCATCATCATCATCATCATCATCATCATCATCATCATCTACCTGAATCTAAGAGATCGCGCTTGCGCTCTACAACAATCTTGTTTTATTTTCGCTCCTGCGAAGTCTTGTTGGGAGATCCTAGGATAATTGTGTGACAATCATCGGCTGATTGTGTGACAATCCTCGGCTGATTGTGTGACAATCCTCGGCTGATTGTGTGATAATACTCGGCTGATTGTGTGACAATCCTCGGCTGATTGTGTGGTAATACTCGGCTGATTGTGTGACAATCCTCGGCTGATTGTGTGGTAATACTCGGCTGATTGTGTGACAATCCTCGGCTGATTGTGTGACAATCCTCGGCATATTGTGTGGTAATACTCGGCTGATTGTGCAATAATTCTTGCTTTATTGTGGGATAATCCTTGGTTGATTGTGTGGTAATACTTGGTTTATTGTGGGATAATCCTCGGCTGATTGTGTGGTAATACTTGGTTTATTGTGGGATAATCCTCGGCTGATTGTGTGGTAATACTTGGTTTATTGTGGGATAATCCTCGGCTGATTGTGTGGTAATACTCGGCTGATTGTGTGGTAATATTCGACTGATTGTGTGGTAATACTCGGCTGATTGTGTGGTAATACTTGGTTTATTGTGCAATAATTCTGGCTTTATTGTGGGATAATCCTTGGCTGATTGTTTGATACTGTCACTTGTTAGACTGTGCCGTTGCTTGGGCTTCCTTAAGTCCTAAAGCCAGATCCTCAGTTTTTGGTGGCCGCGAAAAGTTTAGGGTTAAGCTCCATGCACGTAAATTGTCGACAGAATTCAAATTCTGCCTTTATCCGAACTCATATTCTGCCTTTAACCGAACTCATATTCTGCCTTTAACCGACTCATATTCTGCCTTTAACCGAACTCATATTCTGCCTTTAATCGAACTCATGTTCTGCCTTTAATCGAACTCATATTCTGCCTTTAACCGAACTCATATTCTGCCTTTAATCTATTTGATATAGGTTATTGTTCCGACAGTAGTTATATTCTTCTTTCTTTCATTCCCCATTCCCCCAGTGACATTAAGGCATTTTCTGAAACATCCCATGTCACTCATAGTAAATGTAAGTAGTAAAGTACCCCCGTCACGCCAAGTGGTGTATAGAGAATATTGTGTTAGTGACCATACATTTTACAGACCTTCGGCACATGATTTTTGGGGTAATGTGGTCGGTATTACGCCCGTGCCGCTTTACTTTCCCAGAAAAAAATCCGGTACCCATTAAAGGCTGGGTGAACCGGAAGCCGTCGGCTGGGATAGAACCTTACCTCTTGTCCTTTGTAGTGCAGTTCACTAACCACTGAGCTATCGCGGCTCCCCCGGATAAGGACCATGTTTGACATTAAATAATAATATAAAAAAAAAAGAATCTTAAGAATGTACTTTTTATTTTGTATATGTTTATATGTACCATTTTAGAAGTCCCTTTGATAACTTTTGTAGGTAAATCAACATCGTGGTAACTTATCGCAGGAAAACTAAAACACGTTATTCAATCAAACATTAGCCGCCACTGATGGTTTGTAATGCGATGAAGCATATGCAATGAGCGGAAATAATGTATAGTGGCGATAGTGACTCTTTCTACAAAGTGTTGTCATTTCTAAAAATGTGAAAATCACCGCATTAAGACCGTTTACATTGCTATTATTGAGACATCTTAACAGGAGGAGGTGAGATGATAGGAATTGATTTGAAAGAGGAAAATGAAAAGTGGGTGTTGAATTAAAAGGCCATCCGTTCTGTGCTCTATATGGGTGATTACCTTTTTTCTTCTTTATTTAAATGAGCAAATATAAGATTTGATTAGAAGAGGAAGATAATAGAAAGAGAATTATTGTATAGGTAAAGGGAGGTGGGGCGATCGGATATCTGGGAGAGTTGTTGTCGGTGTAAATAGAGGAGTATCATGGAGGGAGTTGGATAGAGAGAATTATGAGGTGGATGAAACGCTGCTACTCTTTCTGAGACTTGTAAATTCAGACCTTGAATGATGTGGTAGTGAGTAATTTTAGCTTTATTGTACATTTGTGTAGTAGCGATTATATATTATATATAGACACACGGTACAACATGGGATATATCGAGGAGTGGGAAGGATAATTGATGCAAAAGCACATATAAAATATGAGGCTTTTTCATCTTGTTTCTTTACTGTTCAGGTTAGTCATAACTTAAGATTACTACTATCAATTTGATGGATGAATGGACAGATAACGAGAGGGATGAAGATATAGGTAGAAAAGATATAGCTTTTTGTTTCCGTTGCATTTGTACTAGATGGTTAGAGCTGGATAGTTGAATGGATTGATGGAAAAAAATAGATAATGAGAAGGTTAGAGAGAGAGAGAGAGAGAGAGAGAGAGAGAGAGAGAGAGAGAGAGAGAGAGAAAGAGGGAGATGGAGTCCGTATCAAAAGATACATATTAGAAATATTGGTTTCTATCAACATGTAAGTTGTGATAAGGTTTGCATTGTTAAGTGAATTGATGGATACGTAAATTGATAATGAGAGAGAGGGAGAGCGAGATAGAGATGGGGAGGAGGAGATGATACAGAAAGATATGGCGCAATAAATATGATATGGTGTATCATTAATATTTCTTCTGTGTTCGATGGTTAAAGTTGGAGAGTTAGATGGGTTAATGGATACATATATAGGTAACAAATGGGAGAGAGAGAGAGAAAGAAAGAGAGAGAAGGAGAATGTGATAGAGTTGGGGAGGAGAAAATGATAGAGAAAGATATTGAAATAAATATTATATGTATATTTCATTAATATTTCTTCTGTGTTCGATGGTTAAAGCTGGAGAATTATTTGGATTGATGGATACATATATAGGTAATAAATGTGTGTGTGTGTGTGAGAGAGAGATAGAGAGGATGAGAAGCAGTGGAGGGAAAGGAAAGTTAGTGAAATAGAAGAAAATAACAGACTTGAAAGCTAATAGTGTGTTTCCTCGATGATGAATAAGCCACTATGAGGATCAAAGACCGTGCGATTTTCCAGCTGAATTCAAACTCTCCTAATAATCTCCACCGCTTCATTTTGTCCTGTCAGTTCCTCCCCGATCTCCCATCGGTCTCCACGCAAACAGTACTAACCTAAATATGTTTCCACGACCCACATCGACCCACTACTAAAGCTGTATGTGCACGTATGACTGCCACACAATGAAATCTAGAACAGCAAATGTTCAGTTTCTTTAGCTTTACAGTGGTTCTCAGTGTATGATCCATGAAATTCTCCCGTCAGTGGTTTTCAACCCAGTGCCAGCTGGCACCATGACTTCGATGCTTAAAGTTAGATGAAATTCTCGCTTCTTTTTGCAGTTTCCTCATATATTAAGTCCGGCTTACTGCCAGATGTACTGAGTTTAGTACTCTGTGCATACCGTGTACTGTGCTTTTCATCCGGATGCTGTTTCTATAATCAGATTGCTTACGATAAATGATGATATCGTATGACGAAGGACAGTTCAGCTGCGTTCTTTTTCGATGCTGATAACGCCTTGTGTCTTTTGACGTGTGCTGTGTTTGCTATGATGGGGATTGCAGCTGCCTTTCTTTGTTTGGATATTCGATAAGATGTTAATTCGGATGATTTTACTGGCACAAGTGGTTGAGCAATTATAGATTTTCATTCATTTGTAGTGATACCGGGGGCTTGGAATAACTTTAACTATCTCTCACCGAGATACGAAAGGTCGAGAGGAAAGTTTGAATACTTGGTTACAACTGGCAAGATAAAAAGAAAGAGAGATTGCGGACGACAAAGAGAGAAAATACTGGATAGCTTGATGCCATGGTATGGAAAACAGTCAACAACAGAACTGATACGATGCACTGTGGATAGAAGATTGTGGAAAGACATGATCGCCTACGCCAACCGGTACGGCACATGATGATGATCTCTCATGAGTGGTTCTCAACCCAGTGCCAGCTAGCACAGTGACACCCATACATAAAGTTACATAGAAATAGGACGTGTGAGGTTCAGAAAAGATTTCAGAATTTAACTCAGAACAAACTCTCGTGGCTGTTATAAAGTTCCATTCCCTCCTCCCCTCCCCCGTTATCACAATGTTCACCAGCATGTGACTAAGTTCTCACTCTGCTGGCTAAAAGTGTTCGTGTTCAATCCCCAGGTTCGGCGAAACAATCTTTTTTTCCGGACATGCACGTGTTCGATGAAATTTTATCTTTGGACCTGCACAGGTACGAGGAAACTTTGACTTCGGTCCTACACGGATTCGAGATTCACTCAACCATTGAAAATGGGTACCATAGTTTTTGTTTTTTTTTAACCTCAGAATGTTTTGCGGCCTGCCGTGATACCGACATTAGGAACTAAATATGCTGTTGGTTGTTTTAGAATATGGACTGTAATATAATATTCTCCATACGGCTTAATGTGTGTATGCAGCCTATGCTCGCTTTGGTTTCAAGTTGTGCAGCATTTTATCTTTAATTTGATTTACACTTTGGCAAATTTTAAGTTGGAAACTGAATCTATTTTAGAAGGTTTGAACTAGATGACGTTTTTCAGTTCACATTTTGAAATGAGATAATGTAGTCCCCCGAGTTCCCGTTTCCGGTTGTTTCCAAAATGGAGGAATTATTTTTCTCCGGCTTGGTATTGAACCGTTGATCAGAGGTTTAACAAGCCGCTATCGTAAAAACGATGTTGTTAATGAAACGTAGACCTGATACAAAAGAGAGCCGTGACTAATGTAAAGACAGATCTTGGAAAGGTTCTGGCAAAAGCAACATACAAAGAATTAGACAACAAAGTGAAAAGTTCGGCAAGAAGAGATACAAGAGCTTATATAGACAACTTGGCAGAGAAAGCAGAGACAGCTGCAATTACAGGAGACAGCAGAACTCTCTATACTGTACAAAAGATGCTGACAAACACCTATACATCCAGTGGAACACCAATTCTAGACAAATCTGGATTAATGCTAACAACAAGCGCAGACATAAAAGCCCGTTGGGCGGAACACTTCAAAGAAATTCTTAACCGTCCACTACCTCACAGTTTAATAGATTTTGAAGCTGAAACACCAGCAGCAGAATTAGATGTAAATTTAGATGACTTCACCTTGAGTGAAATAGAAACCACCTTAAAGCTAATGACCAATAACAAGGCTGCTGGAGAGGATAAGTTAACAGCTGAGATCCTCAAGGCAATTGATAGCCATAATTTAATACATCTCCAAAAAATGTTCAACATCATTTGGAAAACAGAGAAGACGCCTCATAAATGGAAAAAAGGAATCATTGTTAAGATCCCAAAAAAGGGCAATCTTAGAGATTGTAACAACTGGAGAGGCGTGACACTTTTGTCAGTTGCCTCAAAGTTATTCTGTAAAATCATCCTAAATAGAATAAAGGATTCAGTAGATACAGTAATGCGTGAAGAACAGGCTGGGTTTAGAAAAGGGAGAAGCTGTATTGACCACATTTTCACTCTACGACTTATATTGGAGGAACACATTGAAAAGCAAAAATCTTTTGTACTTAACTTCATCGACTTCAAAAAAGCATTTGATAGTATTCATAGAGATTCTTTGTGGAAAATTCTGAAGCAATATGGTTTACCATCAAAAATCATAAATATTATCAAAGACATGTATGATGGTTACACATGTGCAGTTCGAACAGAGGAAGGACTGAGCGAATGTTTCCCAATAGAAACTGGGGTTAAACAAGGATGTATTTTATCGCCCTTGTTATTTGGAATTGTTATGGACTTCATAATGAAGAAATGCTGCACTGGTAATAAAGGCATCGAATGGATACAAGGAGACCATTTGGAGGACCTCGACTTTGCTGATGACATAGTTCTCATCAGCAGTCAGATAAAAACGATGCAGGAAAACACAAATGAACTATCATCAATAGCCAGCAAAATTGGGCTTGAGGTCAATCATGAAAAGACTAAAGTCATGAAAAGTTTAATTCCAACAAGTGACAAAATATACATGGAAAACAAACCAGTAGAAGAGATCGATCACTTTATCTATCTTGGAAGTCACATTGATCGAGAAAGGGATACGAGCAAAGAAATTAGAATCAGACTGGCTAAAGCAGCAATGTCTTTCAGAAGCCTTGAAAAGTTGTGGAAATCAAAACTCATTAGCACAAACACAAAACTTAGGCTATTCAAATCAAATGTACTATCAACCCTTACGTATGCGTGTGAAAGCTGGAAAACAACAAGAGATATAGAAACAAAGTTGAACGCATTCGAAAATAAATGTCTAAGGAAAACACTTGGTATAGAATGGAACGAATTCAAAACAAACGAGGAAATTAGAGAAATCGCCAATCAACCACTAATATCTTCAGTAATAAAGAAAAGACGATGGTCATACGTTGGACATGTGATGAGAAGAGATAATAATCGAATAGCAAAGCAAGCCCTCATATGGGAAACAACAGGTAAAAGAAAAAGAGGAAGACCCAGGGAGACACTGAGAAGAACATTGATGAGAGAGGCAAGAGCAGCAGGAATCGGCTCCCTCAATGAGATAGAACTGCTTGCACAGAACAGAGACAGATGGCGAGATTTAATAAAATATCTTTAAAAGAAAACTGCTAGAACAAAAATTCATATAGGAGAAGGTGTATCTTGGTCTACGCCCTATGGGCCGGTTACGGCTCGAAAGGTGCTACAGGAATGTAGTCCACAGTATGAAATAAGAAAATGCAGTTCAGTCTGAAATGAGATAATGCAGTTCATAGTCTGAAATGAGATAAAGCAGTCATAATTCTGAAATGAAATAATGCAGTTCACAGTCTGAAATGAGAAAATGCAGTTCACAGTCTGAAATGAGATAATGCAGTTTATAGTCTGAAATGAGATAAAGCAGTCATAAGTCTGAAATGAGATAATGCAGTTCACAGTCTGAAATGAAATAATGCAGTTCACAGTCTGAAATGAGAAAATGCAGTTCACAGTCTGAAATGAGATAATGCAGTTTATAGTCTGAAATGAGATAAAGCAGTCATAAGTCTGAATTGAGATAATGCAGTTCACAGTCTGAAATGAGATAATGCAGTTCACAGTCTGAAATGAGATAATGCAGTTTATAGTCTGAAATGAGATATAGCAGTCATAAGTCTGAAATGAGATAATGCAGTTCACAGTCTGAAATGAGATAAAGTAGTTCACAGTCTTAAATGAGATAATGCAGTTCAAAGCAGAGAACTAATTGTTGTGTTGTGGTTATGTCAAAATCATACATAACCCAACAATTACTTGATGGGATTAAGAGTTAATTACTCTATGCATCCATTAAAGCTAAACATGAAGGGTATCTCATATAATAATGTATCCTTTGTCGTACTAGGCCACCACATTTAGAAGTGTTCTCCTCGATGCTATTACCTTAATCATCTCAATGAGACGGGATCCCATTCTTTTCCGGCTGTATCGCCTTGAAAACGTCTGGCTGTGACGGCGTTTACTTAAACTCCAAGCTAACGTTTGGTTATACTGTGCACCTATACTGTAGCATGGCATCAATTGTTAGATGTTGAGCGGTGGCCAGAACTGGTTTAAGCTGACCGGATCAAGAACATGTAGAACCTAATATACAAAAAGAACAAAGGCTCAAATAAAAGGATGGAAATGGCAGGACAAAATCACTAACATACGTAGGGAGGTCAAAAAGTAATGCACACCAATTTTTTTCTCGGAAACTATTCGGGCAAAATGTGTGAAATTTTCACAGATTGTAGCTGAACATCCCCTTTACACTACCTATTTTTCAACATAATCCTCGTCCAAGCGTATTGCCTTACGCCAACGCGAAACTAGGTCATGAATGCCTCGTTTGTACCAAGATTTGTCCTGCTCGCGTAGCCATTTTTTAACTGCACGGATCACATCCTCATCATTGTCAAAGTGTGTCCCACGCAGGAATTTTTTGAGTGGTCCAAACAGATGGAAATCTGAGGAAGCCAGATCAGGGCTGTAAGGAGGATGGGGCAGTACAGTCCAACCAAATTTGTTGATTGCTTCCCGTGTTACCATACTTGTGTGAGGGCGTGCATTGTCATGTTGAAGCAACAAATCTGCAGATGGCTTATTAGGCCGAACTCTGTGGAACCGATTTTTGAGTTTTGTCAGTGTATTGATGTAAGCTGTCGAGTTGATTGTCTCACCTCTTGTCATTACATCAACAAGAATCACACCATCAATGTCCCAGAAGACAGTGATCATCACCTTTCCGGCTGATGGAGATGTTTTGAATTTTTTTCTTTTTGGTGACTGCGGATGATGCCATTCCATTAAATGCATTTTTGTTTCAGGCTCATAATAATGTGCCCACGTTTCGTCACCGGTAACAATTTTTGACAAAAACATTTCTCCTTCAACACCGAAACGCTCCAACAATTCAGAACAGAATGTTTTCCTTTGAACTCTGTGATCATTTGTTAGGCACCGAGGAACCCATCGAGCGCAAATCTTTGAATATCCGAGAGTTTTAAAAATTGCGATTGCACTTCCCTTGCTGACTGTAAGCTGCAATGCCAATTGCTGACTAGTGATACGCCTATCCTTACGAATAATGGCATCAGCCCGGTTTAACATGTCTGTGCTGGTAGCCGAGGCAACACGTCCAGAACGCGGTAAATCATGCAGCTCCACTCGTACACTTTCTGCAGCTTTAATTCTCTGAACCCAGCGACTAACTGTGTTCCTATCGACTGCAGAACATTTGTACACTGCACACAGTCGTTTATGAATGTTTGCCACAGTTTCTTTTTCCGCAACCAGAAATTCTATGACAATTCGCTGTTTGTAACGGACATTGTTGACAAGCTCCATTTTAACGGTTCATAGATTGCGTAATATTTATCAGAACGCTGTGCAATTTAGTGCACATAATTGGAACATGTCATATTCCAAGTGTGCAAAATTTCATATTCCTATCTTTATTATTAGCCGAGAAAAACATTGGTGTGCATTACTTTTTGACCTCCCTTCAGTAGAATTATGGAAAAGCACCAGTCAAATACCTGTGGATAAAGAGATACAGGAAAGACGAAAGCGCTGGACAGGACACACACTGCGGAAGCCAAATGAGAATATTACACAACAGGCCCTTTTTTTGGAATCCCCTAGGAAAAAGACAAAGAGGAAGATCAAAATATTCTTGGAGAAGACAGATGGAAGCAGAGATGAAGATGATGGGGAAGACATAGAATGATCTTAAAAGAATGACAAGAAACGTAACGGTTTGGAAAGTGATTGTTGAAGACCTATGCTCCACAGGGTAGATATAGAAAGGTAGAAGAAGACATGGGCTCCAGCACACTTCTGCTTTTTTGTTGGCTCATGTTAATCCATTACCCCGTTAGAACTTTCATTCTTCAATCGACCAGCATCACTATCATTTAAAGGTTCTAAGTATGTTTGTGTATTTTGTGTGTATACCGTTATAAGTTGTCTTGTAACTGACGAATGCCTTAACGAAACGTTGTATTTTGTCTTGTCTCACCATCAGTTTAGCTGTTTTATACTCTCCCCCCCCCCCCAAAGTCTATTTTTCATGTTCTCTACAGATTGACTCGCATTCCCGCTTGACATTTCATAAAAGTAAGTAAAGTACTCTCGTCACGCCAAGTGGCGTATAGGGAAATATGGTATTAGTGACCCTATATTTTACAGACCTTCAGCACATGATTTTTGGGGTAATGTGGTCGGTATTACGCCCGTGCTGATTTACTTTCCCAGAAAAAATCTGGTACCCATTTTAAGGCTGGGTTAACCCGGAAGTCGTCGGTTGGGTTCGAACCCTACCCCTTGTCCTTTGTAGTCGAGTTCACTAACCACTGAACCATCTTGGGGGCTCCCTCTTTGACATTTCATAATTGTGTTTATCTCATATGTTAGGAGAGCTGTGTTTCTACCAGTACGGGAAACCTTGATACATTTTTGCCGCCTCCGGGAAAAACCCACACGCACACACTAATTATAATTATTATAGATCATTAGGAGTATCTTTGGAGAGCAAGTAGACGTATGGATTTAATAAAATGTCTTTCTTAATAAACATGATAAGATGAACGTCGAGTTGGATCACGTTAGGATCAACGAACGATAGTTTAACAAAACAATATTAATATCTTTCTTTCTCCATTTATAAACTACACTTCATGAGGAAAACTTACTTGTTTTTTATTTTTTTAAATAACTTGTAAGCAAAATCAAAAAACTTCTTAAGTTTACAATATAGTATGTGTTCGTAGTTTTGTTCTTGTTTACTGAATTACCTTGCCTGTTAAATAGAGTTCACATGAGTGTATGACCCTGACACTTTCATTAGCACATACACACAAAATAAATAAATTGAGAAATAGGAAAAACGATATGTGAAAACTACACAAAAATATAATATAATATCTATCTATTGACCTTTCGAGCCGTAGCCGGCCCATAGGGCGTAGACCAAAATACTCCTTCTCTTATCTGAATTTTTGTTCTAGCAGTTTTCATTTCTTTTAAAGATATTTTATCAAATCTCGCCATTTGTCTCTGTTCTGTGCAAGCAGCTCTATCTCATTGAGGGAGCCGATTCCTGCTGCTTTTGCCTCTCTCATCAATGTTCTTCTCAGTGTCTCTCTGGGTCTTCCTCTTTTTCTCTTACCTGTTGTTTCCCTAATATAATATAATAATGTAATGCAATGCAATGTAATGTAATGTAATGCAATAATTCATTAACTAAACGAAAACAAACAGTATCATTACAATAATTTAATCGTGGCTTCCGAGTGTTAATATTCTCAGGAAGCTGTATATTAGTTCTTCTTCTTCTTTTCTCATTCTTATTCTTTCCTTCTTCTTTTTCTTATTCTTTCTACTTCTTCTTCTTCTGTGTTCGCTCAATGATTACCTCATTTAATCTCTTGCCCTTAAAATAACATTAATGGGCGTAAAGGCGTTGTGTTGTAATTTATGGCACGCCGCGATCACATCTGCGACTTTCGACCCAATACATCCCACTTACACGTAACAGTTATGAGAGCAAGGTTGCCTTCCATATTCGACCCCAACTCAACTGGAAATACTAGTTAGTTTTGTTACTGTTTACGGGCTCATCGCTCGAAGTTGGGATTGGCTTTTAATGAGTTGGTTTTGAAATCTTGGTTCGAGCAGTCCGCTTAGAGTCGCCGACCGCTTTCAGCCCAGGCCCATATGGAGCGTATTGGACCCAAACCAAATAATGTATGAAAAAAAAGAATTAAAAACTAACAAGTATTTATGATGCCCAAGTCTTTTAATGAAACCACTAACATAGAATTATGGAAATGTACCAGTCAAATACCAGTGGATGAAGAGATACATCGAAGACGATGGCGCTGGATAGAACACACACATTTCGGAAGCCAACTGAGAGTATTACACAACAGACCCTGTTTTGGAATCCCCAGGGGAAAAGATAAAGAGGAAGACCAAAGAATTCTTGGAAAAGACAGATGGAAGCAGAGATGAAGATGATGGGGAAGACATGAAATTATCTTAAAAGAATGGCAAGAAACAGAACGACTTAGAAAGTGTTTGTTGAAGACCTGTGCTGCACAAGGAGCCGAAAGGTAGAAGAAGTATTTTAATGGAAAAAAAACGGTCATTTTCATGTAGTAATTTGAGAACCATTTTACTAGACAGATGATCTCCCCCTCCCTTTCCTCCATTTCTCTCCCTATCCCTCTTCCTTTTCGCCACAACCGGATGGGTTTTCTCATTTCGTTCTCATTTAGTGTTTTCCGGACACAGATTCCGAGTAAATACCTACTGGTGAGACCTCAGCAAACATGGGATCAATGAACTCACGGAAACAGATTTCTCCGCGTCTAATGGACAACAGTAGATTTTGTGCTAGACTACAGTTTCATTCATTCTGAGATGCTTCGGGCAGCTCCAATCACACCGCCATATATTCAGTGACTATTTTTGCGTGGGATAAATCTTTTCATTTGGTTGAATGGGTGAAAATAGTCCAGCTATGGTACAATACCATAGTGTTGTGAAGCGGTTTAACGTTGCAGCTCTAACCTTGCCAGCATATAGAGGACCAACGTTTCTTCCTTGCTATTATTAGTTAATAAGTTAGTTCCTCTCGGAAATAAGAGAATTGTCACGTACCCCGTGCACACTTACGTTCTTGCCACATCAGAGCATACATGGAAGACTTTATTCTTATTTTCCTTTCATTTCTCGTTCTAGTTGGACATTTATATATATTTTTATTATTTATATTTAAAAAAAAATTTAAATACATATTTGTACGTCTGCTGTATGTTTGTTTATGTTGAAGGTCTATTAATTGTTCTTTTTTTTTTTTTTTTTAAAGAGATTCTTTAGCTGTTCCATGTTTTCTTTTGCCACCTAGTTCCCATAGGGCATGGTGCGGGGCCTTTTTTGTCCTCTTTGAGAAACGTATACAGACTGATTTTTCCTGTAAGGTGTTGATTGTAGATTCATATGTTTTTGTCCTCTTTGAGAAACGTATACAGACTGATTTTTCCTGTAAGGTGTTGATTGTAGATTCATATGTTTTTGTCCTCTTTGAGAAACGTATACAGACTGATTTTTCCTGTAAGGTGTTGATTGTAGATTCATATGTTTTTGTCCTCTTTGAGAAACGTATACAGACTGATTTTTCCTGTAAGGTGTTGATTGTAGATTCATATGTTTTTGTCCTCTTTGAGAAACGTATACAGACTGATTTTTCCTGTAAGGTGTTGATTGTAGATTCATATGTTTTTCCCACTAAGCACTTCGGATCGAGGGAGCCACGATAGCTCAGTGGTTAGTGAACTGGACCACAAAGGACAAGAGGTAGGGTTCGATCCTGATCGACGGTATCCAGGTTCACCCAGCCTTAAATGGTACCAGATTTTTTTTCTGGGTAAGTAAAGCGGAACGGGCGTAATTCCGACCACATTACCCCAAAAATCATGTGCTGAAGGTCTGTAAAAATGATGGTCACTAACACCATATTCCATATACGCCACTTGACGTCACGGAGCACGTTACTTTTTTTTTTTTTTTCTTTAGTCCGGATCGACCAAAACTACCATTAGACTTCTCAATCTCTCAATGATTACATCATTGTCCAACCCAGTCTACACATCTTCTCTTATGAAATTAAGAACAACCTTGGCTAGACCTCTTTGTCCAGAGTAAGGCTACAATCTGTGACAGAGCTGCCAGCAAGCTTATCGGCTCCTTCATTACCGCGTACACCAGCGTGCCCTGGACAGCACACTCAGATTCATGCGCTAGCTTGAGAGCTATCCAAGAGCTGCATCTGCTCCTGCCTCAGACATTGTCTGCCAGTCTTGAATAACATACTTTGCTAGACGGCCATTAAGACTACCTGATCCACGTTCTTCTTTCTTTCTTACCAGCCATGTTCTCGCCGTCCTTATTGCTTCTATATATCTCAATCTCACGATGGGCAACGCAGAAGTTTGGGGGTTTGTGCTGTAGCAACATAACAGAAGTAGATAGGGAATCTGGCATCTGTAGTATTACGCTGTCTGTCTGTTCGTCCATCCGTCGACAGTCTTTCTCTCGTGTGCCTATTTATCTATCTATATCACAATCCATCCACCCATATCTTTGTCTTATTTGTTTGTCCATCCGACAACCTATCAATCTGCTTCTTCATCTATAACTACGTGGCCTCTCTGTTTGTATTCTTTCCTATCATTTTATCTTTCATTTTGTTCCTCCATCTCCCTATTCCTCATGTCTTTCAAAAAATCCCCATCCTTCACTGTCCATTCTCCACATAAAAACAAAACTCTTCAATTCTCACGATTTTTTCTCAAACAATTTCCCTCAAATCCCCATCATTTCGCATGTTTATACTCCATAAACATAAACTTCACAAACCCTATTCGTTATCTGAATAGCTAGCTCCTATAGCATCCTTATTTTCATTGTTTTATTTAGGCCGTTCTCCTTAAGAAACTAGATCGTCGAGTCTAGACTTGTTATTAAAAAATAATACCACGCTTAATTTCCAGCGTCTGTCAAGTGTTTTTATGCCCGGTTGGCCGCTCAGATTAGTCAAGATAATGTAGAGTTTGGTCTAAAGTGGGGGGAAGAAAAAAGGGACCATGGGAATATACATAGAGTAAACAGACAATTAAAAGGTGGGGAAAAATGTAATAACAAAGTAGAAATTAGTGTAGAACTTGTTGCTTTAACTCGTAAATTAGAGGATAATTTGTAGACGAATTTAAATAAATGGATGAGTTGTTAATTAAGGTTTACCTTTCAGCGGTCGGGAAATGAAGATTAGAGAGATACAGCTTAAGTTTAATTTGTAATTAAGTATAAATGAAGTGAGGAAGAAGTAAACTCAATTTAGATTATAAAGCTAAGTGTAAATATACATGGGTAAGAAGTAAACTATATTTAAATTTCTTCTTAGCATAGATATAAATGAAAAGTATGAGTTTAGCTTGAAGCTATGTGTAAATAATGAAAATTATATTAGAGTTTAGCTTGAAGCTATGTGTAAGTAATGAAAATTATATTAGAGTTTAGCTTGAAGCTATTTGTAAGTAATGAAAATTATATCAGAGTTTAGCTTGCAGCTATGTGTAAATAATGAAAATTATATTAGAGTTTAGCTTGAAGCTATGTGTAAGTAATGAAAATTATATTAGAGTTTAGCTTGCAGCTATGTGTAAATAATGAAAATTATATTAGAGTTTAGCTTGCAGCTATGTGTAAGTAATGACAATTATATTAGAGTTTAGCTTGCAGCTATATGTAAGTAATGAAAATTATATTAGAGTTTAGCTTGCAGCTATGTGTAAGTAACGAAAATTATATTAGAGTTTAGCTTGCAGCTATGTGTAAGTAATGAACATTATATTCGAGTTTAGCTTGCAGCTATGTGTAAGTAATGACAATTATATTAGAGTTTAGCTTGCAGCTATATGTAAGTAATGAAAATTATATTAGAGTTTAGCTTGCAGCTATGTGTAAGTAACGAAAATTATATTAGAGTTTAGCTTGCAGCTATGTGTAAGTAAGAATGGAAATTAAAATATAGTTTAGTTTACAGCTTAAGTGTAAATAAAAATAAAACGTACGTGTCAATTTAGTTTGCAGCTTTTTTATTGATACAAATTTAAATTAAATTATAGTTTAGTTTCCACCTGAATAGGAGTAAAAGTGAGAGATACAGATTGCCTTAATTTGGTGGAACCAGCTTATGAAAGCTTCTGATAAAACGGAACCGATCTTCACTCATTCAAGGCAGCCCAGTGCCTTTTGGGTATTTTATTGAGCGCATTGTGGCTGTGGTTGTATGGTATAATGTGGAAAAACAGAAGACCGGCTGGGCTGTACTTGGAACGAATGCAATTTGGTTGTGGGTGAATGAAAGGAGAGATATTGTGTGGGGATATGTGAAATAGAGTTTGGGAGCTGGGGGTGTACATGAAAGAGAGAAGGCTAGCCCGGGCTAGAACTATATTTGATCGAGTGCAGTGTTAACGTTGAGGTATGGAGTAGAGGGGAAATGAGGTATGGGAGCTCGTGATAAAATAACGTTGAGGTATGGAAGAGGGCGAGATATATGATGGCGTTTGATGGGGTATTTGATCGGGTGCAGTAGAGGCGCTGATTGTAAAAGAAAAGGGAATGCAAAGTCCAAAAGAGAATTCCAGCAGAAAACATAAAAGAGATGTATCATATGATGGCTGTGAGCAACACAGTTATCTTATCTTGTGTTATCTTTTTCCTCTTTCTTGAAAGCAGGAGTGTTATCTCTCTCTCTCTCTCTCTCTCTCTCTCTCTATATATATATATATATATATATATATCAATATATATATATATATATATATATATATATATATATGCTCAGGCCAAAATAGCTTTTCAGAAAATGAAAAATATCTTATGCAACAAATCTATGCCAATAAAAATGACAAAAGAGAGTTCATCGGTGCTATATAGAACCAATTCTGACCTATGGAAGCGAATCATGGACAGTAGACAAACAAATGAAAAGACGATTAGAGGCCACAGAGATGGGATTTCTCAGAAGGATGTTGAAAATTCCCTGGACAGCTAAAAAGACCAAAGAGGAAGTTCTCAAAGAGGCCAACACAAAATGGGAGCTCTTAAAAAACATCAGAAAGAAGCAATCAACATTTTTCGGGCACATCATGATAAGAGGAAAGTTGGAATACTTGGTTACAACTGGCAAAATAAAAGGAAAGAGAGATCGCGGACGACAAAGAGAGAAAATACTGGATAGCTTAGTGTTATGGCATGGAAAACAGTCAACAATTTTACGATTCACTGTAGATAGAAGATTGTGGAGGGACATGATCGCCTACGCCAAGCGGTATGGCACATGATGATATATATATATATATATATATATATATATATATATATATATATATATACAGAGAGAGAGAGAGAGAGAGAGAGAGAAAGATTAGAGCGAAATATATTTAATATAGCTTGTAACTGTGATTATAATAATTGTATCTATAAATTAATCAAATAAAGATACATTTAGATATCAACATCAAGTGCCGTGCCTGTTGGCGTAGGTGATGTCTCTCCACAACCTTTGATCTCGACAGTTATTTATCAATTCTGTTGTTATCCTTCTGCCAAGTCTATTCTCTTAAATTGTCTTGTATCTTCTCTCTGTGCTCCCCTCTATTTCTTCCTCCCTCGGTTTTCCCAGTTGTTACAATATATTCCAGCTGTTCCATTCTTATTACATAGCAAAAAAAAAAAAAATGACACTTACATATAGAAGGCAGCAAATAGAAGTGACTAAAGGTGATCAAGGCAGCAAATAGAAGTGACTAAAGGTGATCAAAACAGCAAATAGAAGTGACTAAAGGTGATCAAGGCAGCAAATAGAAGTGACTAAAGGTGATCAAGGCAGCAAATAGAAGTGACTAAAGGTGATCAAGGCAGCAAATAGAAGTGACTAAAGGTGATCAAGGAAGCAAATAGAAGTGACTAAAGGTGATCAAGGCAGCAAATAGAAGTGACTAAAGGTGATCATCCGAGAAAAGAGTTTATTGTAATGATGTTAGTGGAGTCTCTGTAGTCTTCTGTTTTTCTCTCCTTTTATCCCTTAGTACCAGTTACTAGTCACTGCAGTCTGCTTTAGTTCTCTCTCATTCTTGTTCTGGGTATCACTTAATAGGGGACCCTCGGTGGCAGAGTGGTTAGTATGTTCGCTGCCTGATCAGAAATGGTCCGGGTTCGACTCCCTAAAGTGGCGGATTTTCTTTTCAACCGAGAAAGCTCCGGGGTTCACCCTGCCTCGAAACATGGGAACGAGATATATGTTTCTGGGAAGTAAAGACGGCCTGGCGTAATATAACGACCACATCACACAAAAATATGCCACAGGAAAAAAAGAAAGGGGTCACTAACACACCATGTTCTCCCTACGCCTAGTAGGGCAGGGCAGGGAACCTTTACTTGTTTGCCAGTTAAAAGATTATGTCAGATTTATTTTATCATCGCGCATTTTGTACGGAGAATGAAAATTAGAATGTTCATCAATAAGAAGGCAAAATGTGAAAGATTGGTATTTAATGTAGATCTACGTTATAACGACTCCAATGTAAAGTCAGTTGTATTATATGGCTGTGAAACACGGAGAACAACAAAATTGACAATAATGAAGATATAGACTTTCATTAATGGATGCTTACGCAGAATAAAAGGATGGGAATGGCAGGACAAAATCACTAACATAGAATTATGGAAATGTACCAGGCAAATACCAGAGGATAAATAGATACAGCGAAGACGATGGCGCTGGATCGGACACACACTGCGGAAGCCAACTGAGAGTATTACACAACAGGCCCCTTTTTGGAATCCCCAGGGGAAAAGACAAAGAGGAAGACCAAGTAATTCTTGGAGAAGACAGAAGCAGAGATGAAGATGATGGGGAAGACATGGAATGATCTTAAAAGAATGGTAAGAAACAGAACAGCTTTGAAAGTGTGTTGAAGACCTGTGCTCCAGAGGGAGCTGGTAGAAGAAGAAGACGTTATACCTACATGTAGGGTAAATGTTATGCGTGTTGCAAGAACGACAAAATATATCTTCTCTTCTTAGCGTTATTGATTTATTTGCGTATCATCATCATTACACTCGGAACATGTCCATAGATGCTCAGATCCCCTCCTCAGCAAGTCCCGCAGTGCCCAGTCGTTCGCCCTTTAAGTGAGCATGGATGCGTTGTGTCGCTAGTTTACAGCGACGCACGATATTTGCGCTTTTCGGCCCGAGACATCCATCTTCGACATGGATGAGTAGATTTGTCTAACAAATTATGTCTCGAACATTTTAAAGTCATGTTATTACTAAATGTAATAAACATGACAAGCAAAAAATATGGACTAGATATGAATATCAAAAAGACTAAAACTATGAGCATAAACAAAGAAAGTTCTCAAGACCTACAAATGAATATCAAAGTTGAGGGAATACATCTGGAGACAGTTCAGAGCTACAAATATCTGGGACATACTATAAGCAGTGATGGAAAATGTACAACTGAAATAAACAAAAGAATAGGTATGGCAAAAAGTAATTTTAATACCATGAAAAACATACTAACATCACAACACCAGGGCAAAAACTAAGAATATCAAAATGTTACATCTTCTCAATATTTCTATATGGTGCAGAAACATGGACATTAGACCAGAAAATTGAAGCCTTTAAAATGTGGTTCTATAGAAGAATAGGTAGAATTGGATGGAAAGAAAAGAAAACAAACGATGAAGTTTTAAAACAACTAAAAATGAACAGAGAACTACTAAACACAATTAGAACAAGACAAATTGAATTTTTGGGCATGTTAGAAGACACAAAGCGTAATAAAAGTAATATTGGAAGGGAAAATACAAGGTAAAAGAGGCAGACCAAGACTAACATGGACGAGTAACATCAAAAGATGGACAAGTCAACCTATGACAATCTGCACCATCAAAGCAAGAAGCAGAGTAGAATGACGCTCCATGGTAGCCAACCTTCGATGCGGAGACGGCACTCAATGATGATCATGTCTCGAACATCGGGTATTTTTGACTCACTCCTTTTGATTTTTAACTATCAAGGGTTCTTTAACGTGAGCAAGTGCACACGGGTTCTCCTGCGAGAGTGCTAGATCTCACTAAATATATTAATTGTGTTTTATTATAGATTGAGTTATTTGAAACGATGAATTAAAAATATAATTAACACATATAAATAAAAATAAAAACACACGCCTTGTACAATTTTAAGAATATTTTTTTGTTTAAACAACACAACTACACTACAATAATATTGTAGGTATAAGCAGTCGAATATTTAAAAATGATGATCTTACATCACGAAATACACAGACAGAGAATGAGGTAGAGAAAAAAAACCGCTGTCCAATTTTTTGCCTAGTTGTGGATTAACGTACAGGGAATACAACATGAAATGCTGGAGGTGAATCTTTACTATTTTAAATGGTATACATAAAAGCCTGACTGACGACATGAATTGTTTGTTGTTAGGATCATCATCACACACATACCGGACTAACCCATAGGTGCTCTGATATCCCCCTCGAGAATATCAAGAGAATCCGTGCACGAACTCTGTACCACGGCCTTGGAAGGTTTCTGCTGACAAGATTGCCCGAGCAGCGGAACATATTTATAACCGACTATTTTCGATTTTAACTACCACGGATTCTTTAACGTGCGCAAGTGCACACCGGAGCTCCTGTTTATTGCCGTTATCTGAAAGGGCTAGACATCGGATCTAAGTACCCAAGAGATCAAGAGAGGGTAACGTCATAAATAAACCATGAATTAATGTTTCCCTATATTTGACAAGCCACCACCGCTTTTGATGGACTTTGTTCCTGAGTCCTTGCTGTCCTGAAGTCGATGTCTTACCTCTGGACTAGCCAGCCTCAATATGCATGTTCTCAAGTAACTTTAAATAAAAAAACTAAGACAAATACGCTCCAAGTATAATTTATGAAGAAGCCAAGAGATTTGCATGAAGCAGATACTTCAGGTGAAGCGCAGAACATTAGGGTTCATCATCATCGAGTGCCGTCTCCGCATCGTAGGTTGGCTACCATGGAGTACCATTCTATTCGGGTTACCAGGAAAGAAAAGATGCCATCTAGTCGGGCAGGAATTAAGAAATAACAATTTTCAGAATTTGTACAGGCATTAACACATTGAAGTAGGGGCTTGGTGAATATGGCGGATATGCGGCACGGAACCGTTGAGGCACTGTCTGAAAAGTGTTCCTTGTTGCAGTTTCCATATGTATAAAGTTCGGCTTGCTGCCGGAGCTACTGAGTTTAGTGCTCTTTGCACACCGTGAGCTGTGTGTTTCATTCGGATGGTGTTTCTATAATCAGGTTGCGTACGATGAATGATGATATCGTATGACGAAAGATAGTTCAGCTGCGTTCTCTTTCGGTGCTGATACGCGTTATGTCTTTCTACATATGCTGTGTTTGCTACGGTGTGAACTGCATCTGCCTTTCTTTGATTGGATGTTCCACGAGATGTTAATTCGGGTGATTTCACTGGCACTTGAACAATTATGGATGTTCATTCGTTTGCAGTTATACCTTGGAATAACTATAACATTGACAATAACTGGGTGAACCCGGAAGCCGTCGGTTGGGATCGAACCCTTCCTCTTGTCCTATGTAGCCCAGTTCACTAACCACTGAGCTATCGCGGCTCGAACATATACTATAATGATACCTAAAATATATAAGCATAAGACTTGTATCCTTTGCCTGTGTTATTCCAATGCAAGCTATGTCACCAGCCCTCAAATGACTAATGTTTTATTTGAATTCTTTAATATTGTCGTCAAAATGTGTTTCTTGAAGAAGAAGAAGAAGAAGAAGAGGAGAATGCTCTTACTGCAACTCGTCATTATTATTGGTAACTAACTGAATAAGAATCTGTTTCTAACAATTACATAGAAGAGTTAGTGCTGATATAAGTAATTACATAGAAGAGTTAGTGCTGATATAAGTAATTACATAGAAGAGTTAGTGCTGATATAAGTAATTACATAGAAGAGTTAGTGCTGATATAAGTAATTACATAGAAGAGTTAGGGCTGATATAAGTAATTACATAGAAGAGTTAGTGCTGATATAAGTAATTACATAGAAGAGTTAGTGCTGATATAAGTAATTACATAGAAGAGTTAGTGCTGATATAAGTAATTACATAGAAGAGTTAGTGCTGATATAAGTAATTACATAGAAGAGTTAGGGCTGATATAAGTAATTACATAGAAGAGTTAGTGCTGATATAAGTAATTACATAGAAGAGTTACTGCTGATATAAGTAATTACATAGAAGAGTTAGTACTGATATAAGTAATTACATTGAAGAGTTACAATTGATATAAGTAATTACATAGAAGAGTCACTACTGATATAAGTAATTCCATAGAAGAGTTACAATTGATGTAAGTAATTACATAGAAGAGTTACAATTGATATAAGTAATTCCATAGAAGAGTTACAATTGATATAAGTAATTATATAGAAGAGTCACTACTGATATAAGTAATTACATAGAAGAGTTACAATTGATATAAGTATTTATATAAAAGAGTTACTACTGATATAAGTAATTACATAGAAGAATTACTACTGATATAAGTAATTACATAGAAGAGTTACTACTGATATAAGTAATTACATAGAAGAGTTACTGCTGATATAGGTAATTACATAGAAGAGTTGCAATTGATAAAAGTAATTACATAAAAGAGATACGATTGATATAACTAATTACATAGAAGAGTTACAATTGTAGAAGAGTTAAAATCGGTAGAAGTTACATAATTACCCATAAAATGGACCCACAAAATGAATCATTAAATTACTTCAAACTGTATATGGGGCGGAAATAATCTTTACTTTTGTGATATCGTATGCTCAGGTTATCACAAACTGAGCAATGTATTGCCTGGCATGTATCTATTAAGCCGTCAGCAGCGGGTTCTCACGGGTGTCTCATAGCTTGTCTGTCTCCAGTTTTTATTGTGGCCAGATTTTTTACCTTATCTCACCGTATTGTCCGTATTTTAATAGGAAATGTTCTAGTAGCGTCCGAAGGGAGGCTTTGGCGTTGGCGTGTACGTATAATGAATTCTGGCTCGTTTGCAATCTGTGCACTGCAAGTATTTAGTCTACATCTGTTTTAACAACCTTGGTCCAGAAATTACCTAATTTCATAAAAGTCAGGTAACCCGTGACACCCTATAAGAATGGTCATATAATATGCTGCCTTATCTTACCAGAGTCAAGTAACCTGTGGTCCCATTCTATTTACCATAGTCAGGTAACATGTGGTCCTATTTTCCCATAGTTAGGTAAACTGTGGTCCCATTTTACCATAGTTAAGTAACCCGTTGCACCCTATAAGAATAGTCAAATAATATGCTGCCTTATTTTACCATAGTCAAGTAAATTGTGGTCCTATTCTATTTACCATAGTCAGGTAACCTGTGGTAACATTTTACCTTAGTCAGGTAACCTATAGTCTCATTTTACCGTAACTAGGTAACCTGAGGTCCCATTTTATAATAGTCAGGTGACTTATGGTCCCATTTTATTAAGATAAGTTATCTTTGGTCTCATTTTACCATAGTTAGGTAACCTGTGGTACCATTTTACGATACTTAAGTAACCTGTGGTCTCATTTTACAGTAGTAAGTAACCTGGGGCTCTGTTTTACCATAGTCATGTAACCTGCGACCCGCTTTTGCCATAGTTAAGCAACATGAGATCCTCTTTTACCATAGTTAAGCAACCTGGGATCCTCTTTTACCATAGTTAAGCAACATGAGATCCTCTTTTACCATAGTTAAGCAACATGAGATCCTCTTTTACCATAGTTAAGCAACCTGGGATTTAAAAATAAAACCCGTGATCTCTCTCTCTCTCTCTCTCTCCACCCCCCTTCCCCCTTCCCGTCTCCTAGACCAAAAAAAAAAATGCAATGGAAACCTTTGGTCTATCAGAAACGAGGGGAAAAAATCTTGAAAACTCTTAAGTTATAATAATGGACATACTGATGTGGCAAATAGTATGCAAGAAACATTACATAAAAAGTAACATTTACATAATGCTAGGCTAACATTTTCACATGAAGTAAAATATGAGACATAAATTCCTAAAGAGAATAGATTACACGATAAAATTCAAACAAGCAGAGAATAAATGAAAAGAGTTTGGAGAAAGATAATAAATGGGCTGTAAATGAAGAACCAGGGTCAGCTAAAATAATAAAATTGCTATAAAGAGAGAATGAAGCCTGGCTTTAGCTTTCAGCAGTGTAATGTGACACGCCAATGAACGTTCGTGGAAAAGACAGAAAGCTATGGGCTATAGGATTGTGATTGTGTTCTGAGATCAGTTACTGGGATAATTAATTGGTATTTTATGAGTTGTCATTTTGGAATGAACAGACAGTCCGTGGTGTGTGCCCATTTTCCCATCATCATCAAAAAGCGGCTGGTCGTATATGGGTTTGTTCTTTTTGCATGCTGGCGATTACTTGAATATAGAATAGCATGTAAATTTAGGTGTCCCTTTATATATATATATATATATATATATATATATATATATATATATATATATATATATATATTTTACATCCAAGCATATGAGTAACCTCATATAACATTGTGTTTGAGTGGTTAGTGTGTTCGCTTCCTAATCAGAAGGGTCCGGGTTTGATTCCAGGAGTGGTGGATTTGTTTTCGAACCGAGAAGGTTTTGGGGTTCATCCAGCTTCTAAAGTTGGGTACCAGATTTTTTGGGAAGTAAAGGCGGTCTGGCGTAATACCGACCACATCACCCAAAAATGTGCTGTTGTCATAGAAAAATGTAGTCAAAGGCACTATATTCCTTACGCCAGCAAGACGTGGAGGGAAGCTTTACTATATGAGTAATATACAAGAAACGAGAACGATAGGTTGGCACAACCAAGAGATTGGAAGACTACATCAAAGAATGAACATACCTTGACTCTTGCAGAGTCCAACATAATGACTGAATATAGAGAGAAATGGGGAAGGTTGGCGAAAATTGTCGGGAGTGTCCCAACGACCCTTACAGTTATAGGATGATGATGAAGATGACGACGAAGAAGAAGATATGAATAATATGTCTATCTGATTGTTTCCCACATATACTGCACAGCGAATTTGGAAGTATAAGTTTCTATCTTGGACCATGTTTGTTGTATTGGCATTTGTGAGTCTGCCAATGCATTATTTCTCGGTTATTATCTCTCCGTCAAAATAATTAAACATTCTAAGCCACTCATTAACGAAAATGAAATACCTGTAGTAAAGCATAGTTTTTTTTTTATTAAACTATGGCTGCTGTTCTTTTTTAATTACATCTTACGGAAGCGAAACATGGACTGAAGTAGCTGAAAGAAAAAATTAGTATAATTTGTAAAGAAATGTTACAGAAGCACCCATCAAATATCTAGAAGGGTTAAAAAAAACACACGTAACAGAGAATAAGCCCAATACTGGCTAGTGAACAAAGGCGACAACATAATTTTGTCATTTTAACTGTCAAAACGGGCTTTAGTAATTATTAATGTCGGGCATAGTTTATGGAAGATAGAGAACGGTGCGAACTAAAAGAAGATGCGTCCAAGAGATCAGAGACTCCTCATAGACTAAATTTAGTATTGCTGCTCACAATCGACACATGCCATGTTTAAAGTGTGCACAATCACATGCTTCTATGTTTATTATTAGCTGATTAAAAACCGATGTGGTGCATTACCTTTTGAACGCCCCTCGTACATATAGAATCAGTGCCGTAGTGGCTGATATACTGACGCATGCCTTGAAGATATAGTAAATATAGGTTCAAAACTTGCTTGACACATCGTCAGTCGACCCTGACGGAAGGAAAGCAAACAAAGCACACACACACAAACCTGGACACATACCTAACTCACTCGAGTAGTTGAGGAAAGTAATAACCGAGAACTGACACCTATTCCGCCACCATCAAATTCCTGTGTCCCAGTACTATAAACTTTTATACTTCACTTCCCTGACATTAAGAGTTTCTGAACACCTACTTTATAATCAACGATGTAAATATATATTTCCTATTTGCCGCTTCTCTCCACATTGCTCGAACATTTCTCTAGTGTTTTTTTATAACAACTCACGTATAACGTTGCACCTGCTTGAGGGTCTTAGTTTTAAACAAAAGGTATAGCTAAAGTGTGCAAAATATGAAGGTTGAAAAAAAGGCTCAGAAAAATGTATTATTAAATATAAATATGAAAGGGTAATAAGAATGGTGCTGGAAAGGTTAAGGCTGTTTTGTCACTGCTTGGTTTCTATTTAAACTCGTAATTTTTTGTATTGAATATTGGAATTTGTGCGCGTTTTTAGGGAATCGTTTTCTATTTGTAGTGTTAAAGGGACAGGGGACCAACAAGTCTGGAAATGGCTGCCACAGACTATTATTGCACAATAATGTTTTTCTCCTTCTCTGTTATTATCATCATCATGTGTCATACCGGTAGGTGATCATGTCCTTCCACAGTTTTTATTCTGCCCACATTGGATTGTATCAATTCTATTGTTGGCTGTTGTCCGTGCTCACGACACCAAACTATCTAGTATCTTCTCTCTTTACCGTCCGCGATCTCTCTTTCCTTGTATTTTGCCAGTTGTAACTAAATAATACAGTTATTATTGTGCCATGCTATTCGACAAAAACAAATCCTCAAAAAAAAAATACACAGTAGCCTTCACTAGACCGCCTGACAAGACGAAAAGGGCCGTATTTTGAGCCAAGCATTAGATGCCAACCGATGGCTTCCGGGTTCACCCAGCCTTAAAATGGGTACCGGATTTTTCTGGGAAAGTAAAGCAGCACGGGCGTAATACCGACCACATTACCCCAAAATCATGTGCTGAAGGTCTGTAAAATATAGGGTCACTAACACCATATTTCCCTATACGCCACTTGGCGTGGCGGGGGTACTTTACTTTTTACTTATTAGATGCTCTACACTTGTTTCAGATTTGTCCTACTTAATTCTCTTGTATACCTAATTTTAATTTTACTCTTTCCGTACGTTTCGCCGCACAGTGCCACACTCTCAGTTTGATTAGTGTAAACCATCAGCAGACCATATTCGTTTTACATATCTTATATCATCTTGATGGACAGCTAAGAAGAGTAATGAAGATTTTCTGAGAGAGGTCAAAGCAAAAAGACCATATTCCTTTTACATGTCTTGTATCATCTTGGTGAAATCTAATTCCTTGTTAAATTATCTAAAACTTCATATATTATATGTTATATGTTAGATAAATATGAATATGTAGATTGATTCTTAAAACTGAAAAAAAAAATTTTCTCTGAAATCTCTTTCCGTTGCATTGATAAAAAGCTTCCGTACGGAAAGAGTTAAGCAGCTGCACCTGGACAACCTGTAGAGATACGATTCATAAGATGCTGTACCTCAAACTATAGAGTCGCTCTAATGATGCTTTCCTCTCTACATAGACTTTCATTTAGGGTATGTGAATGTCTACACTAAACTAGCCAGCTCACGTAACAATCACGACAACAACGTATTTAATAGCAATAACATAAAACACTATATTTCTTCGTTCGGTTATTAGCTTATTTCGTTACACTGTTTGGCATTTCGCTATCCACTACAGCTGTCTTTAGCTTGCATTGCACAGTTGTTTGTCACTAACACTTTAGTTGATTTCCTTATGTGTGTCTCTCCGTGAATATAAATTATACATGCGTTTTTTTAAATAAAGAAACTGCATCTTAAAATTGAAAAAAAAAAGAAAAACTTTTGTGGTTATAAATTGAATATTTAATTGTGGAAACTGTCAGATTTGTCAATTTTTGATCTTTTTAGTTACAAACACACAACACACAAATAAAATATAATTCATACACAGAAATATGCTTGAAACTATCTCACAAACTGAAACCACGTCATAATCAAATATAATTGATACACAGAAATATGCTTGAAACTATCTCACAAACTGAAACCACGTCCATATAAAATATAATTCATACACAGAAATATGCTTTAAACTATCTCACAAACTGAAACCACGTCATAATCAAATATAATTGATACACATAAATATGCTTGAAACCATCTCACAAACTGAAACCACGTCCATATAAAATATAATTCATACACAGAAATATGCTTGAAACTATCTCACAAACTGAAACCGCGCCCATATAAAATATCAATTGTAAGAATGAGTGGAATATACCTGGAGCAGGATATCTTCATCCATAAATTCTGCAACATTTCCAAGATTAGAACTAAAATATCACTTTTATAAGAAAACAAACAGCGGTGTGTTCAGGGCTGCATATCTGTAGGCCTTGGTTCTACTTCTCCCGATCATCACGTGTACCAGTGCTTGCTTTAATCAGAGCTCATTTCGTTAAAGTCGAAAAATATGTTGATTATTACCGACTACAGCAGGTTCACCATTCCATATAACGTTTAACCATCTGATCTGGAAGAAAGAAAAAAACAAACAAACAAAGTCAAGAGCCGTGTCACGCCAAGTAGCTTATAGGGAATATGGTGTTCATCATCAAGTACTGGGCCTGCTGGCGTAGGGATCATGTCTCTCAACAACTTTCGATCGCGACAGTTATTTATCATTCCTGTTGTTGACCTTCTGCCAAGCCATTATCTTAAGCTGTCTGGTATTTTTTTCTCTTTGCTTCCCTCTATTTCTTCGTCCCTCAATTTTTCCAGTTGTTACAATATATTCCAGCTGTTATCTTTTCATTACATGGCCAAAAAAAAAGAACATTGTTTCTTCCTAATATTGGAAATTAGCTCTCCTTTTGCTTTGACCTTTTTCATTTTTCAGAACGTTTTCATTACTCTTCTTAGCTGTCCATAGTATTTTCAACATTCTTCTGTAAAACCACATTTCTACAGACTCCAGTGTTTTATTTTTGTGGTGATTCATGATTGTTCAAAGAAGTTACGACGGTGGTTTTCTGTTGCCTTCCGTCGGTTTGTTTACGGTTGGCTCCAGTAGCCTTTGACTAAAAAGTCTCACCCACAAGGCAGTGGGGTTGTTTTACTTCGGGGTTCCCTCTTTTAGCCTTTTACTCTCCCGAGCTTACCTGCAAGTCAGCCACAGGTTGTACTGTTTACGACATGCAGTAGCAGGTAAAATTACCCGACCTGACATTAAATATGTTGTTAGTGACCATAATTTGTTATAGACCTTCGGCACATTATTTTTTGGATTAATGTGGTTGGTATTACGCCCGTGCCGCTTTACTTTCCAAGAAAAAAATCCGTTACCCATTAAAGGCTGGGTAAACTCGGAAGCTGTCGATTATGATGGAACCCGACCTCTTGTCATTTGTAGTCCAGTTCACTAACCACTGAGCTATCGCGACTCCTTATCTGATCTGGAAGGGTCCTCCTCAATCAGCCGTTAATAAGGTTTACACTGAGCCTACAGTTTTCTCCATTTCTTCGTTGATGGTGTCTGTGCTTATGATCCATATACTAGGTCCGATTTAGTGTTTTATAATAATATAGACACATATACAGAATGTCAAAACAAAACAATATTTGGGTGTGTACACCATACGCGTTTCTTTAAATGTTTTAGCGTTTGAGTTGTCAAATGCAGTTTGACTGACATCATTATATTTTCAACGCACGTATCATGACGTATACCTTTAGATTTTGAACACAAATAATGTAGCTTGAGCACAAATAATGTAGCTTGATCACAAATAATGTAGCTTGAACACAAATAATGTAGCTTGAACACAAATGATGTAGCTTGAACACAAATAATGTAGCTTGAACACAAATGATGTAGCTTGAACACAAATGATGTAGCTTGAACACAAATGATGTAGCTTGAACACAAATGATGTAGCTTGAACACAAATGATGTAGCTTGAACACAAATGATGTAGCTTGAACACAAATGATGTAGTTTGAACACAAATAATGTAGCTTGAACACAAATGATGTAGCTTGAACACAAATGATGTAGCTTGAACACAAATGATGTAGCTTGAATACAAATAATGTAGCTTGAACACAAATGATGTAGCTTGAACACACATGATGTAGCTTGAACACAAATGATGTAGCTTGAACACAAATGATGTAGCTTGAACACAAATGATGTAGCTTGAACACAAATGATGTAGCTTGAACACAAATGATGTAGCTTGAACACAAATGATGTAGCTTGAACACAAATGATGTAGCTTGAACACAAATGATGTAGCTTGAACACAAATTATGTAGCTTGAACACAAATGATGTAGCTTGAACACAAATGATGTAGCTTGAACACAAATGATGTAGCTTGAACACAAATGATGTAGCTTGAACACAAATGATGTAGCTTGAACACAAATGATGTAGCTTGAACACAAATGATGTAGCTTGAACACAAATGATGTAGCTTGAACACAAATGATGTAGCTTGAACACAAATGATGTAGCTTGAACACAAATAATGTAGCTTGAACATAAATAATGTAGCTTGAACACAAATAATAAGACTACCTATACCTTTTAATCGTAGAACATGAATCGTTTTATTTTAGAGCGTACATGCATACGTGCGTCAATGCCTGCATACATACACAAATGTATAAAACAACTGTAACTGTAGAGAACTCAGCAAAGGACATTTGTAGACTAAATAAGCAGCCCATATGCTCACCTATTACGTCCTGTCACGCAAAGAAGTAAGAGCTCTCTTCAAGCTTTGTTCGGGACACAACAAATCGATAATTTTCATGATCCGAAGTTTTGGATTTGTTGAGATATAGCTAGTGACCAAGGTCTAGACGCTGCAGTAAAAGAGTTCCGATTAAATACGAAAGATAAAGAGACCATATGGCCTGCTGATAAAATCATTTCTTTTTATCTTCAAATTAATGGGAGAACAATTGAAACTGTTAGTGTTGACAATTCTTCTTATTAAATACCTGGCAAGTACAGTCTATGGGCGCTGATGGTAGCAGTAGTTGTTTCAGACTTGTGTCCACGTCTGTTGTGCGAAAAGAGATGAGTGCAGAGCCCAGAATAAGATAATATAAAATCATCATCATCATGAGCTATACCCTCTGAAGTAGGCGATCATATCCTTCCACAATTATTTGTCCACACAGCGTCGTATCGTTTCTGTTGTCTTTCCCATACCGTGACACAAAGATATCTAGTATCTTCTCTTTGTGCCATCCTCGATCTCTCTTTCCCTGTATTTTGCCAGTTGTACCAAGTATTTGCAATTTTCCACTTCTTATTATGTGCCAGAAAAATGTTGTTTCTTTCGAATGTTTTTTAAAAGGGCTCCCTTTTTGTGTTGGGTTCTTGACAATATCTTCGTTGGCTGTCCAGGGAACTCTGAACATTCTTCTGAGAAATACTATCTCTGTGACCTCTATAAATAAAGCATAACTAAATCAGATATGCAGTGACAAACGAGGTAACATTGAGATCCCAGTCTGTGATTCGAGACTTCAGATGGGGTCGCCATTTTTTCTTGGGAAAGGGAAGTTGTTATTTTTAGGACGTTAAGTAAGTGTAGAGTATTACACAACAGGCCATTTTTTGGAATCCCCAGGGGAAAAGACAAAGAGAAAGACCAAGAAATTCCCGGAGAAGACAGACAGAATCAGGGAGGAAGATGATGGGGAAGACATGGAATGATCTTAAAAGAATGGCTAGAAACAGAACGACTTGGAAAGTGTTTGTTGAAGACCTATGCTCCACAGGGAGCTGAAAGGTAGAAGAAGAATAAGTAAGTGCAGTTGAGTTGTGTTTGGTTTACAGTATTCTGTAACGTTAAGGCTTTGTGGCCCAACATATCCGTCGTCAGCCACCTCCCAGCTGTGCTCCTGCAAACAGACTATCCAGTCTGACCAAGTGAGTAGGGATCGAAACGGAAAGGAACACACAACGCTCAAAAATATCGCGCTGAAGCCGAATGTTTGGTCCGAAAGGCGCACATATCACAGCCTAGCTGCAAACAACAACAAGCCACATCTACTCCCACTTAACATCCTTTTAAATACAGATGATGAAGAACTATCCATTCCTTTTGTAGCCATCGAGTGAAAGCCAGAAAGAAAGAGATTGTAAATAATAAAAGTAAAACTGTGAAGGAAATGTGGACTTATTTTAGAAATAATACACACACAACACGAATGTTCTAGGGCGCAAGGTAGACATTATAATTCAGTAGAATTCGCTATTAAAATAAGAGACGAAGAACTTGACTTTGTGACAAGCTCCTTGTATTTTCAATTGTTGATAAATTAGCCCCTACCTGTTGAACATTTGGAAAACAATTCAGGATATAAATAAACATTTCTCATTTTTCAACGTGCGGATTTGTGTGTGGTTTGTTTGAATTTCAACAGCCATTTCCGTATTTCATGTTGACCGAATGAGAGGCTTTGAACTGCTGGTGAATTTGGATTGTCTGCCAACCCAGGTTTTTTTAAAGTACCTCACGGGTATGGTAGCTATGAGGTGTCACTTAACATATATTGTCGTTGAGTCATCTTTGCCTACGTCCCTGAGCATGTGTGAGTACGGGGAAGTAAAAGAGCGGGCAGGTTGGCTAGCTGCTTTGTCGTTGAGGACGGTAAACTAATGGATCAAGCGGACGTCATCAATGCCCTGCGATATGAAAAAAGGACACAGGACTTCGACAACCATGAGTCCACATCACTCCTTCGGACGAGGAGTTGGGAGTTAAGATGGGTACAACCAGAAACGAGAAACTTAGTGGGCGTGTAAGAAGACTTATCAACTAACACAGAGCTGGAGTTGTCAGTCGCTGGACACTGCGAGACTTGCTGATGAGGAGATCTGAGCACTAGGGACATGTTCGGAGTACAATGATGATGATGATGACCTGCAAATAACTCAAATATATTGTCGTAAAATAGGATGTCTCGTAACATATAATGTGGTAGGGAGTGAAGACATTTCATCGGCCGCAGCTTTAGGAGGTGATGTGGTCAGTGCATTTCCTCATTATCATTACCTCTGTGATCTGGACACCCGTACCTTCTCAGCTGGGTCGACTAGAGAGCTTAGAGATGGAAACGAACCCACGTTAACTATCTAACTAAACCAGGTCTTTACCACTGGCACTTTCATATAATCATAAAACTTTACTGGAGAGAGGGTGGCAGAATCGATAAATTGTCGAGCTTCAAACCAAGAGAGCGCGGGTTCGAATTCTGGTAGGGTCAAATGTTTTCTTTCTATCGGGGAGGGGGGGGGGTGAAATAAAAACTCAGACCAGAACACCTTGCGTCGACTGCACTGGAAAAGCGGCCTTTATTCTCCAGTCCCACAATTTCCCCATCAGACTCCAGTAATAGGAAAATGACGTCGGTTTTTTTTTTTTTTTTTTAAATAAATAATACTGTAGGCCAATGTAGGAAAGTGAAATATTCCACCGTGCTACGGCACCGTGATAGATTAGAGCTTTTGAAGATAAGTAGGCGGGAAGCGCCTGTCCTCGCTGTTAATACCTTCCCCAGCTCAGCCAGCAAGGGTCTGATCCTCCCTTTTTTCAGTTGAGTTGGCTGGGATTAAAATCCAATCCTTTTATCACAAAGTCGGAGCGAAAACCAATAGACTAGTGATGTTCTCTGATGCGCAAAAGGGATGAGGAAGTTGTACTCTGTACGAAGTCCCGTAGTTGTTTTATTATTTCATAAAATATTGAGAGAGAGAGAGAGAGAGAGAGAGAGAGGAGAGAGGGAGAGAGAGAGAGAGAGAGAGGGAGAGGGAGAGAGAGAGAGAGAGAGAGGGAGAGAGGGAGAGAGAGAGAGAGAGAGAGAGAGAGGGAGAGAGGGAGAGAGAGAGAGAGAGAGGGAGAGAGAGAGAGAGGGAGAGAGAGAGAGAGAGGGAGAGGGAGAGAGAAATGAAATAGGGACTTTAATTACTTTTATTTGTGCTGTTGTTGCTGACTAGCAATAATAACAAGTATGGTCGAGGAAACGGGAGCCGCGATAGCTCAGTGGTTAGTGAACTGGACAACACGGGACAAGGGGTAAGGTTCGATCCCAACCGACGGTTTCCGGGTTCACCCAGCCTTATATGGGTACCGGATTTTTTTTCTGGGGAAGTAAAGCAGCACGGGCGTAATACTGACCACATTACCCCAAAAAATCATGTGCTGAAGGTCTGTAAAATATAGGGTCACTAACACCATATTTCCCTATACGCCACTTGGCGTGACGGGGGATACCTTACTTTTTTTTTACTATGATCGAGGAAACGCATGGTCGTTTAAGTTAGTAGACATGGTAATGTAATTATGATGATGATTTCTCTCTCTCTGCGATCAGCATGATGATGATTGTATAACCATTAATTGATGTAGATTAGGAAGACAATTAAACCGGGCCATTCTGGTCAGTTATCAATCGCTACTAATCACTCAACCACCGAGGTTTCTTTGAATATTAGTAACTCAACAGACTCCCCAGCATGTGAAGTCAAAGTGTAAGGCTCCAAAGGAAACTTGATCATTAACAAACTTAACATAAAATCATGCTACATCGGTAGATGAAACTCTGTCGACAAATAAAGGTTTTTAACAGAGTATTGTATGAAATGGGCTCATGCGCTTCAATGAATATACAGAGTATGTTTAAAAAAAACGGTATTCATTATCTCACTGCATATTGTAAGGAACAGTTTGCGGCTAATGAGTTTGGGCACCGTTGTGAATTAAGGCCATTTGCCGTCCTGCTAATTAGTTTCTGGGTTCCCCCCGTTGTGTGTTGGGATCAGGGACTAATACAGGAAGCACACTGAACCTCTGTCCTTTTGAAACCAGATTGGCAGGACCTCAGGGATATGAACGCTGAAGGACCTCAGTCGATAGCTCTGTGTGACCTATAACTGGGGAGAGGGTTTATCAGCGGTTTATAGATTGTGTGTTGAAAAAAAGGGGGGGGGGGTGCATTGTTCTCTATGTGTAATCTCGTGTTGTTTTTATTGTTTTATGAATATTGATATTGTGTGAGAGAGCGAGAGAGATGGAGAGTTAGGAGGAGGAAGCCAGGGTGGACGGCTATAATTATCATTATGTGCTGTGATTGGTAGCTGGCAATCATAACTAGTAATTATAATCGTGTGCTATCTGATGGCTTTGTCAGAATATCCACTTACAGCGGCATTTTGATATTTCAAATACAAATAAAGCCAAATTAAAAAATAGCTGGGAGGCTAAACGGTACATTCAAGCATATACGGCAGTCCCATGGGATGACAATATATGACGCTTAAAAATAAAAAATAAAATGAAAGTAAAAATAAGATTTCAGATAGCGTTTGGGTCGTTCTGAAAGCAGACAGCATTTGAAAGGGAATTATTTGTTAAATATTGTTGTGATGGATATAATGGACAACGTGTTTCAGGGTCTTTTTATCAACCATTTCTCAACGTGGTCGAAAACATCAGTAGGGTACCCAGTGAGCCCTCTATTTTTAGCACTGTCTTTCTTCGTCACAAACCCACAAAACAGTCCATGGCCTGTAGACATTGTAGCGTTAGTGCAACAACAAAGTTTATGTTGTTGTTTGGATGATCATCACTACAGACCAGCAATACATAGGTGCTTTCATATCCCCCTCGAGAATCTCGAGAAAATCCGAAGAGAATCCTGGCCTACGTGCACGCACTCCGTAGCCCGGCCTTAGATCAACGGTGATGGTAAGTTTCTGCTGACAACTTTCCCCGGGCATCGGTCATCTTTATGGTCTGCTCTTTTTGATGTTGAACTGCTACGAGTTCTTTCGGGGCCTCATGTTCTGTTTATTGCCGTTATCCGAGAGGGATAACTTTCGGATCTCACTACACAAGATATCAGGGAAGGGTTACGTATTAACAATTCACAGATTAGTTTGTGTGTGTGTGCGTGCGTGAAAAAATCACCACTGTGTCTAGTGGGCTTTGAACCCGGCTCATTCATGTCCCGAGGGGCAATCTTGTACCTCTAGACTATCCAACACCCTGTACCTCATGCGATTGTAGTCCTCTCTGACCACATTGTTCAGTTCTGTTTGTACAGTTCACTCCTATAGGAGTCTGTCTTTCGAGACCCCCAGAATTCAACCGCATGACAGTTTGTGTTGTTGTTTCTGGAATTCTTTTAAGCATGTTGCCTATCGTCTGTTTGTTATCACTGTGTCCATTATTATCTTGTGATTGCACCTTCCTTTTGAACTTTTTTGTTGTCGTTGTTGTTGCTGATTTTGTTGTTGATGAAACTATATTTAGCATAGGACAGTTTATCTCCATTTATTACATGACAATGTTAACATACTGCTTTATCATTGGCTGATGTCTGGAATGATGTCTGGGATCGAGACAGAGACTTGTTCATAAGAGCTGTGATGAGTGCAGCGTTCTACAAAAGACACGCAACCCGAATATAAAGATACATGGAATGACAAAAATTGGTACACCATCAAGCTGTGAAGAAAAAAATACATCAACCTCCAAATTCGGCTTCCTAATTTTTATACTTTCTATCCATAATATAAATTTGCTTCCATATCAATTACTCCTACGTTTTAATGTTCTAATCTCAAACTCATCTATTTCTGGTGTTCGGCTCCAAACGTAATTGTCTCCGACTTCACAATTCGTCAATTTGGAACTATCCGGCTTCCTTGTCACCCCACATGACCTATTAGTCCACCCCCTCAAATTAATAGCTACTCGGCATAATCTCGTTGTGTCTCCTTGCTGTTGGTCTTCTTTGCTGAGGTCTTCTACTAGAATTCCCAATCTGGCCAAGGACATCCGGGTTTGCCTGCTTGTTATAACTTTATCAAATATGGAAGCTCAGCCACTGCCGTCCACCCAGGGAATGAGACGAAGTTTGCGGGGGAGTGTGACGTGCCCTGCATGCTCAAGGTCACACAACTGTTGACTTTGCACGGAGCATGAGGAAAAACACGCGCGCAATATAAATATATAATCATGTATTTATCTTTGATCTGGGACCTGCGAGATGGTGGGCGTGGTTAATATGGGACTGGATATTAAGTGCCGAGTGCAGTAAACTGCAAGGTGTGATGGTTAGATTTCCCCCTGAATACATTATAAGAAAAAAAAAACGCGTTTTTGGATCAGGAGGAACATACAGAGAAAAGGACACGGAATAACTGATCGAATAACCCTTTCTTTTTCTTCTGACTCCTCTTCCTTTTCGCTTCTCCCTTTCTTCCTTTTCACCTCCTCTTTTGTCTTCTTCTTTCTCGGCTTCTCTTTCTCTCCGTGTATTGCTTCTTCTCTTTTACTTACTTTTATAGACTTGATGAAACACGAAGCCCGCCGGTTCGGAAAAAAAACCGCAATTTGTATAAATTGAATCCAGTCCCTTCTGATAATTGCGACAGTGCCAGGGATATTACCGACGTATATTCTTATAATGAATTCAAAGCAACGAGGAAATTAGAGAAATCTCCAATCAACCACTGATATCTTCAGTAATAAAGAAAAGACGATGGTCATATGTTGGACATGTGATGAGAAGAGATAATAACCGAATAGCAAAGCAAGCCCTCATATGGGAAACAACAGGTAAGAGAAAAAGAGGAAGACCCAGGGAGACACTGAGAAGAACATTGATGAGAGAGGCAAGAGCAGCAGGATTCGGCTACCTCAATGAGATAGAGCTGCTTGCGCAGAATAGAGACAAATGGCGAGATTTGATAAAATATCTTTAAAAGAAAACTGATAGAACAAAAATTCAGATAGGTGAAGGTGTATCTTGGTCTACGCCCTATGGGCCGGCTACGGCTCGAAAGGTCGATAGATATTCTTATAACTCTGTTCCTTGCAGTTGTTGCTTATCTACTTGTGTTTTGGTTAATACACACAGAGAGAGAGAGAGAGAGAGAGAGAGAGAGAGAGAGAGAGAGAGAGAGAGAGAGAGAGAGAAAGAGAGACGATATAAATAATGTTGGATTGACTGGATCCTGTCTAGAACCATGCCCGCAGTATTTATATTGGAAAGGCATCACACAAACAATGCGATAGTTGTAGATATTTTGTGTGTGTAAATCTCGAGAAACACGGATCACCAACGAAACAGGTAGAAAGAAGCCAGAATTAGATTGGCTGTGTGCTCAGCCACAATTGCCGGAACTGTTGCCAGGGCTTCCCGGGTAAAGATGGAGAAAAGTGCGACCAAACTACTTGACGTTCAACACTGAAGGCAGGAGATGAAAGGAATCCTATCTGGGTCAGCATATATATGGTCCTTGTCGACCAAGTAAAATTAGGAGGATGAAAAGAAAAGACAAGAAAAGAATAGACAAGTGGCAAGGCTACAGCTTTACGTAGGTAAGGGACGACTGAAAATCAAAATAACGTTGCGGCTCAGTAGACCTTCAGATGGAGCAATTGACGGAAAGTAAATATGTATGAATATAAGCGTACTACAATATCAGAACGATATAGCAACTGTATAATAGAATGAGAAGAGAAATATATATTGAGGTGATTTCCCTGAGCGTTCTTGTCTAGGGCGAAGTAATGCACAGAATGCACATTATATATATACTTTGTTGCAGCTTGAGTCTATTTCTGGTGCTTGTATATGTGTATATATATTTATATATATATATATATATATATATATATATATATATATATGTATGTGTGTGTGTATGTGTGTGTATGTACAGATATATAGGTGTGTGTATGTGTATATATATATATATGTGTGTGTGTGTAAAAGTATGTGTGTATGTATGTATATATATCATCATCATCAAGTACCGGTCCTACTGGCGTAGGTGATCATGTCTCTCCACAACTTTCGATCTCGGCAGCTATTTATCATTTCTGTTGTTGATCTTCTGCCAAGCCATTCTCTTAAGCTGTCTGTTATTTTTTCTCTTTGCTTCTCTATCTCTTCGTCCCTCAATTTTTCCATTTGTTACAATATATTCCAGTTGTTCTCTTTTCATTACATGGCCAAAAATGATGATTGTCTCTTCCTAATATTGGAAATTAGCTCTCTTTTTGCTTTGACCTCTCTCAGAACATCTTCATTACTCTTCTTAGCTGTCCATGGTACTTTCAACATTCTTCTGTAAAACCACATTTCTACAGACATCAGTGATTTTCTTGTCTGTTGTCCTATTGTCCATGATTCGCTTCCATATCTTAAGACTGGCTCTACAAAGAACTCTTTTTCTTGTTTCTATTGTCAAAAATGGATTGCATAGTATCTTCCTCATTTTTTGGAAAGCTGCTTTTGCCTGAGCCATTCTGCATCTCACCTCTTTTGTACATCTTCCGTCTGAGGTTAACAAAGTTCCCAAATATTTAAATTCATTTACCTGTTTTAATATTGTACCACTTGTCTTTATTTTGCGCTGAGGTGATGTCTTTTTCTATGTTGTTACCATTACCTCTGTCTTTTTGCTATTAAGGCTGAGTCCTTTATTTTTGTTTTCCTTCACTATAATGTCCAACATTTCTTGTAACTCATTTTCACTCTTAGCGATTAAGACTGTATCATCAGCATACCTTAGATTATTTACATTATGACCTCCAATTGTTATTCCAGCATGTCCCTTATGGATCTTAAAATAATCTTACTATAAATATTAAACAAATCTGGTGCCAGCACACAACCCTGTCTAACACCCTGTTTTATTTGTTGAAACATTCCCAATTGGTTTCCAGTTCTTATAGCCGCTGTTTGTTGCCAGTGCACGTTCTTTATTATTCTTCGTCTGGTATATATCCGCTGTTGTAGATATCATTCAATATTATGTGAGTAAAAGTGAACCCCCCCTCCCCCAAACTATCATATATATATATATATATATATATATATGAAAGTGTATGTGTGTGAATGTATATATATATATATATATATATGATAGTTTGGGGGAGGGGGGAGAGTTTGTTGCTCTTCAGGGTGAAAGTCCTTGATTAGTTCGTCAATCTTTGACCTCCTCCGTTTATTCTTTAAAGAACGTTTTGCTATTGTTTAGTCGCAGCTTATAGTAAGGGCGAACGTGTGGACGGACGAACGGGGTAGGGGGCGGATTGACGAGTAGAAGGAAGTGTTTGGTTTGGTTGATCAGAGGTAGGCAGTCCCAAACAACTGCGTGCTGAATATAAATACATTGGTTTGTAAGGTGCTAAACACAGTGGAGTGCAGACTGTTGCTAGACGAACGAAGATGAAAGTGAGAGAGGTTACAGGTAGAGAGGAGATCGTAAAAATGGAGGATAGTTGAGAGCGATTGAGAGAGAGAGAGAGAGAGAGAGGGGAAACACGTGAAAGGGATAGTGGAAAAGAGGAAGAGATGAAGGATGATATGATTGAAACGAGATAAATAAAACCAATAGAGACAGAGAGAGACAGAGAGAGAGAGAGAGAGATAGACAGAGAGAGAGAGAGAGAGACAGAGAGAATAAGTGGATAGAGGTGAAAGGTACAGTTATAAAAATGGAGTGAAAGGAATGTGATGACTGGAAAAATATAGAGAGATTAGGCGGAGAGAGAGAGATGGAGAGGGGAAGGAGGCATTTGCATGGGGTAGTTTTGTTTCGACAAAAAATAAGAATATCCATAACTGTATGTTGTAGACATCGATTCCTATGTTTTAACTCTCCAGATTTGCTTCCTCTATAAACAAGTAAGAGTAATGTCAATATTTAAACTTTTTCAAAGGCAAGGAACACACTAATAAGAAAATTATAAGGCAACAAACAACTGGCTATACATTTTTTTGGGGTACAAAACGGGGGGCAATTTGGCTATTTCCATTCTACTATTGCTTTAGACTCCCGACTCCACAGTGTCCTGGGTGGGGTGACAGTTTGATTATAATAACATGGCATAATATAAACGTTCATGATTTATTTATAGCAGTGCAGCGCGAACAACCCCCAAAGGTGCTCATTTCTATTCCAGGAATAGTCAACGTGGACTGTAGCTTCCGTTTGCTGATAACATTAATTCAAGGATAGTATTTTTATTTACTTACTTTTCTATTGTCGTTGTATTTTTCCCTACGTGTGTATTATGTTATTTTGCCTCCGCACTTTCTTGCCATCGTGCAGGATTGTAATCTCCTATTAACGAGTCATATACAAAAATGTCTTTCAGCGTTGGCAGGCGTTACTGCTCCAATTGATAGGTAGATATTGTCGTGGTTATAGCCGTATTCACAGTCAGCCAGGTTATTTATGGGTGTCGGCGATCAGGTTGTTAGTGCACAGGTTTGTAAGTGTTTATAGCAGGTTGTCGCACTTGTCTAAATGTGTCCAAGGCAGACAGTTAATTCACTCGTTTATAATGTTTGCGGCCATGTTGTTAGTGCACTCGCTTATAGGTGTCTGCGGCGAGGTTGTTAGTGCACTCGTTTATAAGTATTTATAGAAAATTGTTGCACTCGCCTAAAAGTGTCCAAGTCATGCATTTGATGCACTCGTTTATAATGTTTGCGGTCATGTTATTAGTGCACTCTTTTATATTAGTCTACGACCAGGTTGTTAATGCATTCTTTTATATTAGTTTACGGTCAGGTTGTTAATACACTCGTTTATTAGTGTTTAAAGCAGGTTGTTGCACTCGTCTAAAAGTGCCCAAGTCAGGTAGTTAATGGAATACATAATAATAAATGTTATATTAGTCTACGGTCAGGTTATTAGAGCACTCGTTTATAAATGTCTGTAGTAGGTTGTAAGTTGCACTCGTCTAAGTGTCGAGGGCTGGAAGTTAATTCATTCGTTTATAGTTATCTACGGTTAAGTTGTTAGTGCACTCGCTTATAGTTGGCTAAGGCCAGGTTGTTGGGACCCTCTTTTTAAATAAAAAGGAGCAAATGGAGTGGGGGAACTCAACGAGGGCGCATCACGGTAGCAACCAACTTGACGGCTGAAGGTGCAGTTGTTTATTCTCTACCTGTCACAGTCTTGCAAAATCATGGATATTTTCGCCACGTCAGCGGAGTCACTTCTGCGTGCATTGGCTGCTAAACATTGTTGTAAATTGGGAGCAGATGTGGAGCACAATCCGGCGTGACAAAACGTGTACTGAGGTCATAGCTGACATGCGTACGGCATGTGATATGTGCATGGATCAACGTCACCAAGAGAAACTTTCACAGTGAACCGCAAAAGTGGAAGCAATAACAAGATGAGGTAAGAGAAAAGGTTTTAAAAAACGCCCTAAAACACTTTTTATCTTTTATCGTCGAATTATACTATTATTTTTTTCCGGGCAGCTGCCTTTTTTATTCTGGCTTAATCTTTTCAATTTCCAACTGCCGAAGGTTCTTTAACGTGCGCAGAATGCACACTGGACCTTCTGTTTTTCGCCGTTTTCCGAGAGGGCTAAACATGGGGTGTAACTAGCCAGAGACCAGGGAGGGTAAAGCCACGGATTCGATTTTATTTATTTATTTTCCACCGCCTGGGGTGGTAATTGAACTCGGGACCTTCTTGTCTAAGGGTCGACGTCTTACCTCTAGACCGCCCACACTCAGACCCAAGATGGGTATATCATCATGTTGGTATAGGCGATCTTGTCCTTTCACAATTATTTATCCACAGTGCATCGTATCAGCTCTCTTATTGACTGTTTACCTTCTCACGACATCAAACTATCTAGTATCTTCTATTTTTGTCGTACCTGATTTCTCTTTCTCCCATTATTTTGCCAGTTGTAATCAAGTATATTTGCCAGTTGTAATCAAACAATAATCACCATCATGCAGCATAAAAATAATCGGGACAAATCTGAAACAAGTGCAACGCGTCAAATACTTGGGCACAATAATAACATCAGATGGATGATGCTCCACAGAAATAAAAGCAGAATAGCTCAGGCTAAAACAGCAATTCAGAAAATGAAAAAAATATATTATGCAACAAATCTATGTCATTAGAAATCAGAGATAGAGTTCATCGGTGCTATATATAACTAATTCTGACCTATGGAAGCAAATCATGGACAGTAGACAAACAAATGAAAAGACGATTAGAGGCCACAGAGATGGGATTTCTCAGAGAAATGTTGAAAGTTCCCTGGACAGCTAAAAATACCAATGAGGAAATTCTCTGAGAGGACAATAGAAATAAAACTTAAGTACAACATATGAAACTTTAGTATAACATGTCAAACTCAAGTACAGCGTGCTACACTTCTGCACTGCATGTCAAATTCCCTTTCAGCAAATGAAATTATTTACATCGTCAACAAAATAGAAACCTATGTGATGCATTCTTATAAAAAAGGGAGAAGGTCTAGTTTCTTAAAACAATAAGAATTTGAGGAGGAGAGGGGTGGGAGTCGCCGTAACGATGGAGTTTAGTTTGCTTCGAGTCGCAGAACTCTCAGGTTTGTTTCTGACGTGGCGAGGTGAAATTCAATTCTGGTTATATATATATATATATCATCATCATCATGTGCCGTACCGGTTGGCGTTGGCGTTCATGTACTTCCACAATCTTCTATCCACAGTTCATCATATGAGTTCTGTTGTTGACTGTTTTCCATGCCATGACACCAAGCTATCCAATATTTTCTCTCTTTGTCGTTCGCGATCTCTCTTTCCTTTTATTTTGCCAGTTATTCCAACTTTCCTCTTCTCATGATGTGCCCCAAAAATGTTGATTGCTTCTTTCTGATGTTTTTTAAGAGCTCCCTTTTTGTGAACTTTCTCATTGGTCTTTTTAGCTGTTCAGGGAAATTTCAACATTCTTCGAGAAATCCCATCTCTGTGGCCTCTAATGGTCTTTTCATTTGTTTGTCTATTGTCCATGATTCTCTTCCACAGGTCAGAATTGGTTCTATATAACATCGTCATTTCTATTGACATAGATTTGTTGCATAAGATATTTTTCATTTCTGAAATGCTATTTTGGCCAGAGCTGCTCTGCTTTTTATTTCTGTGTTGCATCTTCCATCTGATGTTATCACTATGCCCAAGTATTTCAAACGTTGCACTTGTTTCAGATTTGTCTTGTGTATTTTTATCCTGCATGATGGTGATGATTGTTTCTACGATATAACCATTACTTCTGTTTTATTACTGTTCAGACTGAGACCTTTCTTGTTGCGCTCTTTATATATATATATATAATATTGAGTGATTAATCATATCGGAAACAGACTATGGAAAGTGTGTATCTTCTTCCAGTTTAAGCAAGTCAAGGAACATTGGCCCCCAAAAATAAGTACATAAATAAACTGCTGCTTGTATGCCTCTACATAGACAAAAGAAAAGTCAAAAGTGTCCTACCAGTATTGAAATGTTAATAAATAATTTACATAAATCATGACAGAGCGCCTCTTAGGGAACCAAGTTCATCCACTGTGCTGAGGACTTGTTCAGCGTTCCAGTTGGATTCGAACTCGGGTTCTTCTTGCTCACAGGCTGACGGCTTACCTTTTGATCAGGGGTTCTCAAACTTTCCATTACCGCGGGGGGAGGGGGGCAAATTAAATACGTTTTGTAGTCGCGGACCCCCATTAAATACATTTTGTTGTCACGGACCCTCACTAAATACGTTTTGTTGTCGCGGACCCTCATTAAATACGTTTTGTTGTCACGGACCCTCATTAAATACGTTTTGTTGTCGCGGACCCTCATTAAATACATTTTGTTGTCACGGACCCTCATTAAATACATTTTGTTGTCACGGACCCCCATTAAATACATTTTGTTGTCACGGACCCTCACTAAATACATTTTGTTGTCACGGACCCTCATTAAATACATTTTGTTGTCACGGACCCTCATTAAATACATTTTGTTGTCACGGACCCTCATTAAATACATTTTGTTGTCGCGGACCCTCATTAAATACGTTTTGTTGTCGCGGACCCTCATTAAATACATTTTGTTGTCGCGGACCCTCATTAAATACGTTTTGTTGTCGCGGACCCTCATTAAATACATTTTGTTGTCACGGACCCTCATTAAATACATTTTGTTGTCACGGACCCTCACTAAATACGTTTTGTTGTCGCGGACCCTCATTAAATACATTTTGTTGTCACGGACCCTCATTAAATACATTTTGTTGTCACGGACCCTCACTAAATACATTTTGTTGTCACGGACCCTCACTAAATACATTTTGTTGTCACGGACCCTCACTAAATACGTTTTGTTGTCACGGACCCTCATTAAATACATTTTGTTGTCACGGACCCTCACTAAATACATTTTGTTGTCACGGACCCTCATTAAATACATTTTGTTGTCACGGACCCTCATTAAATACATTTTGTTGTCACGGACCCTCATTAAATACATTTTGTTGTCGCGGACCCTCATTAAATACATTTTGTTGTCACGGACCCTCATTAAATACATTTTGTTGTCACGGACCCTCATTAAATACATTTTGTTGTCACGGACCCTCATTAAATACATTTTGTTGTCACGGACCCTCATTAAATACATTTTGTTGTCACGGACCCTCATTAAATACATTTTGTTGTCACGGACCCTCATTAAATACGTTTTGTTGTCACGGACCCTCATTAAATACATTTTGTTGTCACGGACCCTCACTAAATACGTTTTGTTGTCACGGACCCTCATTAAATACATTTTGTTGTCACGGACCCTCATTAAATACATTTTGTTGTCACGGACCCTCATTAAATACATTTTGTTGTCACGGACCCTCACTAAATACATTTTGTTGTCACGGACCCTCACTAAATACGTTTGTTGTCACGGACCCTCATTAAATACATTTTGTTGTCACGGACCCTCACTAAATACATTTTGTTGTCACGGACCCTCACTAAATACGTTTTGTTGTCGCGGACCCTCATTAAATACATTTTGTTGTCGCGGACCCTCACTAAATACATTTTGTTGTCACGGACCCTCACTAAATACGTTTTGTTGTCGCGGACCCTCATTAAATACGTTTTGTTGTCACGGACCCCCATTAAATACGTTTTGTAGTCGCGGACCCCCATTAAATACGTTTTGTTGTCACGGACCCCCACTAAATACTTTTTTTTGTCGCGGACCCCCATTAAATACGTTTTGTTGTCACGGACCCTCACTAAATACGTTTTGTTGTCGCGGGCCCCCTATTAAAAACGTTTTTTGTCACGGGCCCCCTATTAAATACGTTTATTGTCACGGGCTCCCTATTAAATACGTTTTTTGTCACGTACCCCCATTAAATACGTTTTTGTTGTCACGCACGGCCCCCCCCCCGCCCCCCCCCCCCCCCCCATTAAATACGTTTTGTTGCCGCGTCCCCCAGATTTTTTTCTTTTGTGCATTCATTCATTACTTTCTCTCTGTTCATTTAGCTACAAAATATACTATTCTTCAAGCCTTCGTGGACCCTCCTGTGGTGGCAAACGCGGACACCCCAGTTTGAGCAACAAACGCTGCTCTAGATCTGTCATACCCCGATGACAATAGGTAAACCAATGAGCAAATAAGCCAAAGTGAACATCGATAGATCAGAAACAGAGTTTAATTTATTGTTTAATATAAATATAAGAAAACAATAAACAAGGATGTTCAAAAACAAATTATGCCGGATTGGAGTAAAGTATTAAATGCCAATGTACTAGGCCACATTATTTGTAGATGAAGTTGCCAGTGGTCATCCTAACTTTTCCTACCTTTCCTCCCTAAGCAGCAAGCCATGTACCCATTCATTTTTTTCCCCTTCTGGGTCGACTTCAAAGCCTCAACCTGGGACCCAACTCTCGTTCACTTGATCGCCAAGCCACGGGTTATCATTACACCATGTTCGCTGTCAGGATAAAAAAAAAATATCCCATACATAATAATTCAGTCCAGATTGTTGTGGCAATAATAAATCGTTACCGCCGCACAACACGACACATGATGCTGATTACACATCAATAAACGTTCTGTATTCCTCATGTTTAGATAATCTTCTATTTAACTGTGTTTATTCATGAATGTTGATAACTCCAAGAACTGTTTGACCTCTTGGGTTGACGGCTAGTAATTAGTCTTAGTGTCGCGCTGACATGATTATTTTTGTAATCATCTACGAATTAAAAAGAACAACTTTCCTTAAAGAGGTTTTCGCGTAAACATGTGTTTTTGTTTTTGTTTGGTTGGTTTAATAGTGGACTGTAATCATATAGAGCCGTTACGCCGTATGTCTTCTTCATGGACAGCCACAGCAGTTAGTCGCTAAATACGCCTCGTTGTGACGGCTTTCAGAACAGCATCTTTCCTCTTCAGCGGTCATCATCATCATGTGCCACACCGGTTGGCGTAGGCAACCATGTCCTTCCACAATCTTCTATCTACAGTGCATCGTATCAGTTCTGTTGTTGACTGTTTTCCATGCCATGAAACCAAGCTATCCAGTATTTTCTCTCTTTGTCGTCCGCGATCTCTCTTTCCTTTTATTTTGCCAGTTGTAACCAAGTATTCCAACTTTTCTCTTCTCACGATGTGCCCGAAAAATGTTGATTGTTTCTTTCTGATGTTTTTTAGGAGCTGCCTTTTTGTGTTGGCCGCTTTGAGAACTTCCTCAGTGGTCTTTTTAACTGTCCAGGGAACTTTCAACATTCTTCTGAGAAATCCCATCTCTGTGGCCTCTAATCGTCTATTCATTTGTTTGTCTACTGTCCACGATTCGCTTCCATAGATCAGAATTGGTTCATATATAGCACCGATGAACTCTCTTTCTCATTTCTATTGACATAGATTTGTTGCATAAGATATTTTTCATTCTTCAGCGATCAGCGACTGCTAATCATTGAGACCAGCATGGGTCACGAACGCAACGGAGCGCTTTGAGGTCTTCACTGGCTTCCCGTAGTTTGTCTCACTGGGTTATCTCTGGCAGTCTTTGTCATTTGTGTCCTTATGGTGTAGAGATTGCAGCAGTCCCGTAGGATAAGCTCTGGGGTTTGTCTGGATGCTCTGCAATTGTGATATTTCCATTTTGTTGTAAACATAGTTATATTTATATATTTATTTTCCGAATGCCCCAAGTGTTGCACATAATGCCTCTCCCCCGCCACTTACCACAAGTTGTCTCTAAGGTATCTTATTATTCCGAGTGAACATCATAGTTTAGTTTAGTCGATAGACCATCTTATTATTCCGAGTGAGCATCGTAGTTTAGTTTAGTCGATAGACCATCTTATTATTCCGAGTGAGCATCGTAGTTTAGTTTAGTCGATAGACCATCTTATTATTCTGAGTGAGCATCGTAGTTTAGTTTAGTCAATAGACCATCTTATTATTCTGAGTGAGCATCGTAGTTTAGTTTAGTCGATAGACCATCTTATTATTCCGAGTGAGCATCGTAGTTTAGTTTAGTCAATAGACCATCTTATTATTCCGAGTGAGCATCGTAGTTTAGTTTAGTCGATAGACCATCTTATTATTCCGAGTGAGCATCGTAGTTTAGTTTAGTCGATAGACCATCTTATTATTCTGAGTGAGCATCGTAGTTTAGTTTAGTCGATAGACCATCTTATTATTCCGAGTGAGCCTCGTAGTTTAGTTTAGTCGATATACCATCTTATTATTCCGAGTGAGCATCGTAGTTTAGTTTAGTCGATAGATCATCTTATTATTCTGAGTGAACATCATAGTTTAGTTTAGTCGATAGGCCATCTTATTATTCCGAGTGAGCATCATAGTTTAGTTTAGTCGATAGACCATCTTATTATTCCGAGTAAGCATCATAGTTTAGTTTAGTCGATAGACCATCTTATTATTCCGAGTGAGCATCGTAGTTTAGTTTAGTCGATAGACCATCTTATTATTCCGAGTGAGCATCGTAGTTTAGTTTAGTCGATAGACCATCTTATTATTCCGAGTGAGCATCATAGTTTAGTTTAGTCGATAGACCATCTTATTATTCCGAGTGAGCATTTTTAGTTTAGTTTAGTCGATAGACCATCTTATTATTCCGAGTGAACATCGTAGTTTAGTTTAGTCGATAGACCATCTTATTATTCCGAGTGAGCATCATAGTTTAGTTTAGTCGATAGACCATCTTATTATTCCGAGTGAGCATCATAGTTTAGTTTAGTCGATAGACCATCTTATTATTCCGAGTGAGCATCATGGTTTAGTTTAGTCGATAGACCATCTTATTATTCTGAGTGAACATCGTAGTTTAGTTTAGTCGATAGACCATCTTATTATTCCGAGTGGGCATCGTAGTTTAGTTTAGTCGATAGACCATCTTATTATTCTGAGTGAACATCGTAGTTTAGTTTAGTCGATAGACCATCTTATTATTCCGAGTGAGCATCGTAGTTTAGTTTAGTCGATAGACCATCTTATTTTTCTGAGTGAACATCGTAGTTTAGTTTAGTCGATAGACCATCTTATTTTTCTGAGTGAACATCGTAGTTTAGTTTAGTCGATAGACCATCTTATTTTTCTGAGTGAACATCGTAGTTTAGTTTAGTCGATAGACCATCTTATTTTTCTGAGTGAACAGTATGGTTTAGGTTAGTCGACAAACCATCTTCATTGCGCAAAGGACAACTCCATAGCGCTCAGATCCCCTCCTCAGCATCTTCTGCAGCATAAAAAAGCGCCTGCAACATACTAGTGAAAGCACTAAAGATTTCTTCAGCTCTGATGCACGAACTCCAAAGCACACGCGAAAACATCCTTCATCACCTCTTACGATTTGCGTGACAGGCGACAGTTGCTCTATTCTTTTCTCGCCTGTCCATGGTCCGGTAAACTACATGGGCCAATTGTTTGGTAATTATGTGAAGATTTCTGGATACTTCTGAGTATGTAGCCTATTCATATCCAAATCTGTACGTAAATGTCAGTTTGTTTCCTGTGTTAAGAGAGAAGTAAAACGTGAGTGTTGCATATGGGAGGATAATACTTTGTCATGTAATATATATGTAGAAGTCTAGAGAATGAAGTATTGCAAGACTATTTTAAAAGTAAAGACGACAAGAAATAACAAATAATAACGAAATAGCAGATTCAATTATTAACCGTCGTGACAAAACAGAAACACTTAATCGGGATCTACGTAGCTGTCAACAGACGCTGCCAAAACAAGACTATCGGAACGTCCTCGAACAATAAAGGTAGTCTTCCTTATCTTCTTCAGTATCCAATTTCCTATACTCATTTTTCTTTTACTCGGCAGATTACGCAGAAAGTTGAGCCATCTCCATGAATCTATTCATTAGCAGAAAAACATCACAAGTCGTGGTCTGCAATTTGTCTATTTTGGGTCAAAGTTCAAGTCTTAATTCTCTGTACAGTTCACATATTTTCAGTTGTTGATCTGTTTCTGTAGACTGACCTGGCATATACAATGTAGGGTTGATATTATTTGCAATCTGTATAGGTGGGGGTTCAGGCGTTAGTGCCTTGTCTTGAATCGGAAGGTTGTAGTTTGTTGTGTTCTTTTCATACCCAGGATGAGGGGAGTTACGCGTTCTAGTTTGTCATGCAATTTTATGTTTCTTTTATTAAGCCTTTGTTTAGAAAAGATAAGCCAGAGAGAGAGAGAGAGAGAGAGAGAGAGAGAGAGAAAGATAGAAATAGAACACTCATCATCATGTGCCTACCGTATGGCGTAGGCGAATATGTCCTTCCACAATCTTCTATCCATAGCGCATCGTATAAGTTCGGTTGTTGACTGTTTACCATGCCATGACATCAAGCTATCTTGTATCTTCTTTCTTGGTCGTTCGCAATCTCTCTTTCCCTGTATTTTACCAGTTGTAATCAAGTATTTCTTCTCTTCTCATGATGTGCCCGAAAAAAAAAGTTAATTGTTTCTTTCTGATGTTTTTTAGGAGCTCCATTTTTGTGTTGACCTGTTTGAGAATAGAACACTAGATTGCCCTAAAGTACACGTCCAAACAAAACGGGATGTCCTCCACTCTTCTTTCCCCATTTGCAGCAGCGCTACTAGATACTTTAATCGTTTACATATTTTAAGAATAAATAAAATAAAAAAAAAAAATTATCTTAAATTAGACAGTAAGTGAAAGAAAAGAAAATTTCTAAATTTAATTTGGAAACTAAAAATTACAAGAGAGGTATTAAAAAGACAAATCCTGTTTTAGAAGGCTAGTTTTACGAGTCAATAAAAGACAGTAAATTATTTCTCATTTTTAGAAGTCAATGAGTAATGCCACTTTTATAATGAAGTTAGAAATTGTTCATTTTTTTGGAGGCAGTTATACTTTTGGTATTAAACTTGGCACAACGACAGAGACATAACAACAAAATACTGTGGAGGCACTATATGGACCTGGGGAGGATTACGGACATCGTCTTGATCATTGGGGAAAAGATATTGCATGACCAAGATATTTATAATACGTGGGGGAGGGGGAGGGGCGATTGAGAGAATAGAAAAATAAGTGGGCGTAATTGTAGATTTATTGGAGTTGAACTCATTTGATAACACGCACGTGTATCCGCAGTTTCAGTGCTTTTAATAGTGTCAATGATTTCTTCACTTTTATAGAGGTATGAACTCCGCCCCCCTTTTAATAGTGTCAATGGTTTCTTCACTTTATAGAGGTAAGAACTCCGCCCCCCTTTTAATACTGTCAATGATTTCTTCACTTTTATAGAGGTATGAACTCCGCCCCCCTTTTAATAGTGTCAATGATTTCTTCACTTTCATAGAGGTATGAACTCCGCCCCCCTTTTAATAGTGTCAATGATTTCTTCACTTTTATAGAGGTATGAACTCCGCCCCCCTTTTAATACTGTCAATGGTTTCTTCACTTTTATAGAGGTATGAACTCCGCCCCCCTTTTAATAGTGTCAATGATTTCTTCACTTTTATAGAGGTAAGAACTCCGCCCCCCTTTTAATAGTGTCAATGATTTCTTCACTTTTATAGAGGTATGAACTCCGCCCCCCTTTTAATAGTGTCAATGATTTCTTCACTTTTATAGAGGTAAGAACTCCGCCCCCCTTTTAATACTGTCAATGATTTCTTCACTTTTATAGAGGTATGAACTCCGCCCCCCTTTTAATAGTGTCAATGATTTCTTCACTTTTATAGAGGTATGAACTCCGCCCCCCTTTTAATAGTGTCAATGATTTCTTCACTTTTATAGAGGTATGAACTCCGCCCCCCTTTTAATAGTGTCAATGATTTCTTCACTTTCATAGAGGTATGAACTCCGCCCCCCTTTTAATAGTGTCAATGATTTCTTCACTTTTATAGAGGTATGAACTCCGCCTCCCCCTCCCCCGATTCTCTATTGTTCTATAGATTGTTTATGTCATTTCGATCACTATCAGGTCGCAACAGAACGTTGCATTCACCATATCCCGTCTGAAGGTTCTGTTGTCATGTTTACATTTTATTTTCTGTTTTGAAACCATGTTCTTCCTGGTCTGCCCTGCCTCGTCTTACTGGAACTATGTCTTCTAATATTGTTCTGTCCAGCCTCGCTGTGTCTTTTAACGTCGTCATAGTAGTTTAAATATATCTGTAGAATAATGTTTATGAGTAAGTTCTTTCTAATGTTTAGTTCTTTTCATGTGTCTTCATTGCTTTTAATATATATATATATATATATATATATATATATATATATATATATATATATATATATATATATATATATATATATAATATATATATAGCTATCTTAGGGATTTTTTCTGTAAGGCATCAAGGCAAAGAAATGCATACAAATGAGAAGCTGCAGTAAAAGGATTTTTCTGTAACATTCTGTTTGGAATGAGACGATTTCCTTCTTTGTTTGCGGGATTGTCCATGATTCACAACCTTCTGTTGCTATCGGGAAGATACATGACCTCAGTAATTTTAATTTTACTGCCTTGCTCATATTCAAATGAATCCTTACCAATCACCATGAAAGGCGTTCTTCTCGAGAATGCATGGAAAAAGACCAAGAGGAAGACCCAGAAGAAGATGGATAGATGCAGTGATAGAGACATGTAACAGCAAAGGAAAATCACTAATTCAGACAATTCGAGCAGCACAAGAACGACAAATGATATAAACCACGACACCTTTTAGGTATCAGTGAAAAGAGAAAAGAAGAAGCTGATATTGGGCCACATTTTCTTCAAGACATTTATATTGTTTGAGTTGCTGTTGCTAATAATCTTTTGATGTCTCTCTGGCAGTATTCATTGTTAGTTACTACAGATCCTAGATATTCTTAATTTGTTACAGTTTCAAGTTCTTCACTTTTGATGATAATTTTGGGTTGGCTTTTTATTTTGTCAATTGACATTTTTAAATTTTTTTTGGGGGTGTTTTTCCATCACTGACATTTGTTGGTCTATAAGTTCGTCAGCACTATACCAGTGTCGTATTTCTTTACTAGAAACAGATTCTCTGGTAGCCATGAGACATGAGAGCCGTCATTTGGGAATCGACCTTGATATTTGCTCTCAGAAGATCATTTCACTACATACCACTCATCATCATCGGCGCGCACACCCCCAGAATAATCAGTTCAGTTTGGAAAGGACGAATTAACTTCAGCTTTAGGATGAATGAAATGTGTTCAACTTCAAAATAAATGAATATGTAATAATTTCAGATTGAGTGGAAAATGTGTGGTTTCAGAATGAGAATGAATGAATGAAATGTGTAATAGTTTCATAATATATAGAATATACTGTACTTTCAGAATGAATGAAATGTGTAATAGTTTCATAATATATAGAATATACGGTACTTTCAGAATGAATGAAATGTGTAATAGTTTCATAATATATAGAATATACGGTACTTTCAGAATGAATGAAATGTGTAATAGTTTCATAATATATAGAATATACGGTACTTTCATAATGAATGAAATTTGTACAGCTTGAGAATGAATGGAATTTGTAAAATTTTAGAATTGATTAAATGTGTAGAGTTTTAGAAGAGAACTAAAAAGAGAAAATTGTGCCGTTGATTTTGGTCTGCTTTGCCGGTTCTCAATGACGTATTTAACTCTTTTATACTTTAACTTGGTTGGCTTACCACGGCAACAGCCGGGGTTCGTACCCTGGCGAGGACACCTGGGTTTTACTAATTCCCTAAAAATTAGTGGGAGCCGCGATAGCTCGGTGGTTAGTGAACTGGACTACTACGGACAGGGGTGGGGTTCGATCCCAACCGACGGCTCCGGGTTCACCCAGCCTTGAATGGGTACCGGTTTTTTTTCTGGGAAAGTAAAGCAGCACGGGCGTAATGCCGACCACATTACCCCAAAGGTCATGTGCTGAAGGTCTGTAAAATGTGGGGTCGCTAACACCATATTTCCCTATACGCCACTTGGCGTGACGGGGGGTACTTTACTTTACTTTATACTTTAACTTCAGCTTTTAAACTTGCTGCTTTTGTTGCAATCAGTGTCTGACAATTATTTACAGGAAAAAAATAGCAGGAAAACAAAGTAATGTTTTTATTTAAAAAAAAAAAAACATTACAAGTAATTTGAAAGATATCACCATGTGAAGAAAATGATCATCATCATCATCATCAAGTACCGGGCCTGCTGGCGTAGGCGATCATGTCTGTCTACAACTTTCGATCTCGACAGTTATTTTTAGCATTTTTGTTGTTGACCTTCTGCCAAGCCATTCTCTTAAGCTGGCTGATATTTTCTCTCTTTGCTTCCCTCTATCTCTTCGTCCCTCAATTTATAAAATAATAATACATGAGTATTTTTTACATTTTGAGAAATAACTTTAGAATAAGTTAGTAACTTTAGAAAGATGAAAGTTAAATTGTGTTTAGAAGAAAGACAAATAGTTGTTGCTTTAAGGAAGAAGCTCTTTGAGTTTTCGGGCAGAGAAGTTGTCATTCCTAGAACAGTGTCAAAGTAAAAAAGAAAAGTAAGTAGAGTACCCCAGTCACGCCAAGTGGCGTATAGGGAATATGGTGTTAGTGACCATAAATTTTACAGACCTTCGGCACATGATTTTTGTGGTAATGTGGTCGGTATTATGCCCGCGCCACTTTACTTTCCCAGAAAAAAAAACCGGTACCCATTTAAGGGATCGAACTCTACCCCCTTGCCCTTTGTAGTCTTCACAAGCACTGAGTTATCGCGGCTACCAAGTGTCAAAGGTTGTGTCATATTACAAGGACACATTAGATGAAATATAGTAATGACAGTATAGTGGTGGACATCGCGTTGTACATTTGTGTAGAATGTATGAAAACAATTACAGCATCCCGTAAAGCTTGGAATGTCAACAGAATGATAGACACAGAAGCTGGACACATTTTCACAGGACAATAAACACTTGCCGCAGAATTCGCTTGTGCATGCCGGATGAAACGGAAAAAAAAAGAACAAAAAAAAAAAAAAAACAAAGCAAAAACTGGCCAGTGTTGGAGAATAAAACTTGGCATTCCGGCTGAGATAAAGGCCGCTTTCATTGCATTGAAACCAGCCGTCTGTAAGAGCTAGACACCCCGATGAAATTGAGTTCGCCGGCTTCAGATCTGTCAAAGATTCAGATGGAACTAGGTAGGGGAATAAAGGGGAATTTAGCTTTTAAGAACGTATTTTATTTTGGTTGTTGAAACATAAATATGGGAGACTGTGAGTTATTTCGTGCATTCCAGTAATTTCCCAACATTATGGCAGGATCTCGTTTTGCTTTTGTCTTTTTCGTCTGTAAGGAAAAACAATTTACTATGGGAAATGTAATAATAAAATCTATGTTTGTAATAGTCTATGTAGTTGGTTCCTATAACACAGCTCACATTTGTTTGTCAATGCTATTATAATTGTTTCGCTGATTTTTTCTTCTTCTTCTTCTATCCTTCCTCTATTGCCGTTGGCGTCGAGGGGAGATATAATCTGCGATTCTTTGCTCTTTTGTTGGCCTCTTCTGGTGTTATCCCTCCTAGTGACTCTAGTATTCCCTTTATCCATCTATTTCTCGGTCTCCCCCTTAATCTGGCGTTTTGGTAGCGTTTGTTTATGGCTCGTTGAGTCATTGTTAGTTCTTTTTGTCTTGTTATGTGGCCGAGCCAATTTATCTTTTGTTTCTTTATGTATTCGATGGCTGGTTCAATTTCGAGTTTCTTCCTCAGGTCGGTGTTTCTTACTCTGTCCCTTAAGCTGTTTCCTGTCATTCTTCTGACACATTTCATTTCGGTGGTCGTTATCTTTCTTATTGTTCTAGAGTCCAGCGTCCAATTCTGGCACTGATAGCACAGAGTTGGTAGAAAAATTGATTTGTATATTGCCTTTTTTGCTTCCGTAGTTATTGCTTTGTTTTTCAATAGTGTTGATACTTGGCCTATAACTTGGCATGCTTTGTTACACCTTATATCTATCTCTGTCTCTTGGTTATTGTCTTGTGTTAACGTCCTACTTAGATATTTAAAATTGTTTCGCTGATTTTTCATTTCATTTAAGAGAAAAATAACATTGATATTATAAAGTAAAAAAAAAAAGTAAAGAGCCTAGTCACGCCAACTGGCGTATAGGGAATATAGTGTTAGTGACTATACGGTTTATAGACGCTCGGCACATGATCTTTGAGGTAATGTGGTCGGTATTACTCCCGTGCCGCTTTACTTTTCCAGAAAGAAAAATTGCGGTACCCATTTAAGGCTGGGTGAACCCGGAAACCGTCGAACAGGATCGAACCCGACCTCCTGTACTTTTTAGTCCAGTTGAAGCGGCTCCCATATTATTATGTAGCACATTAAAGTTTACCGGAAGATGCTGTGAGTTCGGTTTCAGCACCCGTGCTTATAATTTGAAAATTTCATATTTCAGTTGTTAACACTTGAAATGTACATTCTTTTAAGCATTAATATAGCGAAATATCACTCACTCAATTATTTGTTTGGCTTGAAAATTCACATTTATGTGTAGTGTCACAAATTGAAACCACTTCCTTATAATATCGATGTTAAGGGCAATGAGACTGTAGTAGGCTTAGGACATCTTAATAGATAATTGTTATCTGTATACCATTTTATCTTTTGTTTTCTTCAAACTTTCAACTCTGACGAAGTCCATAGAGACTGGGAACTGAATTTTGCTTGTTAATCCTTTTTCCCCTAGCATCTGTGTGCACATGAGTCCCTCGCCGCACAGGCAGATAATTCCATCTTCGGAGGTATTCATATTTTTTTTATTACTTTTTTTTCATGGGCGTCAATGTGCGTGTTTACGCGCGCACCTGCTTGCATGTATAGTGTGGACAACGGTTTGAGAGTATGTTCTACCTGTGAAGTGGACCTGTCTTCTACCGTTAACTCCGTTAGGCATATTTCATATGGAAATTGTCTCCCTTAAAATGCAATAGCTTTAATCTAAGCTGACAAATCATATCGGTCAACATGCGTGCATCCTTTGTGGCTTGATAGTAGCCAGATCCGAGCTGCAGCACGATAATTAGGACGAGGGTGGGGGGACGACGAGCCGAGGTGATGCATTCTCGCTTATGTAAGAAAGAAAAAGCGGGAGAGAAAGAGAGAGAGAAGGAGACTGAGAGAGAGAGAAGGAAAATAAAGAAAACTGTATTAGTTTACTCATTCTTACTATTCTCTTCTATTATATCATTGTAACCAATTTTAATGCAGTATGCCCATATCCGCTCCACCGAGTATCATCAGCATTTACCAAAATGCTTCAGGGAAGGGGCTGGTGAACTTGATTACTGAAGACAAAAGAACTTGATTACTGAAGACAAGAGAACTTGATTATTGAAGACAAGAGAACTTGATTACTGAAGACAAGAGAGCTTGATTATTGAAGACAAGAGAACTTGATTACTGAAGACAAGAGAACTTGATTATTGAAGACAAGAGAACTTGATTATTGAAGACAAGAGAACTTGATTACTGAAGACACGAGAACTTGATTATTGAAGACAAGAGAACTTGATTACTGAAGACAAGAGAGCTTGATTACTGAAGACAAGAGAACTTGATTACTGAAGACAAGAGAGCTTGATTATTGAAGACAAGAGAACTTGATTATTGAAGACAAGAGAACTTGATTACTGAAGACAAGAGAGCTTGATTATTGAAGACAAGAGAACTTGATTACTGAAGATAAGAGAGCTTGATTATTGAAGACAAGAGAACTTGATTATTGAAGACAAGAGAACTTAATTACTGAAGACAAGAGAGCTTGATTATTGAAGACAAGAGAACTTGATTATTGAAGATAAGAGAACTTGATTACTGAAGATAAGAGAGCTTGATTATTGAAGACAAGAGAACTTGATTATTGAAGACAAGAGAGCTTGATTATTGAAGACAAGAGAACTTGATTAATGAAGACTTGATACTGAAGACAAGAGAGCTTGATTATTGAAGACAAGAGAACTTGATTACTGAAGACAAGAGAACTTGATTATTGAAGACAAGAGAACTTGATACTGAAGACAAGAGAACTTGATTATTGAAGACAAGAGAACTTGATTACTGAAGACAAGAGAGCTTGATTACTGAAGACAAGAGAACTTGATTACTGAAGACAAGAGAGCTTGATTATTGAAGACAAGAGAACTTGATTACTGGAGACAAGAGATTAGATTGAGCTCTATCCCGATTGACAGCTATTCTTCTCTCTCCCCCCCCCCCCCCCCCCCCCCCCCCAAAAAAAAAAAAATAAATACATACCATAAATGGTTAACCGGTATCAAGATTATTTTTTGTTTCGAAAGTTGAAGACACTGGCGTGATGCTGACCATTCTACACAAAAACACCGATGGAACATACATACAGGCAACGAATGAAAGTGACAGAGAGAGAGAGAGAGAGAGAGAGAGAGAGAGTGAGAGTGTAATTAAAAGGTCTAGAGAGATCACTTCTTTGTGTTGAAGCTTCCTTCCTTCCTCCCTCCCTCCCCTCCCTCTCTTCCTTCCTTCCTCCCTCCCTTCCTCCATCCCTCCCTCCCTCCCTCCCTCCCTTCCTTCCTTCCTCCCTCCCTCCCTCACTCCCTTTCTTTCTTTCTTTCTTTCTTTCTTTCTTTCTTTCTTTCTTTTTCTTTCTTTCTTTCTTTCTTTCTTTCTGTTGTTCTCTTCATTCATTCATTCCTTTCTTTTTTAAAATTAGTCCTTGGGATAGTAGGGTAAAATAAAAAAAATGAAATAGTTTGTATTTTTTTAGAATATAGACTTAAATAGTTATTCTACAACCGTTTCTTCCCCACTCCCTTTTGGCCCACCTCTTAGCCCCTCACAAGTCCATCACAAGAAATATTATTGAAATTGAGGGCGACAGAGCACGGTCTCTGTAGCGCCCCCCCCCCCTTTTTCTGCGATTGATAAAATCCCAAGTGTCACGTGACATAAATAATAAACAGTTATAGAAATGGAATTAAATGCTAGGAAAGAGTCTCAAAGAAATGCATGCACGGGACTGCAGAAGTGTGAAACACCGCAGCGGAGTAATTTATTAAAGCGCGTGCGGATGAAGTATAATTAAGAACATGCTAATCAACGTCGATAAGTGTAGATATTGTACGTGTAGTGGAAACGGAGGGGGGGGGGGAGCGCTGGGTGGTCAATAGATGAGACGTCGGCTTCTGATCAAGAAATTCCTGGTTTCGAATCCCACCCACGTCAAATTCGTATTTTTTTTCCGTGGCTTTACTCTCTCCCTGTCTCTGAGAAGTGAGATACTCTCTTAGAATCTCTCTGTGTCCACCCGTCCGTTCACCCGCCTATACATCCATCCATCGTCTCTGAACCACACATTCCACCACTTGGCGAGGCAATACATTTCGGCAAGGGAGTTGGTACTTGCTGTTGTTGCCTCTCGCCTCAGTGTTCTTTTTTCGTGTTCTCTAGCTCAGCCTCTTTTGCTTTTACCTTCTGGTTCCCATTCGAGCGCTTGCTTTGAGATTATCTACCTATTGACCTTTCGAGCCGTAGCCGGCCCATAGGGTGTAGGCTAAGATACTCCTTCCCTTATCTAAATTTTTATTCTAGCAGTTTTCAATTCTTGTAAATATATTTTATCAAATCTCGCCATTTGTCTCTGTTCTGTGCAAACAGCTCTATCTCATTGAGGGAGCCGATTCCTTCTGCTCTTGCCTCTCTCATCAATATTCTTCTCGGTGTCATTTTTGAGATTCTACCTCACCAGAATAACTAATGATTATTTCCCTGTGAAATAATAGCAAGTCTAACTTGAACATCTCATGGCGACTGCACCGGATGTGCGACCTTTATTCTCAAGCCCTATAGAAAACCCGCGACACACCCAAGAGGTGGGATACACTCCGTAACGATTGGAAGACTTCCGCATGTATGTACAGTAGCAATAGGTTTTACTTAACCGCAATCTCTTGGAACAGTTTTGATAATCCTTGTAGATGCCTTTCCTTGCCTCGAGAGGTAAAGAAAGGTCAATGTTGCTTAAAAGCATTACCGCCTTTGTGGAGTGGAATTTAGAACCTCTGCTTTTTTTTGCGCACGTCTTTTTGGGAGACACTGTTTTCTTTCCGGATATTTTATCTCCCTTGATCAAAGGCCGGGCATCTCTGTGTGTGTTTGTGCGCGCGTGTGTATATGCGCGTCCATGTTTATGTTTTTCTCCCAGGTGGGTCGGCTGAAAGTCTCGTGTTTTGGAACCTTGCTGTTTGACATGATAAACGAGCTCTCTACAACTTTGCTGTTCCGTCATTACGAAAAATGTAAACGATGTGTAGTCTAATATATAATGTGGTAGAGGAGTGAAGTGTTGCTTTTAATTAGAGATGAGGTGTGGTGGGGGAGTGTTCTCCCCCGCTGTCATTACCTTCTTTTACTCAGTGAGTCAGAGACTTGATGGTCTAGATGTAAGGCGTTGGCCTTTGGACAGGAAGGTGTCGCGTTCGAATCCCATCACAGGCAGTGGTATTTTTCACTTCGAATCCGTTGTTTCTGTATTCTTCACCGGCCTCTGGTCTCTGAATAGTTAGATCCGATGTTTAGCCCTTTCAGATAATGATGAAGAAGAGGAGGTCCCGTGTGCACTCCAGTGCGTTAAAGAACCCTTGGAAGTTAAAAGTGGAAACAAGTAAGCCAAAGAGAGCCGCTGCCTTGAGATATATATATATATATATATATATATATATATATATATATATATATATATATATATATATATATATATATATATATATATTTGCTGTAAACTAGCGACTGAACGCATCAACGCCCATTTCACGGATGAATGATGAAGAGAAAGAACATATAATTTTTTTCTCAACATGGTCGACTGGAGAGCCCCAATCTGAGAACGCTGACATCATCGCCTTGGCCTGCGCGTTACCAAAACGATATTGACACTCTCCTGACAACCTCAACATAATACAACCCCGCATCAGCACACGCTATCCTGAGATGCTACCCCATTACCTTTCCTATCCAAACCGTGTTTTGGACTAGGCACTAATGATACCGTTGTTACAAACCTTCAAAACAATAATTTCATCAGTTGTTACAAATGTAACAGGCATGTCTCTGGTGCTCGGTTATTTTTGGTTGGCATTTATGTGTAAAACGTTGAGACGTATCTTTATAATGAGCCCAGTCGATACGTCGATTATCGACACAGTCCCTGTCGATATTCTTGCAGAAAATCATCACCCTCGTTATATTGTTTGTGAAATTCTGAAACTTTGACTAATTGGTCAAATTGGTATATGAAACTTGCTGAGAGAGAGAGGGAGACAGAGAGAGAGGGAGAGAGAGAGAGGGAGAGTTTCAATTTTTCCCCTCAATTTCATCTTTGCTACTTTTTTCTTCTTCCTCCTCTCCTTCTGCACCATCATCATCTTAGTCTCCTCCATACACTTGCCAAGTAACCATAATCAATTTCTTTATCTTTTTTTTTCGACTAAGTTGAGAAAGGAAGTAACTTTCAATTTTTGATTGGAGAGAGAGAGAGAGAGAGAGAGAGAGAGAGAGAGAGAGAGAGAGAGAGAGAGAGAGATCAAGGATAAGGAAAGAAGGATAAAGAAAAAGAAAAAAAAAGCATCTTTTTTTAAAGAATCCCTTACAGGCATCTTTCGTTATTTGCTCTCTAACTGCAGGTGTTTACCCATTGCCATATCGTCACCTTTATATCTCATGGATAAGACAATGCTAGATGATGTATTCAAATGTGTTGCTTTTAGTCTAAGCTAAAAGCCCTCAATGTTGCTCATAGTTGTTCTTATGCTGATGACTTGCCTTGATTATTGATCAATACGTCATCAGCATTTATTTTTATTTAATCAGCAACGGATCCATAACTTTGGATAAAACGACAAACTAGCTAGAAAGGAAAAGTTCATGCAAATGCATGATTTATCACAGCTGTGAAATAGAAGGCGCAAAAACAAGGTAGCTGTAATCTAGAGATTGAGTTGCTAACAGTTTTTACTGTAGCTTCTATTATTTATTTCCATTTTACTAATTGTTTTCTTTGTTTTACTTGCCATGACAATAAGTTAATGTTCTATTTGCCATGACAATATGTTAATGTTCTATTTGCCATGACAATAAGTTAATGTTCTATTTGCCATAACAATAAGTTAATGTTCTATTTGCCATGACAATAAGTTAATGTTCTATTTGCCATGACAATAAGTTAATGTTCTATTTGCCATGACAATAAATTGATGTTCTATTTGCCATGACAATAAGTTAATGTTCTATTTGCCATGACAATAAGTTATGTTCTATTTGCCATAACAATAAGTTATGTTCTATTTGCCATAACAATAAGTTAATGTTCTATTTCACATGACAAACAGTTAATGTTCTATTTGCCATGACAATAAGTTATGTTCTATTTGCCATAACAATAAGTTAATGTTCTATTTGCCATGACAATAAGTTAATGTTCTATTTGCCATAACAATAAGTTAATGTTCTATTTGCCATGACAATAAGTTAATGTTCTATTTCACATGACAAACAGTTAATGTTCTATTTGCCATGACAATAAGTTAATGTTCTATTTGCCATGACAGTAAGTTAATGTTCTATTTGCCATGACAATAGGTTAATGTTGTTCTACTAGCCGTGATAAAAAGTTATTGTTGTATTTGCCATGACAAACAGTTAATGTTCTATTTCACATGACAAACAGTTAATGTTGTTCTTTTTGCCATGACAAAAAGTTAATGTTGTTCTACTAGCCGTGATAAAAAGTTATTGTTCTATTTCACATGACAAACAGTTAATGTTGTTCCAGGAGCCAGTAGTGTGGTGTGATAAACACTCAGAGGTGTTTATCACACCCCACTACTGGCTCCTTGCTACCAGCTTTACCGCAGCATTGCAATTATTTGACTGTTCCCTAATGTTGTTCTACTTGCCATGATAAAAAGTTAATGTTCTATTTGCCACGAGACAATAAGTTAATGTTCTATTTGCCACGAGACAATAAGTTAATGTTCTATTTGCCACGAGACAATAAGTTAGTGTTGTTCTACTTGCCATGATAAAAAGTTAATGTTCTATTTGCCACGAGACAATAAGTTAATGTTCTATTTGCCACGAGACAATAAGTTAATGTTCTATCTGCCACGAGACAATAAGTTCATGTTGTTCTATTTGCCATGACAAAAATTTAATTTTCTATTTGCCACGAGACAATAAGTTAATGTTCTACTTGCCACGAGACAATAAGTTAATGTTCTACTTGCCACGAGACAATAAGTTAATGTTCTACTTGCCATGATTAAACAATAATAACACAACCGTATGAATTGATGAAAGGAACTGGCTGATTCGTAAAGAAAAGCTTTAAAAAAGCGGTTAATAAAGTAAGTGATATCGAGTATCATTCAGCTCTTAATAGACCACCATTTTTGTTCGCTGACTTGCTGAAAAATACTTCTTGCACTTTCATACTTTAGCTTAAACAAGTCACAGAGAAATGTATTAGGCATCCAATGAAAGGGGAAAAGATACCGTTTCATAATCACTGACAATATTTTTAAAAAAAAAAGGATAAGGGAAAAAAAATAATCAATAAATTTTTAGGGAAAAAAAGAGATAATGTTGTTGTTGCTACTAAACAAGTCATCCTAACATGGTATCATTTTAATTAGTCCTACACATACAAAGTTTTTAGAAAATAATTCTCTAGCTTTTTTACCGTTTTAATATTTTGCACTATGTATTCTTGATACTTTACTACTGCCAGCCATTTTCCACTTGTACATTTGAATTAATCGACTTAAAACTTTAACAAAATAAATTGGCCTGACTGTTTTGCAGAGAATGAAATATTACATTTCGTCTCACTAAGCTGCAGCATTTAATGTCAGGCTTTCAGTTGTCTTCCTCGCTGTTACTTCCTTCCTCAACTTAGTCGATTCTCGTCCCCTCTTCCCAATTCCTCAGCTGGATCGACTGGAAAGCTTCAAGCTGCGGCTGAGACCACTTTAACTGTAAGAGTGCGCAGGCAATGATAATAGAAACGTCCATTTTGAAAGTTCGTTTCGATAACTGCACATTCAGAGGTCTATGTATGGAGGTAGTTGGCGTGTACGCTCACTGACTAGGCGGCGGGTTGAGATTCAGTTTCCTAAAGTGGCGAAGTTGCTTTTTTCATTTCTTCTTTCTCTTTCTCTCTCTCTGTCTGTCTCTCTCTCTGTCTGTCTATCTCTCTCTCTCTCTGTCACTCTCTCTCTCTGTCTCTCCAATCGACATCACGGTGGCGTTCAACCGGTCTCTATAAAGATACCAGTGTAATCTGTACGGGAAATATTAGTACGACCTGCAGTTTTACTAGCCAGAAATGTGCCGATGATCATGTAAACAATGGACATTAATATCAAATAGCACACAGCTTATAAGGCATCATTGATATCCCTTCTCTTTTTATTTATTTATCGTGGGATTTATCCTGAAGGATAAAAAGGATGAACTCACAAGACAGCAACATGCAACGAGAAAAGACTAGCATAGATTTCAAGAAAGAACGTCAAGAACTTAAGTAAACAAGTTTCTGATCTTTCCTTGTCGTTTATTTGAGCACAGCTTCTGTCTATAGAGCCTCCCACGTTTTGTAACTGCGCGAACAAATGCAGGTTAATGCTAGTTCAAGAAAAATATGTCAAAATAGAAATATAGAACAGGATTTCGAAAGTTAAATTAAGCTTTGAGCACGCGAAAAACGTATTAGAAAATACATTCATGCTTGAAAGTGAGTCAATTTTGGTAGTGTTTTTAGGAATAAATTAATTGGTTAGAATCACAATGGGCATCAACATGAACGCTGATTTGTAGCATATGAGATTTGTAGAGATATGTGAGGAAATCCCACGTGTGTGTCACTGTCATCTAACAACTTTGTTACAAACATAATGATGCTTTGAAGCAGACAGAATTACGAAACAATTGATTTTTAGATATCTATGTAGAATACTTTATATATTGATATTATATTATTTGTTTGAAAACAAATAATGATGTTTTGAAGCAGATGAGGCTAAACATAGATGTGCTAAATGATTCATATGGAGAGGTTTGATGATAATCCCGCTTGTATCAATGATAGCTAATCAGTTTTACTAGCGTATAATGATGTTTTGAAGCAGCTGAAAATGAAAATAGAGCTACTAAACAATTGGGGAAGATGTGAAGAGAATCATGTAAACATGGACGTCATCTAAATAATTGTTAGCAAGTAAACAATGGACTGTCGATTCAGCTTTACGAAACACATCTCAAGCAAATCAGATTAACTTTTTTTTTGACACATAATGAGAGGAAAAAATGGATAAAAATGGGCTAAGAATTATTTTATAAGAAAATAGTGAAGGAGTAAGTTAGAGGCAAACAAAAAGTAAAGTGGAGTGGTAATATTAAGAGATAAAGGTGAGAAATGAGTTACTTAATATATTGCTTGGACAATAAACCTGGTGTGTAGCCTAAGTTACCGTGTAGTGTATTTGTACTAAAATATGGTGGTAGGATATAGAAGAGAGGGAAAGTTCAGTGGTTAGTGAACTGGACTACAAAGGACGAGTTCGGGTTGATCCCGATCGACGATTTCCAGGTTCACCCAACCTTTAATGGGTACCGGATTTTTTTTCTGGGAAAGTAATGCGGCACGGGCGTAATACCGACCACATTACCCCGAAAAATCATGTACCGAAGGTCTGTAAAAACTTTGGTCACTAACACCATATTCCCTATACGCCACTTGGCTTGACGGGCATTTTACTTACTTTATTTATATAGAAGAGAACCGTAAGGAAATTTGTCTGAAATAAAATGTTACTGTTTTTCGTCAGGCGGTGTTAATGTGTTAATATAGGCGCTGCCATCATTTGCTGTCAGACGAGCGGGTTCGGTGAAGGCTGATTTTGGGAGGGGAGAGGGGGGGGGGTACGAGCAATGAAGTTGTTGCAATGAGGAATTGAATGTGCTGAATGTTGAACTGACGTTGAGGATGATTTTGTGTTTGACTTCCGAAGTCATCGCGTCTGGGTACCATCATTTTATCTCTCTCTCTCTCTCTCTCTCTCTCTCTCTCTCTCTCTCCCCCCCCCCTACCCTCCCTTCTATAAATTACCCGCCATTACGTCAACATTATGAAAGACAATATAATAAAACTGAATTTAATTTGATCAAAATAACAATAATGATGGATGCGAGGGTAGTTGAGGCCAGCGTTTTGATAAAGGGAAATAAAACTGCTTTGTTGTCTTTACAGACGATTGGGAGAATCTTGTCACAGCTGTAAGCGATGATATTTCATTTTGCCAGGGCGAGAATTTTATTTAGAGTTGTGTGCGTTGTCCTTTCCGACTGACCTCTACATAAAAGCGTTACTGAGTTTTATCCGTGTCGAACTAACCTTTATATTAAAGAGTTACTGAGTTTTATCCGTGTCGAACTAACCTTTATATTAAAGAGTTACTCAGTTTTATCCTGTCGAACTAACCTTTATATTAAAGAGTTACTGAGTTTTATCCGTGTCGAACTAACCTTTATATTAAAGAGTTACTGAGTTTTATCCGTGTCGAACTAACCTTTATATTAAAGAGTTACTGAGTTTTATCCGTGTCGAACTAACCTTTATATTAAAGAGTTACTGAGTTTTATCCGTGTCGAACTAACCTCTACATTAAAGAGGTAATGAGGTTTTTGTCCGTGTCGAACTAACCTCTACATTAAAGAGTTAATGAGGTTTTTGTCCGTGTCGAACTAACCTCTATATTAAGGATTTACTGAGTTTTATCCGTGTCGAACTAACCTTTATATTAAAGAGTTATTGAGTTTCTGGTCTCAGCATCGAGGCCCGGCTTGAAACGTCACTTACTCATCGACGGGAAAAAATATGAGTACCTCCGAAGTCGGAGATATCAGCCTGTGCGGCGAGGGACCCCTGTGCACACGGCTGCTAGGGAAAAACGAATTAACTCGCAAAATTCAGTTCCTAGTCTCTAGGGACTTCGTCAGAGGTAAAAGCTGGCGAATGAAATACATTTTTAAAAGATGTAGGAACCACGTAACACCGGTGAAGACCTTGATAATTCTTCTTCAGCATTCGCTCAACCCTTGTCATGACATCAATGGTCGTTAAGTAGCCATATCTACATTGCCTTGTGGTTTAAAAGCTACGCTATCCGTAACAGCAGACCCAGCACATCCGACTTCACATGTTATGATACCTGCTTTCTCTTCCACCTGTACTCTCGCTTAGCTAGACTGGCTTTCAGGCCAACCACATGCAGTCGGAGTTTGTATTCCGTAATAGTGACGTAAATTGTCAACTATGAGTCACTGACCGTTTTGGGATAAATTAGGTTTTTTGCGTCTTTGAAATAAATATGAGATGTGGTAACTGCCGCGAGACTGACCGTAATTATGCATATTCTGCTGAAACAGAAACAAAATTCTGAACACGAATGGTCCTATGTGTCCAAGGTGCAGCATTTATTCAAACCAATACTGTGCATGAAATTAATAATCTCGAGTATCTGAAGGGCAGGAGTTAGCGGAACATATCTTCCAAATCTGGAGGCACCTAACCGTGACCGGCCGACAGCAATTTTTCGAGTAACACATGAGGCGGTAATGACAATAAACCAATAATCGATCTTCCCTTGGTACTTTCACGTTCGGCTACATTATCTATAGTGAAAAAAGAGACCCTCATGACTGCCTGAGCGTGACGGATAAACGCATTTTTGGGTAAAGTTGAAAGCACTACTTCAGGCCGTCATCCCCTCCACCCCGAGGAAAGAAGTTCGGGTACCCTTTAAAGTGAACTTTCTTTTTTGGTAGGCCATTGCTCTACCGCAGTTTCTAGTTTCACGAGCATGTTTAGTGTCTGTGCACCACAAGCTGTGACAACAATATCATAATTATGTTCTAATAACACTTGTGTGAATTATACACGTTTGTTTTGGGTAGAGAGAAAGCAACACAAAAGCCAGTGAAAGTATTTACATGCTCGAAAGACGGCAGGAAGTGCTCATTCTTTTTCTTCTTCCTTTCAGCTCCCTGTGGAGTACAGGTCTTCAACAAACACTTTCCAAAACGTTTTGTTTCTTGCCATTTTTTTAAAAGATCATTCCATGTCTCCCTATCATCTTCATCTCTGCTTCCACCTATCTTCTCTAAGAATATTTTGGTCTTCCTTTTTGTCTCTTCTCCTTTGGATTCCAAAAGAGGGCCTACCGTGTAAAGATCACAGTTGGCTTCCAATGTGTATCCTATCTAGCGCCATCGTCTTCGTTGTATCTCCTTGACCACTGGCATTTGACTGGTGTTTCCCATAATTCTATGTTAGTGATTTTGTCCTGTCATTTCTATCCTTTTATTATGAACAAGCATCCATGTTCTGTGGAGATACTAAGTATGTATCATGCATCACAATATGCTATGGAGATATTAAGTATATGAAACGCATACACAATATGCTATGGAGATATTAAGTATATGAAACGCATACACAATATGCTATGGAGATATTAAGTATATGAAACGCATACACAATATGCTATGGAGATATTAAGTATATGAAACACATACACAATATGATATGGAGATATTAAGTATATGAAACGCATACACAATATGCTATGGAGATATTAAGTATATGAAACGCATACACAATATGCTATGGAAATATTAAGTATATGAAACGCATACACAATATGCTATGGAGATATTAAGTATATGAAACGCATACACAATATGCTATGGAGATATTAAGTATATGAAACGCATACACAATATGCTATGGAGATATTAAGTATATGAAACGCATACACAATATGCTATGGAGATATTAAGTATATGAAACGCATACACAATATGCTATGGAGATATTAAGTATATGAAACGCATACACAATATGCTATGGAAATATTAAGTATATGAAACGCATACACAATATGCTATGGAGATATTAAGTATATGAAACGCATACACAATATGCTATGGAGATATTAAGTATATGAAACGCATACACAATATGCTATGGAGATATTAAGTATATGAAACGCATACACAATATGCTATGGAGATATTAAGTATATGAAACGCATACACAATATGCTATGGAGATATTAAGTATATGAAACGCATACACAATATGCTATGGAGATATTAAGTATATGAAACGCAAACACAATATGCTATGGAGATATTAAGTATATGAAACGCATACACAATATGCTATGGAGATATTAAGTATATGAAACGCATACACAATATGCTATGGAGATATTAAGTATATGAAACGCATACACAATATACTATGGAGATATTAAGTATATGAAACACATACACAATATGCTATGGAGATATTAAGTATATGAAACACATACACAATATGCTATAAAGATATTAAGTATATGAAACACATACACAATATGCTATGGAGATATTAAGTATATGAAACGCATACACAATATGCTATGGAGATATTAAGTATATGAAACACATACACAATATGCTATGGAGATATTAAGTATATGAAACACATACACAATATGCTATGGAGATATTAAGTATATGAAACACATACACAATATGCTATGGAGATATTAAGTATATGAAACACATACACAATATGCTATGGAGATATTAAGTATATGAAACGCATACACAATATGCTTTGGAGATACTAAGTATATATCTCGCATGCACAATATGCTAAGAATATATTAAGTATGGTTCACGCATACAGATTTCTATGGAGATATTAAGTATACAGTATTATTTATATATTGTGTATATTATATACACAAGACCACAGCTTATTTGTGATAGATGGGCTGCTAGATTTCTTGATGAGTGTCTGCCAAAGAGGTTTTAGGAGCGAGTGGTGAGCTACGATCTTTAGGACAGTCCTAATCGCTGAACAACACCACGGTTGTAAGTAGTCAGTGCCTCATAGCTGACAGCTTACGAAAGGATGTGTGAGCCAAATTTGATATAGATCCTGTTCAACTCTACACGATGATCATTGCAACGGACTGCTTAATCTGGTTAACCGAGTAGATATCCGGTGCCTATAATGGTTTGATGAAATCTGATGTGTTGAACCGACAGACGCAAATATATTTCCAGCTTGCTGTAATCCACGACATATTTCAACTACGTCCATTAGCGTCCTTTTAAAAAGTCGGACGACGTACAGAGCGGTTTAATTGTCAGGCGAGCCTATATAGAAAGAAAGACCACAATTACAGGCGAGCCTATATAGAAAGAAAGACCACAATTACAGGCGAGCCTATATAGAAAGAAAGACCACAATTACAGGCGAGCCTATATAGAAAGAAAGACCACAATTACAGGCGAGCCTATATAGAAAGAAAGACCACAATTACAGGCGAGCCTATATAGAAAGAAAGACCACAATTACAGGCGAGCCTATATAGAAAGAAAGACCACAATTACAGGCGAGCCTATATAGAAAGAAAGACCACAATTACAGGCGAGCCTATATAGAAAGAAAGACCACAATTACAGGCGAGCCTATATAGAAAGAAAGACCACAATTACAGGCGAGCCTATATAGAAAGAAAGACCACAATTACAGGCGAGCCTATATAGAAAGAAAGACCACAACAACAGGTAGAAGAGCGCAATGTTTCTTACATTTAACTGGTAACCGTAAACAACCCTCATCATTTCTATGTCGGCTTGTCCGCGAACTGTTTAACCGCCTTTAACCGTATTTTCATATGCCAGGTAAAAAGCCGATGTGAAAAGGAATGTAGACAGTTTGTAGAAGGTAAATAAATCACGTATTGTTTTACACGACATACTTTTAACATAGCTCACATTGTACCCAGAAAAAGTCTACGCGGAAATAGCAGAAAATAAGAGTGGCGTGAATGATAGACAGATATATTAGATGATTATGTGTATAGACTGAGAGACGGGTAGGCGGACAGCTAGACATATACAAAGATAGACAGACATTTAGTATGTATATATATATATATATATATATATATATATGGGTGGATGAGGAGAAAAAGAGAGAGAGAGAGAAAGAGTGAGGGTGAAAGAGAGTGAGAAATAGAAATGATTTATTATGCAGATCGTTTACGATACATCAGGAGTTAAAAATAAAAAAAAGAAAGCTGTTGGCATTGATAACAGATTAAAAACATGAGTATGGTATATTTGTCGTTATTTTGATGTTTGCTTTTGTTTTTTTCTGTTAGAATTTTTGGTATTCCTCTGATTTGGCTTTCATATATCGCTCTCCAGTCTCTCTCCCCCCCCCCCCCTCCCCCTCCAGCACACCATCTGTGAAATGCTTTCCATATATCTGAATGATGAAATTAAACTTGATAATAATAACATCGTCAATAGCGAGCGTTCAAAAAATGTTTCTTCAACTTTGCGGATTAGGCTAAGCTAGACAAACCAACGTTTCGACTGACAATGTGTTCATCAGAGGACACACGCGAGCAAAGAAGATTGCGTGTCTTGAAAGTGCTAGAAAAGATAAGAAAATAAGAGTAAATCAAAAGTGTCTACTCTAATTTTTGCTGCGCCACTACATAATTATATTGTTACCCCTACTATCCGTCACGAATTGTTCGATATTTAGTGTTTGTTCTGCATCCTCACTTTTATTAGTTTTACTTTATGTTTCTTTTGATCTCAGCTCCAAGGGTGTGGCCTTATACGTTTCAATACTTTACTATTCTGTAATGTTAAATGTTACAAGTTATCATTTATTCGGTTCATCATCATCATACTTATCCATTTCCGTTTCCAGCTGGATGTTTCTTTCTTCCACCTTATCATGTCTTCTGTATTCTTCTACCTCTTCATCTGCATCGTAATAATAGCTTCATTAACTTCTGCCACTTAGTTTTTTTTAGGCCGCTTACTTTTCGTTTGCTCTCTCATTTACATCATCGAGTGCCGTCTCCGCAACGAAGGTTGGCTACCATGGAGCGCCATTCTGCTCTGTCTCTTGCTTTGATGTTGCAGGTTGTCACAGGCTGATTTGTCAATCTTTTGATGTTACTTGTCTATGTTAGTCTTGGTCTGCCTCTTTTACCTTGTATTTTCCCCTCCAGGGTTACTTTTAGTAGGCTGTTGTTTCTTTTAACATGGCCCAAAAATCGCATTTGTCTTGTTTGAATTGTATTTAGTAGTTCTCTTTTCATTTTTAGTTGTTTTAAGACTTTATCGTTTGTTTTCTTTTCCTTCCATGCAATTCTACCTATTCTTCTATATATCCACATTTCAAAAGATTCAATTCTCTGTTCTGTTTTCTTGTCTAATGTCCATGTTTCTGCACCATATAGGAATATTGAGAAGATGCAACATTTGCTATTCATAGTTTTTGCCCTGGTGTTATTTGTTTTGATGTTAGTATGTTCTTCATGGCATTAAAATTACTTTTTGCCATTCCTATTCTTTTGTTTATTTCAGTTTTACATTTTCCATCACTGGTTATAGTATGTCCATGGTATTTTTAGTTGTGAACTGTCTCCAGGTCTATTCCTTAAATTTTGATATCCATTTGTGGGTTTTGAGTATTTTCTTTGTTTATGATCATAGTTTTAGTCTTTTTGATATTCATATCTAGTCCATATTTTTTGCTTATCAAGTTTATTTCATTAAGTAATTGTTGTAGATCTTCAGGATTTTCTGCTAATTCTCGTTTATAAAAAAAAAAAAGAAAGATAAGAGCATCGCCACGATTGTATATGGAATATGGTGTTAGTGGACATAATGTTTGTTTGATCATTGGCAGATTTTGACAGTAGTATGGTCATAACACAAACATCGTCTTCTTGGTCCCATCATGTAATCTTCAATACCATTAATTTAAGGTTGATTGATCCTGTATGTCATCGATCGGGAGCGAATTCGATCCCCTTGTTTTCAGTAGCCACTGCTCTACTTCGGCACCTTGTTTCTTGTATAGCACTGGTGATTTCTTTCGTTAAGTCATCGGTCTTTATCGAGCTTTTACCAAGATGCAAATATAGTATATATTGATAGCAAAGAGTGTGTTTATATATATATATATATATATATATATATATATATATATACACACACACACACACACACACTAAAACACGTTAGTTTCTCTTAAATTATTTCTATTGATGATGTGTAAGGAATGGGATGCGACTGGCTAATAGAGGCGTGCACACACGATTCTCGTGGACAAGTGGACATTAAGAGGGCTCAAAACGCCCAGTAGAAACTGCGTTGAAAACGGTCACCGGTACATAGTTGCTTGCCAACCGCAAGAAGAGCGAACCAGAGCTAATAAAGATCACAATGCACATTCCAGTTGTGAGCATGTAATAGATTGTCCATTCTAACATATCAAGTAGGCAAACGTTCCAAAAAAAAATACTGTACTGAAGTCTGAAGTTTCATGTGGAGACGCGCAGATGGATATCTCAGCTTGCTGTAAACAACAAGAAATCGTACATACGCCCATTTAGCGTCATTTTAAGGACGGACGGTGAAGATGAGTAGTCGTCGATCGAAACCAGAAGAAACTGGGGAACTCTATCACCAGCCCAGAAACATGTACCACTTAAAGGGAAACAACTTGAAGTTGACGCGCCTATAACAAAGTTACGTTCTGCTAGTACCTTCTGTACATGATTGATTTGAGATACTAATCTAAGAGGACGTCCTGGAAGAAGATGGACAAGCAGTGCAAGATTGGATTTAGGAGACTTGGTGGAGGACGGGAATGAAGCAGTGAAAAGCTAGGAGAATTGTCTTCTCTTGATTCATCGTTATTGAAATGTAACACTAGTAAACAAGATGGAACGTGTGTTTTCTTTCTCTCTCTCCCCCCCCCCCCCCCCACAATCGAGGAGGTTGACTCAGTGCGTAGTGCATTCAGAAAGAAAATGATCACTTTGCTTTCTGCATTCATCGAAAGCACTGTCTCTCTATGCTTTTAAAGAAAGTAATGTCACAAGAAAGCTTGTCACAAGTGTTTTAGCGAAATAGTAATGCATATTTCATTACGTTATAATATTTATTATGTACTGCACTATATTCTTTAATATAATTAATCATCATCATGTGCCATACCGGTTGGCGTAGGTGATAATGTCCCTCCACAATCTTCTATCTACAGTGCATCGTATCAGTTCTGTTGTTGACTGTTTTCCATGCCATGACACCAAGCTATCCAGTATTTTCTCTCTTTGTCGCCTGCGATCTCTCTTTCCTTTTATTTTGCCAGTTGCAACCAAGTATTCCAATTATCCTCTTCTCATGATGTGCCCGAAAAATGTTAATTGCTTCTTTCTGGTGTTTTTTGAGTAAAGGATAATGTAGTCAGTCAGTAGTAATGGGTCGTCGGATAACTAATTCATATAATTCACAGTACGTGTACTATACACATTTGTTTCCTGGCTAAATGGTCTAGGTAGTTCACAATTTTTGGTTTCTTTGTCTTTGGGACCGACATGGGTTTATTCCCACCTGTGAAAATGGGTACCATTGTTTCTTTTTATTTTAGGAAATATGTTACTAGAAATATGTAAGACTGGAGTAATATTAAATAGGGCGTGAATAAGTATATAAGATTGAGTGATATTAAGAATGACGGAATACATATGTAAGATTGGAGTAATATTAAGTGTGGCGTGAATAAATATTTAAGATTGGAGTAATTTTAAGTAGCGTATGAATAAGTATATAAGATTGAACAATATTAAGAATGGCGTGAATAAATATGTAAGATTGGAGTAATATTAAGAATATGTGAATAAATATGCAAGATTGGAGTAATATTAAGAATGGCGTGAATAAATATGTAAGATTGGAGTAATATTAAGAATGACTTGAATAAATATGTAAGATTGGGGTAATATTAAGAATGACTTGAATAAATATGTAAGATTGGGGTAATATTAAGAATGACGTGAATAAATATGTAAGATTGGGGTAATATTAAGAATGACGTGAATAAATATGTAAGATTGGGGTAATATTAAGAATGGCGTGAATAAATATGTAAGATTGGGGTAATATTAAGAATGACGTGAATAAATATGCAAGATTGGAGTAATATTAAGTGTGGCGTGAATAAATATGCAAGATTGGAGTAATATTAAGAATGACGTGAATAAATATGTAAGATTGGGGTAATATTAAGAATGACGTGAATAAATATGTAAGATTGAATGATTGTGAGAATGGTGTGGCTCGAAGTTTGTCAGAAAGTGATGTGTGAATCAGAATCCATATTCTTAATGCTTCTGGTGGTCACTGACAAATATGGACACGAAATACACATTGTCATTGCTCTCCAAGGCATGGTGGGACCGCTTTGATTTTATACACACTCATTAATCCATGCATACATACGTACGTACATACTGAATCATGCACATACATATACATACGCGCAAACATACATACCCAAACAGAGATACACTCATTTCTTTTTTATTCATTTGTCAGTGCCAATAAGGAGTATGCTGTATTCGTTTTGTTATTAAAATGCACTTTTAAGCGTAACTGACGAGGCCAGTAAACGATCTTTACAACACATAGTACCATTGCTGATGTATGTCGGGGGGTAACGATAGAACCAGAGGGATAAAGGCCGCTTGGTCAAGCAGACGCCATGACGTGTGCGACTCAGGATTTTTATTTCATCCCCGATAGAAAAAAAAATCCTTTCTATCTACCACGGGCTTCGAACACCGAACGTCGGCTTTTCAGCCAGCGGAACAGTAGTTTTAGCCGCACGGCCACGTGCAAGTACGAGGGTTGAATTATCTTATGCTTTGAGGGCATGTTTTGAGTGCTGATCAGTCGGGGAAGATGATGTTTTTTTTTTTTAGGATGGCGTAATTTCTCCCTCATAGATTGTCATATCTGCGTATCTCTTTCTCTTAATTTCTCTGTATTTTCTCTCTCTCTCTCTCAAACACACACACCGCGCGTACTTTTATCGGTTATAATATCACAAAATTGCGTTATCTGTTATTGTTTTGAACGCAACATCAGTAAGATAAACAACTCTATAGAGGCACAGAAAATTGGGTAGGTGTATAATCACCTTCGCCAGCAGACATTGTAACTGAAGATAATAATGGTGATCACGGTAGCTAACACACGCACACACAGACATGTCATTAGAAAATTCATTGTGTGTCCGGGGGGGGGAAAGGGGGGGGGGGGGCTACTGGAAAAGCATTGTGACATCAGAAAAGGATATCAAGAACTGTATAAGGTTAACTCTTGTTAACTCCGGAATTATTTTGCTGTTTGGATATAATTATCTGGCTGAACGATGGGAGCAACCTAATGTCCTTATGTTCACATTTCTGTGCTATAGTATGGTCATAACTATAATATGTTAAAGTATTTATTAGAGAGAAACAGAAAGAAAGTTGCACTGTAGGAAATTTACTGAGGACATACTACTTTCTATTTGTTAGGAACTTTTCCCAAGGTTGAAGATCTAAATATCCCGAATTGAATAACAATATACTTGGAAATTACGCAAGGATTACTGTATTATTGAAAAAATAAATACACGTGATAAGGATAAGTGTCATAAGATGTGATTCATTATTGTAAGTAGTACATATCTTAGCCATCAATATTCACATTAGTACCGCCACTTCTTGCTTGATGGGTGCGGTTAGTGGAATTACAAAGACAATTTTATGCCCGGGCGATAAATGAAAGTATCAGTCTAGGTCCTTCCCGGAACATAATCTGCCTCGTTTCCAAAATAAAACGTTGTCGCATGCGCCCGCCAATTTGAAAGCCAGTCGTTTGAGAAAGTAATCCGGGCCGCTATCTGGATTAATTTCCTGCCTGGGATACGGCGTTGACTGAGGGTTAAAAGGTCGCCATAAATCAGATATTGGCACTGGAAGCTAGGGGTTAATGATAATGACAGCACTTTCGGGAATGATGATGGCGACGATTCTAATGACGAGGTTGAAGGGCTAACGTTGTTGTTCAATGGTTGCAACACCATAGGCATCCACAGCCTGTAGATTCCGTTATACTTGCCCATTTCTTTCTTCTCTTCTGCGGCATGCACAATAAATCCTTGAGGATATAAATTACGTGTTCAGTCTTTGACATCACTAGTTTGTATCTTCATCATCAAGTACTGGGCCTGCTGGCGTAGGTGATCTTGTCTCTCCACAACTTTCGATCTCGACAGCTATTTATCATTTCTGTTGTTGACCTTCTGCCAAGCCATTCTCTTAAGCTGTCTGTTTTTTTTTCTCTTTGCTTCACTCTATCTCTTCGTCCCTCAATTTTTCCAGTTGTTACAATATATTCCAGTTCTCTTCTCATTACATGGCCAAAAAATTATGATTGATTCTTCCTAATATTGGAAATTAGCTCTCTTTTTGCTTTGACCTCTCTCAGAACATCTTCATTACTCTTCTTAGCTGTCCATGGTACTCTCAACATTCTTCTGTAAAACCACATTTCTACAGACTCCAGTGATTTTCTTGTCTGTTGTCCTATTGTCCACGATTCGCATCCATATGTTAAGACTGGCTCTACGTAACATTTAAGAACTCCTTTTCTTGTTTCTATTGTCAAAAATGGATTGCATAGTATCTTCCTCATTTTTTGGAAAGAAAACAGGGGAGTTTATGTTGGAACGATAAAGTGACAAACGTGGAGGTCATGATTCGCACGGGCCTGCCGAACATCTACACGCTGCTCAAACAGCGTAGGTTACGCTGGCTTGGCCACGTATACCGTATGAAAGATGGCCGCATACCAAAAGATATACTCTACGGACAACTGGCAGATGGTAAAAGGACCAGGGGGCGCCCAAAATTTCGATTTGTAGACGTGTGTAAACGCGACATGAAGACTCTGAACATAAAACCTGCAGCCTGGGAGAAATAGCTGCCGACCGCAATCTTTAGAAATACTAAAGCTCCGACTCATACAAGAAGCAGATTCTTAAAAAAAGAGAATACACGGCGAAAGAAAAGAAACAAAAATATTTTTTCTAGGGGCGCTGAAGAATCCATAGTCATCTATGACTGAAGGACTCTACTACTATAGTCAACTATGACTGACGGAGACTACTATAGCCAACTATGACTGACGGAGACTACTATAAACTGCCATGAGGGCACCGCCGGTATATAACACGGAAAGGGAGCCGCGAGGGTAAACTGTTTTGGAACCACTATTTTCATGTATTACTCTCGCTCTTCAGCTTGTTAAGTTTCATTCTGCTCAGACTTGCAATTATTTAATACTTAGTTGTGCGATATTATCATTTACTGGCCTTATTCATATATATTTTCAAATAGTCCGTTTCTGAATTCTATGAAGCAAACTGCGCAGAAAAACAAATACTGGAAACATACAGCAGTGATAAGATATAACAAAAAGAAATCTGCACCTGTTATAAAGAGAGGAATTAGACGGAACTGCGTTCTATTTCCGTGTTTGATCAATTTATACATTGAGCAGATCAAAAGAAGACAATATGGAAATGTCGGGTTGACATTTAGCTTAGTCGACAAATCATCTTCGTTTCACAACGGACAACTCATTAGTGCTTAGATCCCCTCCTCAGCTCGTTCCCCTGTATTAAGCGCGCCCGACACTCACTAGCGAAAGCACTGAAGATGGCTTCAACTCAGATGCACGAACTCAGTAGCACCGAGGAAGACCTTGTCCACAAACTTTCTTAGATGTCTCTTACAACATGCGTGGCAGGTGACTGTGGCTCTCTTCTCTCATCCTCTCGTCTTGGTCACGGCCGCGGTACAGACGCTTCAATATCAGTGGATGTTTAATTAATAAACTAAAATGTATCGATGGCACTTTAATACTGGCAGAAGACCCAGAAAAACTACGGCCAGCTAAAAGAATAAACAAGACAGTGCATGTGAACTGGATATAAATATTAACCAATTAAGAAGACTACAACGGATAGTAAACAGAGATAACATATCAAACCTGCAATTTAATACCAACGTAGATGAAAGGAATCTAGAGAGATAGAGAGTGTAAGAATATATCTGTCATAACTCTTCGATACAATGATGGCGTAAAATGATGATGAAATAAAAGGAGAAAATGATTCCCGTAAACGTTATCTTACAGATGATTTCAGTTTCGTGTATTCCATTATGAAGATAAACTGCAGCTTCTAATTACGGTTTCTCACGCTGCCTCTTAAAGATTTAACATGAAAATGTCTTCGTCTGTCAAGAAAAAATGATAAAGATAAGTAGTCTCCTGGTTAAACTAACATGCATATATAATATGGGCGTGGTCTAAGTTCATTTTCACAGATACGTGTAACTGAAAATGAAAAGAGATATTGAGACTTAGGGTCATTTTAATGTAAGTATTTTCACAAATTACGGATGATTGAATCAAACACATTGAAATATAGTGTCAATTCATAGTTATACTGAATGTCCCCATTATTGAAATATCGAAATATAAAAGCAGAAACGAAACAGAAAATGACACCAATGGTAATCCAAGTTTACCCGTTTCTTTATTTTTTTCATCAAAGTCAAAACATAGTCCTTATCTAATGATTAAAAGTGGGATACTTTTATATGATTCTATTCGCTTAACAGTAGGCAAACAAATGAAAAGACGATTTGATGCCACAGAGATGGGATTTCTCAGAAGAATGTTGAAAGTTCCCTGGATAGCTAAAAAGACCCAGGAGGAAATTCTCAGAGACCAACACGAAAAAATGGGAGCTCCTAAAAAAACATCAGAAAGAAACAATCAACATTCTTCGGGCACATACAAGTTGGAATACATGGTTACAACTGGCAAGATACAGGGAAAGAGAGATCGTGGACGACAAAGATAGAAGATACTAGATAGCTTGGTGTCATGGTATTAAAAACAGCCAACAACAGAATTGATTCGATGCACTGTAGATAGAACATTGTGTGTGGAAGGACATGATCGCCTACGCCAATTGGCATGGCGCACGATGATGATCCACCTAACTCTTAAAACGACGTAAATTAAATTGACTCAAATGGGGAGAATTGAAAAAGACAAAGCGGAAGACCAAGGAATTCTTGGAGAAGACAGATAGAAGCAGAGATGAAGATGATGGGGAAGACATGGAATGATCTAAAAGAATGTCAAAAAACAGAACGGCTTGGAAAGTGTTTATTGAAGCTCTATGCTCCTTAGGGAGCTGAAAGGTAGAAGAACAACACGAAGAATTGGAGAGTCGGCGTCTATCAGCTGAAAGTGGCGACCCATAGCTGACTACTTGCGTCATGATCCGTGAATCAGAACTGTCCAGATGCTACTCCATCTCCTCGCGGTGCACCTAGAAACCAACGAGACCTTCTAAATGATTAGACATTGAGAGGGAAGGTAATCATGTACTTAAGAACGTCTTTCTGAAGTCGGATGAGTTTGTCCGAAAGGCGCAAATGTCACATCATTTGCTGCAAACCACAACACAACGCATCTACGATCACGTAGCGTTGTTTTAAAGACTAGTGACGAAGATTCATTACTTTAGTCGTCGGGTCAACTTAATCATCGTCATCATTATCAAGTACCGGGCCTGCTGGCGTACATTTTATGATGTACGTGATCATGTCTCTCCACAACTTTCGATCACGACAATTATTTATCATTTCTGTTGTTGACCTTCTGCCAAGCCATTCTCTTAAGCTGCCTGGTATCTTTTCTCTTTGCTTCCCTTTATCTCTTCGTTCCTCAATTTTCCCAGTTGTTAAAATATATTCCAGCTGTTCCCTTCTCATTACATGGCCAAAAAATGATGATTGTTTTTTTTCCTAATATTGGAAATTAGCTCTCTTTTTGTTTTGACCTCTTTCAGAACGTTTTCATTATTCTTCTTAGCTGTCCATGGTATTCTCAATATTCTTCTGTAAAACCACATTTCTACAGCCTCCAGTGATTTTACCTCATCACAAACGAAGCATTTTGACGAAAGAAGGAAGAATAAGATTTGTAATAATTATTTAAAGGGAGTGTAGAACCAGACATACAGGTTTGCCGACCGTATGTTCTCGACCAGTGCCTGCCCTGCGGTGTGAAAACGCTGTTTACAGCTTTAGGTTTCGTCTGTCTCGAGTGGTTTTGTTGCCTACGTCACCGCCTTGTAACGTTGCCAGGCGGTCTCTTTGAAGGTTAGATTCATTTGTACCCGTCTCTAAGTTTGTGTCTTCTGTTTGGTTGGTAGACGTGTCCCGAGTACTATTAAAACGCCAGTCGTTTCCGTTCCTGTACCTAGCACATTAAGTGGGCGGATCTTACATTCCATTTTGATCTTCTCAGTTCCAGACATGGTATCGTTTTTTGTTCTTTCCAACTGCAGTTTGAGTTTGTTAACCTAATCGTGTATTGGGGTTCTTTCTTTCTTTCTTTCTTTCTTTCTTTCTTTCTTTCTTTCTTTCTTTCTTTCTTTCTTTCTTTCTTTTTTCTTTCTTTCTTTCTTCTTTCTTTCTTTCTTTCTTTCTTTTCCTTCCGTCCTCCCTCGGTCCTCCCTCCCCCTCCCTACCTACCTACCTTCTACCTACATACCTTCCTACCTTCTACCTACCTACCTACCTACCTACCTACCTACCTACCTACCTACCTACCTACCTACCTACCTACCTACCTACCTACCTACCTACCCACCTACTACCTACTTACCTACCTACCTACCTAAATCTACCTCCTTTCTTTCTTTCTTTCTTTCTTTCTTTCTTTCTTTCTTTCTTTCTTTCTTTCTTTCTTTCTTTCTTTCTTTCTTTCTTTCTTTCTTTTCTCCCTAAACCCTCCCTCTCCCTCCATTCTCTCTCTCTTTTCTCTGTTGTATTGTTTTCTCGACAATTTCCCCCCCCCCCCCCTCATTCCTTCACCCCCAACACCAACATAATCAAGCTGCCAGTGTTGCTGTACTGGACATTAGCCAACTCCGACATTGTTGATTATTTCATAATTCTCGGCGGTGTCCAGACCTTGCAGGCCCGTAATGAGCTGATGAATAGTTGATGAGAAAAAGACGCCAATGTAATTAACAGTATTATAGTATCGTTGTGGGAAGAGAGGCAGAACAAGAAGAAAGAAAACAGGCAAATGGATGTAGCGTGGAGAAAGAAAAAAAAAATAGAAAAAAGTTTGATTTCTCAAGGGAATGGGATCTGTTTCAGTCAGTTACGACACTCAAGCTGAATTATAGAGCGAGACTTTGTAACTTGTCAAAAATGACGGTTTTAAGGCTGAAATATCATTTAATATTCAGAGATCGGAATAGCTTTAGCTGTTGTATTGTATTACTTGGCAATATTTAATAGCGGTCTAACACTTTGGTGGGTTGTTATAATTTCATGATGCACTTGGTACTTTGGTGGGTTGTTTAATTTCATGATGCACGTGGTATTCTGGTGGGTTGTTTAATTTCATGATGCACGTGGTATTCTGGTGGGTTGTTTAATTTCATGATGCACGTGGTATTCTGGTGGGTTGTTTAATTTCATGATGCACGTGGTATTCTGGTGGGTTGTTTAATTTCATGATTCACGTGGTATTCTGGTGGGTTGTTTAATTTAATGATGCACGTGGTATTCTGGTGGGTTGTTTAATTTAATGATGCACGTGGTATTCTGGTGGGTTGTTTAATTTCATGATTCACGTGGTATTCTGGTGGGCTGTTTAATTTCATGATTCACGTGGTATTCTGCAGGGTTGTTTAATTTCATGATGCACGTGTTATTCTGGTGGGTTATTTAATTTCATGATTCACGTGGTATTCTGGTGGGTTGTTTAATGTCATGATGCACGTGGTATTCTGGTGGGTTGTTTAATTTCATGATGCACGTGGTATTCTGGTGGGTTGTTTAATTTCATGATGCACGTGGTATTCTGGTGGGTTGTTTAATTTAATGATGCACGTGGTATTCTGGTGGGTTGTTTAATTTCATGATGCACGTGGTATTCTGGTGGGTTGTCTAATTTCATGATGCACGTGGTATTCTGGTGGGTTGTTTAATTTCATTAGTCACGTGGTATTCTGGTGGGTTGTTTAATTTCATTAGTCACGTGGTATTCTGGTGGGTTGTTTAATTTCATTAGTCACGTGGTATTCTGGTGGGTTGTTTAATTTCATGATGCACGTGGTATTCTGGGTGGTTGTTTAATTTCATGATGGACGTGGTATTCTGGTGAGTTATTTAATTTGATGTTACATATAGCATTCTAGCGACTTAATTTTGTTGCACAGATCATTCTCACGATTTGTTTAATTGTGTGTTGCACATATCACTTGAGTTATTTATTTAATTTTGTTTCGCACATAGCACTTGCGTTATTTGTTTAAATTTGTGTTGCACATAGCACTTGGGTATTTATTTAATTTTGTGTTGCACATACCACTCGGGTTTAGATTTGTTTAAATTTGTATTGCACATAACACTTGGGTGACTTATTTAATTTTGTGTTGCACATAGAACTCTGTTAAGTATCCTTACTCTTGTCCACCCGTTATCACACGCAAACCTGCTGTATATGTTCCAGGCTGTGCGTGTGACATTAATACGAGTAGACAAAGCTACGTAGGGAGCCAATGGTGGGGTGTACTAAACACTCCAAGGTATGGTGACAGCTTTACAAATAAAGAACACAACACAATACTGACGTTTCGGCCTGTGGCCTTCTTCAGAATACAGGGACAACGACAACAAGCGGTGAAGAACAATTACTACATGTTAGATGATCAAGTGGAGGGAGAGGAAAGTAGGATGCAGAAATAAGAAAAGAGAGAAATGAATATTACATGATGAGAGGTATGATGGGCGTCAAAATATATAAAATAGAAAAAGAGAAAAATGTATAATAAATTGTACTTAGCTGAGCTCAGAGCAGGAAATCTGTAATCCGTACTGAAACAAGACAGAATGACTAGAAGCGCAAAGAATTTGTATAGAAAGCAACCCGTGACCAAGACAGGTCAGTATAGAGGGCAAACGGATCTAATATCGGGAAAACCAAAAAGGGGGGGGGAGAGAAAAGGGGGATAGACGAAGACACTCCTGGGACACAACAAGCAATACATATAAATCACTCAACAATGGAAGTGAGAGATCACGCGAGAGGTTAAGAGAAAGAAATTGAATGACACGACAAAGTAGTGAACTAGGCAATGGGTGAGAGAGATGGACTCTACAGAATGGATGGCCTCGAACTGAAAGAGTTGAGAGGTAGGTCAACGAAAGGAAGGATTGGATACTGGAGGAAGAGATAAGGAGAGGAAGAATAATTAAGCCGGTATAATGAGAAGGGCGATAGAGGGGTGGTCCGGAGGAAGTTAGTCTATCGGGAGGTAGGGAAGTATTAGAGGAGGAGGTATGGAGAGGAGGGATAAGAAGCAGGTATGTGAAAACTGGATAGGGGGAGAGGCGGTAGGTCAGAAGTGAATGGAAAAAGAGAAAGTCTGGAAGAAGTGGAGCAATAGGGGATGGTGTGCAAGAGGTATGAACCATAGGAGGTAAAGAAGTAGGGAAATGATAGAACAAAGGGGGGAATGAAAGTGGGCATCAGGATAAGGGGGATACTGGAATAGTAGGTATAGATGAGTAGTGACTACAAGTGAATAGAGAGGAGAGGGGTGAGCTAGGAGTAGACTTTAAAAGCCAATGGTGGGGTGTACTAAAAGCTACGTAGGCCTCGGATGGCAAGTGTACCTCTCAAGCTTCGGATTATTTTTGCTATTTATGTTGGTTATAATTTCTCAGTGTCTTCCCTGTATAGTCGGCACTCCTGTGAGATGTTCACAACCAGATTACCCACAATTGAACTATTTTGTCCTGTAGATTATTTGTATTTTCAAAACCAGTGCAGCCATTTCGATGTGAAAATCGGCTGGTTGGCCTTTCCCCCCCCCCCCCCTTCATCACTTCTTGCTAGGCACGACGCATTTAACCTCAGACTGTGTCTTTTAGGTTATATTATATCGCAGTTGCCATTAAATAAACACACAAATTGAAAATAAAATTTGGAGGTAAAAAAGATGTTATGTAAACGTGTTAGGGAGGGGAAGGGATAAAGTATTTTATTTCTCTTTATTGGGCAACATCAGTGTTTTTTTTAGGAGTTGGGGGGGGGGGGGCATAGTGCTCCTCTTCGTTTGTATTATCTCTATAATAGATGTGAATCTGGTACCTATTTTACTCCCTTTAGTTGGGTCGCCCCAAGTGCTTCATGTGAATCTGGTACCTATTTTACTTCCTTTAGTTGGCTCGCCCCAAGTGCCTCATGTGAATCTGGTACTTATTTTATTCCCTTTAGCTGGGTCGCCCTAAGTGCTTCATGTGAATCTGGTACCTATTTTACTCCCTTTAGCTGGGTCGCCCCAAGTGCTTCATGTGAATCTGGTACCTATTTTGCTCCCTTTAGCTGGGTCGCCCCAAGTGCGTCATGTGAATCTGTTACCTATTTTACTCCCTTTAGCTTGGTCGCCCCAAGTGAATCTGGTACTTATTTTACTCCCTTTGGCTGGGTCGCCCCAAGTGCTTCATGTGAATCTGGTACCTATTTTACTCACTTCAGCTGGGTCGCCCCAAGTGCTTCTGGATGGAACCGAAGCTGTGTTTATTTTATATGATCAAATCGACTCACTATCTTCCTCACCACTTTCGCGCTCATGACACATTCGCGTATAATGTGTTATTTATTTGTCACGAATTTACACAAGAAGTCACCTTTCGAGTAATTTCACGCCAACCTGGCCCATTTTGGTGATAAATAATGTGAATATGGATACAAGATGAGCAATTTTTTTCCCTCTCTGTTAGCGTTATGCTTCAAGTGTGGTGGGAAGGATGAGCTCAAGCATTGGTAGTGAAGGAGAATACATAGAAACATCAAAACAAGCTATTTCTTCTAAAAGAAATATTTAACGAGACAGTGAAAGGATTAAATAACAAATTAGATAAAGAGTAGGATAAACACCAGCCCCTGATTTGTAACCAGGCAGTTAAATGGTTGTGGTTATGTTTCGGTTACCGCTAAATAATATCCTTCAGCTAGTTTTAACAACCAACGACAAGAGAATGGGATGAGAAATGCATCCTAAGAGATAGAAGCGCGAAATTGTAATCTTTATACAAAGCACCATATGCAAGGTGTGGACCAAAGAGCTCATAAAAACACTCAATTTTTTCTTGACTCTGTAAGCCAGACACAAAGAGAGAGAGAGAGAGAGAGAGAGAGAGAGAGCGAGAGAAAGAGAGAGAGAAAGAGAGAGAGAGAGAAAGAGAGAGGAGAAGAAGAAGAAGAAAAGAAGGAGTTGGAGGAAGAGGAAGGAGGAAAAAGTAGCTTTTTAAAATAAAAATGTTCTGTCCTTGGACTCCTATTTGAATGCCAATTCTGTATTATAGGAATCCATTAGCTACAGCGACCACCCATTTGTTAAACAAATATAGAAATATTAGGTTCAATTAAAACAAATCGCGACGATATGGTTTTGGTACAAAATGGTATCCTGTCAAAACAAAAAGACGTGCTGCGGTAGCGAGAGTGGTTAGCGTGCTCATCTACTTCTCTCAAGGGTCCGGGTTCAATACCCCTATGTAGCGTTAAATCTTCTTCTTCGGACCTATACTACTTCGCGGTTCTCCCAGCTTCTGAAAATGTGTACCATAGGTACCCGCCATATCACCCATAAGTGTACTAATAGTTATTTTAAAATATGGGCACTAACACTATCATCATCATCAAGTACCATTTGGCGTAGGTGATCGTGTCTCTCCACAACTTTCAATCTCGCCAGTTATTTATCATTTCAGCTGTTGACCTTCTACCAAGCCATTCTCTTAAACTGTCTGGTATCTTTTCTCTTTGCTTCCCTCTACCTCTTCCTCCCTCAATTTTCCCAGTTGTTACAATATATTCCAGCTGTTCCCTTCTCATTACATGGCCAAAAAATGATGACTGTTTCATTCTAATATTGGATATTAGCTCTCTTTTTGCTTCGGCCTTTTTTAGAGCGTTTTCATTTCTTGTTGTCGCTGTCCATGGTATTCTCAGCACCACCTCAGTGGATCGCCACTAACACTATATTCCTCATATAAACAACGCTAGGTTTAACGGGAACTGTTACTCTATATTATACTGAAAGGAAATTGTAAAAAAGACGCTCAGAGTACGGTTTGCAGGTTTTGTGGTTACAGTAGTACTTTTCTAGCGTTACAGATTATAGAAGACTTCTGGGTTGTTCTGTAGAAGATGAGACAGTAGAGAAGACAAAGACGATATAGAAAGTAAGAGATTGAATATGAGGGCAATGGATAGAGAGATGGTATTCTGGGGGGTTAGCTGGAGATAGAAGATCAAGTATGAAGGAGATGGGATGGAGAGAGTAATTGGAAAAAGATCGAGTATGTTAGAGATGGATGGAGAGAGCAAATGGACGTAGAAGATCAAGTTCTAAGCTTTGTTCAACTGTTATACGTAAGGAAGTTATTTAATCACCGCACGATCTGTTTTTCATAAAACCTGTTTGTTTATCTCTCAAATGTTTCTCTATGGCCTATTTTAGTCTCTCCAGAATGATCTTTCTTAGTATTTTTCCAGGCACTGATAGTAGCATAATTCCCATTTAATTTGTGCACTCTTGTAAACTTCCTTTCTTTGGAAGTCTGATCATATAACATTCTTTTCAGTCTTTATGTATTTCTTTTCTCTTTCATATTTTATCTTGTAGGTTACGTAACATCTCGCTTCAGATTATTATCGTATATCCGATGAAGGCTATTGTCGAGATGCCATAGTTTGTCTTGTCTCTGTTAGTTTACCTGCTTTATTGTTGACCTGTTTTGTGTTGATTTTACAGTAGTAAAACAGTAGACTTAAACACGTCTCTGCATGCATTAAAAAATGTAATTAGTTTGCAAACGCAAGGAGCCAGATATGACATTTATCAAGTGCAACAAATTGCATGTGTCGGTTGTTTATCGAGGGAAGGGGACAAAAAAGTTGATCTTTGTCGTCATGATCTATTGAATTAGGGAATTTCATCAGTTTTATGCCATCAATATCAAATGATGCAACGCTAGAAGAGATCGAGGGATTAAGCAGTTACCTCCGTGACCTTTAATTGGATATAGGAAAACGATTTAGTGATATCGTGATCTTGAAGATGTCTAATAAATATAAGAAGATGAATATGTCAACTGAGAATGTCGCTGAGGCTGATATAACATGTTTGAAGCATCATTTAAACATGATAAAGACGTAAGATCACATTTCAGTATTTACTGATAGCAGAATCTTCGACGCGTATTTTTAAAAATATCTCTATTAATTCCAGTGTCATGCGGCGAGATACAGCATGGAACCCGTGGAACGTCTGAGACTTGATAGCAAAGATCATCGAACATGGGGTCTAGAATTTCTGCACATGTGCCGTCTTCGGCTCGAAAGGACAGTCATCATCATCATCATCATCGTCACCATCATCACCGGGCCTGCTGGCGTAGGTGATCATGACTCTCCACAACTTTCGATCTCGACAGTTATTTATCATTTCTGTTCTTGATCTTCTGCCAAGCTGTCTGGCATTTTTCTCTTTCCTTCCCTCTATCTCTTCGTCCCTAAATTTTTTTCATTTGTTACAATATATTCCAGTTCCCTTCTTATTACATGGCCAAAAATGATGATTGTATCTTCCTAATATTGGAAATTAGCTCTCTTTTTGCTTTGACCTCTTTTATAACATTTTCATTACTCTTCTTAGCTGGTATTGGTATTCTCAACATTCTTCTGGAAAACCACATTTCTAAAGATTCCAGTGATTTTCTTGTCTGTTGTCCTATTGTCCATGATTCACATCCATATGTTAAGACTGGCTCTACATAACATTTAAGAACTCTTTTTCTTGTTTCTATTGTCAAAAATGGATTGCATAGTATCTTCCTCATTTTTTGGAAAGCTGCTTTTGCCTGAGCCATTCTGCATCTCACCTCTTTTGTACATCTTCCGTCTGAGGTTAACAAAGTTCCCAAATATTTAAATTCATAACCTGTTTTAATATTGTTCCACTTGTCTTTATTTTGCACTGAGGTGATGTCTTCCATTACTTCTGTCGTTTTGCTATTTAGACTGAGTCCTTTATTTTGAAAGGACAGTAGATAGTTAAATAGATCTAGAATAATTCCAATATTTAGGAATTTATTTAGGGTACAATGTACTTCTTAGTTCACCCAATCTTAAACACTGAGTCTTTTTTTCTCTCTAGTAAAAGAAGACGGTTAATGCTAACCGAAGAAGAAATGGAATTGTGACAACGATTAACTAATAAATAAATGATTTCAACAATTGGGAGCATACGCCATATTCTTTCTACGCTTCGAGTCGTGTCGGGATTCTTTCTTTTATAATATTTGTTTCTCCATTTCTCATATATAAGCAGTGGTGCTTTAATGCCGTGAAATGTTATAGCTATCATCAACAAAAGAAATTGTATGAAAATTACTGATCCTTCGGTTATTTCTGATGTAATTTTAAATAGATATCCACGTGAGGCCCCAGAATGCCATTAAATGAAAGGTCAGTTCAACGATGATTATTGTTTTATGTTGGTTATAAAACACTAGGAGGTGGTTTCAAGACATGAAGGAAACCTAGATGCAAGAACAATAAGGAAAATAACCTCTACCGAGATTAAATGTGTCAGACAAATGACAGGAAACAGTCTGAGAGATAAGATCAGAAATGAAGAACTCAGAAAAAAGCTAGGAATAGCCCCCGCCGTAGAATATATAAAGAAACAACAGATAAAATGGTTTGGCCACGTGACACGGCAGAAAGATCAAATTACAACACAACAAGCCCTCAATAAACTTTGCGAGAATACCAGACCCAAGGGTCGACCACGAAAAAGATGGATCGACAGAATACTAGAAGCACTAGGAAACATAACAGCAGCAGAGGCGAGCAGCAGAGCAAAAGACCGCAAATTATATCTCCCCTCGACGCTGAAAGGCAAATGAGGACGGAATGAAGAAGAAGAAGAAGAAGGAGAAGAAGAAGAAAGGAGACATTGAACATGAAAACAGATGTGGGAGATCTGGCTAGAGACATAGATTCTTTCCGACGGGCTGTAGTGAATGCAACGTTCTACAAAGGACAAACGATCTGATGATGGTCATGATAAAACAGTAGTGCGTGCCAAAGAAATGTTACTCTAGCGAAATGTGCAATAGTTAAACGCTGAATATGTAGCTTTTGGATAGTTCTGTTTTCGCTACAATTGTGTTTTAACTACAACTTTTACGTGACATTTACGGTCTAAAATAAGATAGAAGTCTGGATTTGAACATACCATACATAGAAAAGAAGAATGCAGAAAAACACACCATCAGTTAAATAGGTTAGTCGTTAGTATTTGACGGTTTACAGAGTTATATTTGTGAAGAGCTTTTTGTGCTGGAAGGATTAAGATACAAGAATTACACATGCATGCTTGGCCCCTTCCATCAGGATTTAGTAGCAGCGCAGAACTCACGGTGTTCCTGGAAAGTATAACTGATATTGTGCGTGGGAATCGAAAATGGAAAGCAAACCCGGCCCTCAAAATATTTCAGCTATGTCTGTCGGAAGTGTCTGAACGAAAAGTTGAATATGACATCTCTGACGCAGCTTAATTTGGGTAAATTTATTAACCATCTCAGCCTGGATTTGTAAAAATCGTTGGACCTAAAGTCACCACCATATCCAAACTGAGTTTCACAACCCGATCTTTCATTAAACAAGAAAACAGAACAAAAATAGAACGCATTCCTGGAATTTTTGCTTCTGTTTATTTCTACAAAATCATTAGATTTGCATCGTTATTCAACGATTTATAAATGTCTCCAAATTAGTAAATCACTGGCATTTACGTATTACATCTTGTTTGAAGTAGATTATAATGAACTGTCTATTACATATTCACAACATTTCCATTTTCTGTGACGATCTTGTTAGCCACTTATAACTTTAACTCTAAGAGATGCATCCACTCAAGACATTTCAACAGACCGTTCCGTACCATCAAAGAATTACTATATTTTCTCTCTCTCTCTCTCTCTCTCTCTCTCTCTCTCTCTCTCTCTCTCACCAAATACAACACATTGTTAACTAGATTACCACTAGTATCCCGCTAATTACTCTGTGCCTCGGTTCAAGTGTATATTCACATAACGAGAGTCATTCCTTCTTTAACAATCTCTAACGAGCCTACGTGTTACCGTTGATTATCAGAGGAGGGCAAAATAAAGACTATTTCCAGGTGGGGAGATAACTCGGGGAAAAAGTAACACCATTACGTGTTGGAGTTTAGTAGTGTCAGGTGAGGACGATGGGGTGCGGTTCTAAAACATCAGGTAGGAGGGGGCGCTGCGTATTATATTTTCAAACTACTGAAAGGAGGCAAAGTCGCTTACCAACAGCAGAGCTGGAAGCTGTCAGCGATTCACAGCTGATGGCTTGCAACAGGATCGGTGAACCAGAACGATCTAGGCCCTACTCCACCTCTCCGTGGTGCTTCTATTAACAGACTAACTTGTCTTGTCTGACCAATCGAGAAGGGATCGAAGAGGGAAGACAACCCGATACTCAAAAATAACATGCTGAAGTCGGATGTGTTCGACCGAAAGGCGCATATATCACAGTTTTACTGCAAACCACAACACAACGCAGACACGCCAGTTTAACGTCCTCTTAAGGGCGGATGATGAGAAGGTGTATTCCTTTAGTTATCGGGCGAACGCAAGCAAGCAGCAAGCAAACTACTGTAAAATCCGACATTGTATATTCATTGCATGATGAAATATGGCTGAGATGTGGCACTGTATATGAAACCATATATGAGATATGCTATTGTTTTCTTCTTGGTCTTCTTCCTTTCAACTCTGTGGAGAACAGATCTTCAACAAGTACTTTAATAGCCGTTCTGTTTCTTGCCATTCTGTTATAGTGTTGTGATGTTCATTCTTTATATTATCTTTGTATTCTCTTTGAAAGCACATCACATTACGTTGATCACACATTAATCATGACAGACTCTTTTTCTGAATACATAAATCATAATCAAGTTTACTAATATTTCTTGGCACAATGATTCGTACTAGTGGTTGATGCACTTTTCTTAAATTAATATTCATTAATTCTGGACGTCGCTGAGACTATCGTCGTTGACTATGATTTGTCCACAAGTGCATATCTTACATACAACATTATTAAACTTACGTTCATGAGAAATGTGAAGCAGAACTTGAACTCTCAACACTTCACAGTTTCCTAACTAATTCTCCTATGTTCATTAACTCACTTGTTGTAATGTTCTAGAGCTCAACTAATTGGCTACTATAAACTTCATGATTCCTTACTAACTTTTCTTGTCTAAGTTTCCCAACTTGCGATCTAACTTTCTTAGTTTCTTATTCTAAAACTTCTAGTTCTACTTAACTTCTAACTAACTGCATTCGACAGTTCGGCCGAAGCCGGACTAAGCTTACTTAGTCAACATTCTGACTTATCTCTCTGTGTCTAATTCTCTAACTTTAACTGTCTTAAACCTATTGTGTTGAAGTTTAAATATTCAGCCACAACTCTTCGCCTGAAAATCAGCAGCCAATAAAACTGTCGCAAAGTGACACTTCTTTCTGATCACTGGAGTTGGTCACCCCTTATCATTCTGTGACCGAAACTTGAACTATTCTCATGATTTGACGAAAACACTTTGTTTTCGTGAAATCTCTATAACCTATTCGTTGGATGACAACTTATTTATCTGACGGCCAAAGTCAATGCATGCGCTATTGCCATTTCCCCAACCTGCTGTTGTGGAAATCTGCGTGGAAATTTCCATGGACCTAAACTCTCAGTAAATTCTACATTTCCTTCCTTGTCCACTATCCCCTTTGAACTTCTACCTTAATTTATTATCACCTGGACAATTCTACATTCCTACCTTCGCTTGGTGGGTGCCCTTGTTATGTCCGAGTATAATTCCTCGGTGGGTGTCCCTATTCCTACTATAAACTCTGTGCCATCTCTTTTTGTACACTTTGTTATTCTGGTTGGGAATTTTCTATACCTTAAATTTTATGTCCTAACAACTGCTGGTCGCTACCATATGTTACTGCTATTGTCCATGAAAGAACGGGTAACGACTAAGTTACCTGCTCACCCATGCTTTCATTACCTCACTCTATTACAATAATGTTTATGTTCATTCCATGTCTTCCCCGTCATCTTCATCTCTGCATCCGTCTTCTCCAAGAATATTTTGCTATGAAATTGTACGTCTAATTAATCAATGTGGTAAGCCGTTGTGTATATTCAACCATTTGTAAGTGTGACTTTGTGTATCAGACCATAGGTGATGTTCCCAGGTATGACATTGTTTATCAAATATATGTGTGTGTTATGCCATTGTTTATCAAATATATGTGTGTGTTATGCCATTGTTTATCAAATATATGTGTGTGTTACGCCATTGTTTTTAAAAATCTAAATATGAATGAGCTATATTGTATATTTTATATCATCATCGTCGTCGTCATCATCATCATCATCGTTGTCGTCGTCGTCAAGTACCATGCCTGCTGGCGGAGGTGATCATGTCGCTCCATAACTTTCGATCTCGACAGTTTATCATTTCTGTTGTCCCAGAAGAAATGGCCCAAGCCATTCTCTTAAGTTGTCTGGCATCGTTTCTCTTTGTTTCCCTCTATTTCTTCATTCCTCAATTTTCTCAGTTGTTACAATATATTCCAGCTGTTTCCTTCTCATAACATATTTTATATAGAAATAGATATTAGGTGTGAAAATTCATATACGCGAAGTATGGTTGCGTATATCCAAACATAGGTAAGATATGAGAATGCGTGTTTGAACATAGGTAATATATGAGAATGTGTGTCTGAACATAGGTAATATATGAAAATGTGTGTCTGAACATAGGTAATATATGAGAATGTGTGTCTGAACATAGGTAATATATGAGACTGTGTGTCTGAACATAGGTAATATATGAGAATGTGTGTCTGAACATAGGTAATATATGAGAATGGGTATCTCAACATAGCTAATATATGATAATGTGTATCTGAACATAGGTAATATATGAGAATGTGTGTCTGAACATAGGTAATATATGAGAATGTGTGTCTGAACATAGTAATATATGAGAATGTGTGTCTGAACATAGGTAATATATGAGAATGTGTGTCTGAACATAGGTAATATATGAGAATGTGTGTCTGAACATAGGTAATATATGGGAATGTGTATCTGAACATAGGTAATATATGAGAATGTGTATCTGAACATAGGTAATATATGAGAATGTGTGTCTGAACATAGGTAATATATGGGAATGTGTATCTGAACATAGGTAATATATGAGAATGTGTATCTGAACATAGGTAATATATGAGAATGGGTATCTAAACATAGGTAATATATGAGAATGTGTATCTGAACTTAGGTAATATATGACAATGTGTGTCTGAACATAGGTAATATATGACAATGTGTGTCTGAATATAGGTAATATATGACAATGTGTGTCTGAACATAGGTAATATATGACAATGTGTATCTGAACGTAGGCAATATATGAGAATGTATACAACCATATTTGATAAAAGACATTATATTTCCAGACATAGGTATTGTATAGTAGCACTGTATATTGATAATCTGGTGTTCTCAAGCACCAGCAGTGTATTGACATTGTAACCAGCTTATTCATATTTAGATACGTGCCTCATTTCTATACACTTTTGCCAGGTTTAACATTGTAATCACTCTAGGCACGGCGATCCCTTATTGTGCGTGTGTTTATTCTACATTCGTATTCGTTGATTCTAAATAATTTCATTACTCTGTCGGTGCACTTTTTTGCTGTTGAAATATAATGCAAGGTTAAAACTTCTATTTTCTGTAGATTCAGCGATATTGAAGCAACTAAATGTCTTCATCATTTCATTTTATTAGCTTTATTATAATTTTTTTCGGGGGAAACTTGTAAGTCTTCATTAGTCTTATTTCATCACCAAATACATGTGTGTGATTCTCACAAAGCCACGGTATTACTTTGATGATGTCGTTAGTTAGTCTATGACGTTGTGACTTTTAAAATTGTCTCTGCTGTTGGCACTGCGATGTAGACAATGTCCATGATGTCGAGAATTTGCTGTTGATTCTGTCTATGATGTCGTGACTTTAAAATTATCTCTTCTGTTGGCATTGCGATGTAGACAATGTCCATGATGTCGAGAATTTGCTGTTGATTTTGTCTATGATGTCGTGACTTTAAAATTGCCTCTGCTGTTGGAACTGCGATGTAGACAATGTCCATGATGTCGAGAATTTGCTGTTGATTCTGTCTATGATGTCGCGACCTTAAAATTGCCTCTGCTGTTGGCACTGTGATGTAGACAATGTCCATGATGTCGAGAATTTGCTGTTGATTCTGTCTATGATGTCGAGATTACAATGCCGAATATGTCTGTGAAGTCGAAATTATATATCTATATATCTGAATGTGTATCTTATGTCGAGCCCGTTATGTTGAATCTGTATGTGATGTCGTAATTGTGATATTTATGCTGATATCGATCTTGATATTTAGTCCGTGGTGTTTATCTTTTCCAGAGCCTTCCTTTAGACAGTCATCATTTCCGATATGATGCGTAGATTCATTTTCCGAGAGCACGTATAGTTAATCCCCACTTCTATTTAACTATATATATGGTGTTATTTCCTAGACTTTATCACCTCCAATCTTGTTGTTACTTCACGCCATTTGATCACACGCACTATTCTGAGTGTTTCTGTTTGTCATTATAGTGTGCTATTTTGTACAAATTATCTTTAGCTTGCAGAGTAATGGAATCTACATATGCCTTAACTGGCAGAGCTCTATGTAAATGCTGATATTGAATATGCCGGCTTGGCTTCACGCAAATGTTAATATTGAATATGCCGGCATAAATACAACAAGCACATATTTCTTTGAATACGACATTATACATAATTACGTGTAGCTGAAAGTTGTAAACAAGTAGTTCTCAAATTGGGGAAAAAAGTGCCCCGTTGCAGAGCGGTAGATTAATAAATAGTGGGTATTTGGGTGCTTTTATACTAATAATAATAATAATAATATTAATAATATTAATAATAATGGACGATGGGATTTTTGTGTGTGTGTTCGTCAGCTTTCACCTCTGACGAAGTTCCTAGAGACTAGGAACTGAATTTTGCGTGTTAATCTGTTTTTCCCTGGCAGCCGTGTGCACAGGGGTCTCTCGCCGTACAGGCAGATAACTCCCGTCTTCGGAGGTACTCATATTTTTTTCATCGATGAGTAATTGACGTTTCAAGCTCGCTGCTGCCTTGCTTCTGAGACCAGGGGTGGTTACCGCAGAGATAAATTATAAATAAAAATCATAAACTGCTGCTATACGGATTTGAACTCACAACCTCTCTGTCTCGAGGCCGACCTCGAGACCAACCAGTCCCCCGGACGATGGGATTGAGTAAGGCAATGTGAGAAAGATGGCATAGAAGATATATTTTTCAAATTGATATCTGTATTGCTGCTGTAGAAGTCCCATTCCATCATTATGGGTTTCAATTCTAGAAAAAAAAAAAGAAACGCTGAAACACTCGTTGTTTATATCATATATAATTTCATCATCATGTGTCTACCTGCTGGCGTAGGCGATCGTGTCCTTCCACAATTATCTGTCCATAGTGCATCGTGTCAATTCTGTTGTTGATTGTTCACCGTGCCACGACGCCAAGCTATCTAGTATCTTCTCTCTTTGTATCCACGATCTCGCTTTCCTTGTATTTTGCCAGTTGTAACTAGTTTTCCAACTTTTCTCTTCTCATGATGTGCACAGATATTGTCCGTTGTTTCTTTCTGATATGTTTTAAGAGTACTCTTTTTTGTTGAGAAGAGGAAAGCTGGAATACGTAATTACAACTGGCAAAATAAAATAAAAGAGAAATCGCGGACGACAAAGAGAGAAAATACTGGATAGCTTGGTGTCATGGCATGGAAAAAGGTCAACAACAGAATTGATACGATGCACTGTAGATAGAAGATTGTGGAAGGACATGATCGCCTACGCCGACCGGTATGGCACATGATGACGACTCATTTTGTGCTCTTTAGTTCGCATTTTTTTAATTTTTTTTTTTTTTTTTTTAAGAAATTCCTCTTTTGTCGTTTTAGCTGTCCAGGGAACTCTCGACATTACATAGACGTCTATACCCGTCCTCATGCACACCACACACTGCCTACATAAGGAAGTCTAGGAGAGTTTATCTTTATTTAGTTGTTCGTTTGTGTTGTTCTCGATTTTTGAGGAAGGCCGCATGTGGACCGGAACGTCAGTATCTTGTTGTGTTCCCTTTTTGTAAAGCTGTCAGCATACCTTGTTGGAGTTACACCCCACCGCTTGCTCAGATACTTGTTTATAAAGCTGTCAGCATACCTTGTTGGAGTTACACCCCACCGCTTGCTCAGATACTTGTTTATAAAGCTGTCAGCATACCTTGTTGGAGTTACACCCCACCGCTTGCTCAGATACTTGTTTATAAAGCTGTCAGCATACCTTGTTGGAGTTACACCCCACCGCTTGCTCAGATACTTGTTTATAAAGCTGTCAGCATACCTTGTTGGAGTTACACCCCACCGCTTGCTCAGATACTTGTTTATAAAGCTGTCAGCATACCTTGTAGGAGTTACACCCCACCGCTTGCTCAGATACTTGTTTATAAAGCTGAAGAGGACACAGGTAACAGAATCAAGAAAAAGGACTGATCTTATTATCTTTCTCCTACGATATAATTAGAAGAGAGAAACCCGGCACGCTCCATACACAGGCCATTTACTTACACTTGCGGGTGGAAAATACAACCGGAAGACTCACCAACTAGCGTGATGCTGTCAGTTTTGCGAGCTGGAGCGGTTATGGGTAGAGCGAATGTCAGAGCGTCTGCTCGTGTAACAGAAAACGTCACGCTAGTTGTGAGTTTTGCGATTTTATTTTCTCCCCGCGGACCGTAGTAAATATATAATTGGCTGTGCTCCAGATGAGGTGTTTAGGAAATATGGTGTTAATAGCCATTTTATTATGCTTATTATAATTGTTCTTGTTATTACTGTAAAAAAAAAAAGGTAAAGTATCCCCGTCATGCCAAGTGGCGTATAGGGAAATATGGTGTTGGTGACCATATATTTTACAGACCTTCAGCACATGACTTTTGGGGTAATGTGGTCGGTATTACGCCCGTGCTGCTTTACTTTCCCAGAAAAAAATCCGGTACCCATTTAAGGCTGGGTGAACCCGGAAGCTGTCGGTTGGGATCGAAACCTACCCCTTGTCCTTTGTAGTCCAGTTCACTAACCACTGAGCTATCGCGGCTCCCTGTTATTACCGTGCTTATTATTACTGCTATTAATATTACTATTATTATTATTATTACTATTATCATTGTTATTATTATTTTTGTTATTATTATGATTCGGCGTCGGTACATTTTTTGATATTGTGGATAACGCAACGTCAGAAACACATCCAGTTTCCATTTAAGGCTGGGTGAACCTAGAAGCTTGTTAATCAGATTTGAATCCCGACCACGTATTCTCAATACACAATGTAGGATTCTTTAAAAAGAAAAGACTTAACCAATCTGTGTAATTATGTTGTGGGGTCGCTTTCGCCCTCTGGCATCAATCTACTGAAACGTGAATACAAATGAGTCGGTTTATTAGAGTGGTCTTTTGATTAATTTAGTTATAAATGTCTGGGATGGCGGTTGGGATAAGCTTCAAAGAGGCGGTGAAGATGAGTTTATGGAAACATAAGAGATTCAGTGATGATGGTTTTATGAGATCAAGTGAAGATGGGAAGTTGTATTTTATGGCGCTGAGGGATGTAAAGAAAAATGTATTCATTTAAGGGATGTAGGGAGAAATTTATTGATTTTAAGGGATATATGGAGAAATTTATTGATTTTAAGGGATATATGGATAAATTTATTGATGTAATAGGATGTAAGGAGGAATCTATTAATTTAAGGGATGTAGGGATACATTTATTGATTTAAGTGATGTATGGAGACATTTTTATTTAATGAATGTAGGGAGAATTTATTGATTTAAGGGATATAGAGAGAATTGATTGATTTAAGAGATGTAGAGATAAATTTATGGAATCAGAGGACTCAAAATAAGTTAATGGAGTCAAGAGATGTGATACATTTTTTTTTTAATCAAAAGATGTGATGGTGATTGTTTTGCACCAAGAGTAAGGTATCCCCCCCCCAAGCGTTTTGAGAGCCACTGCCATGTTCTTCAAAGTGAAGCTTGAATGAATGTTCAAACGGACAAGGCTTACACAGATGCTCTGAATGGGAAGGAATTACCAAAGGTTGACAAGCAATTGCCCTTCATAGTGGAGCAGGAAAGCTAAATCATTGATGCAGAGACAACACTATTCTAACGTCGTTTAATTGTGTATAATTGTTTGCGCGTTCATGCTTCCGTGACATGAAAGACATTAAACATGAATATACGTATGTACACGTAAGACATTAAACACGAATATACGTATGTACACGTAACGTGGGTGTCCGGTTAGCGCAATCGATAGGCGGTTGGCTTACCACGGCAACAGCCGGGGTTCGTACCCTGGCGAGGACACCTGGGTTTTACTAATTCCCTAAAAATTAGTGGGAGTCGCGATAGCTCAGTGGTTAGTGAACTGGACTACTACGGACAAGGGGTAGGGTTCGATCCCAACCGACGGCTCCGGGTTCACCCAGCCTTAAATGGGTACCGGATTTTTTCTGGGAAAGTAAAGCAGCACGGGCGTAATACCGACCACATTACCCCAAAAATCATGTGCTGAAGGTCTGTAAAATATAGGGTCACTAACACCATATTTCCCTATACGCCACTTGGCGTGACGGGGGGTACTTTACTTTTTACTTACACGTAACGTACACATCCGTGTTCGCGTTATGTGTACATCTATTTATGTTCTTGCTCTACATATATTCGGAATATATATACACTTATTGCAATGTTACTCACATCACCAGTCTTACATGTGTTCATATCTTAACTGTCACGTAATACTCGCTTTTTAACAGCACATCATCATCATCATGTGTCGTACCAGTCGGATAAGGTGATCACGTCTTTCCACGATTCTGTATAATACAGCTGAGTACGTCGTATCAGTTATCTTGTTGACTGTTTTCCGTGCCAGGACACCGAGCTATCCAGTATCTTCTCTCTTTGTCCTCCACGATATCTCTGTCCTCCACGATATCTCTGTCCTCGGCGATATCTCTGTCCTTGCATTTTCCCAGTTGTAACCAAGTATTCCAGCTTTCCCCTTATCATGCCTGAAAAATGTTGATTATTTCTTTCTGATGTTTCTTAGGTGCTTCCTTTCTGTTTTGGCCTTTGAGAATTTGTTCTTGCACTTTTTAACTGTCCAGTGAACTCTCAACATTCTTCAGAGAAATCCCATCTCTGTGGCGTCTATTTGTCTTTTCATTTGCTTGTTTACTGCCCATGATTCACTTCAATACGTCAGAATTGGCTCTATATAGCACCGCAGAACTCTATTTCTCACTTCTACTAACATGGACTTATTTGCTCAAGACGTTTTTCATTTTCTGAAATGCTATTTTGGCCTGACTTATTCTGCTTCTTTATTTCTGCGGCGCATCTTTCGTCTGATGTTATTAATGTATCCAAATCTTTTACGCTCTGTAATTGTTTCGGATTTTCCCCGTTTATTTTTATATTGCATAATGCTGATATTGTTTGATGGGCCTGATGAAGGCCTATTGGGCAGAAACATCGTTTAATCTGTGTCGTCCACTTATCACGTAAAGCTTCTTACATACCATTTTTTTTTTTATATTTTTTAATTTTCCTGATATTGTTTGACCGTTACCTATGTTTTCTTACTATTCAGTCTGAGGCCTTTCTTATTACTTTCTCTCCCTATTATGTCTATGATTTCAACAGCACATATTTGCCAAATAAAACTTCTCGTATAAGCAAAACATCTCAATATTGATTCACACGGTTGGGGGCACAAACACATATAAGAACGTCACGCTTGAGAGACGTGGGAAGATTATATCTGGTTCTGGGAGAGATTTCACAATCGCAAAACCGGACATAGGAACCGTGAAAGAGAGCAAACTGAGGGTAACAACATAGATGCATTGTGTGAGGCAGAACTAGGGCACTCTGATAAGTATGGCTACGGACTTTGTAGAAGTTAGTGATTTTGTTGTCTTTAAAGTGCCAGAATGCTCCACTAGACGCTTTGTCCGTCTGTGACAAAAATAAGTAGAGTAAGAGAAGAAGAAGCACAACTTGAAGACGAAAAGGAATAAATTGAAGAGAGAGAAGAAATAGAGAGAGAGAAATTTAAGAAGAAGGAGAAATTAAAGAAGAAGACGAAAGAGAAGAGGAAGAAGGTTGGGAACGAAAAGAAGTGTTAATAACTCTATGGTTAGAGTGGTTAGAGCGGCCACATGACAACAAGGTGATGTTAGTCTAGTTCCGTCCAGACTCAATCGACTCAGCTGAATACACGGATAGGGTATATGGCACGTCCAGTTCAGGGAGGTAATAATACCGTGGAAGAGATGATGTGCTCCGCGTGATGTTATCTTTGAAGAGATGATGTGCTCCGCGTGATGTTATCTTTGAAGAGATGATGTGCTCCGCGTGATGTTATCTTTGAAGAGATGATGTGCTCCACATGATGTTATCTTTGAAGAGATGATGGGCTCCGCATGATGTTATCTTTGAAGAGATGTTGTGCTCCGCATAATTTTATCTTTGAAGAGATGATAGGCTCCGCATAATTTTATCTTTGAAGAGATGATAGGCTCCGCATAATTTTATCTTTGAAGAGATGATGTGCTCCGCGTGATGTTATCTTTGAAGAGATGATGTGCTCCGCATGATGTTATCTTTGAAGAGATGATGGGCTCCGCATGATGTTATCTTTGAAGAGATGTTGTGCTCCGCATAATTTTATCTTTGAAGAGATGATGGGCTCCGCATAATTTTATCTTTGAAGAGATGATGGGCTCCGCATAATTTTATCTTTGAAGAGATGATGGGCTCCGCATGATGTTATCTTTGAAGAGATGATGTGCTCCGCATGATGTTATCTTTGAAGAGATGATGTGCTCTGCGTGATGTTATCTTTGAAGAGATGATGTGCTCCGTATGATGTTATCTTTGAAGAGATGATGTGCTCCGCATGATGTTATCTTTGAAGAGATGATGTGCTCTGCGTGATGTTATCTTTGAAGAGATGATGTGCTCCGCTTTGAAGAGATGATGTGCTCATGATGTTATCTTTGAAGAGATGATGGGCTCCGCATGATGTTATCTTTGAAGAGATGATGTTCTCCGTATGATGTTATCTTTGAAGAGATGATGTGCTCCGTATGATGTTATCTTTGAAGAGATGATGGGCTCCGCATGATTTATCTTTGAAGAGATGATGTGCTCTGTATGATGTTATCTTTGAAGAGATGATGTGCTCCGTATGATGTTATCTTTGAAGAGATGATGTGCTCCGCGTGATGTTATCTTTGAAGAGATGATGTGCTCCGCATGATGTTATCTTTGAAGAGATGATGGGCTCCACATGATGTTATCTTTGAAGAGATGATGGGCTCTGCATGATGTTATCTTTGAAGAGATGATGTGCTCCGCATGATGTTATCTTTGAAGAGATGATGGGCTCCGCGTGATGTTATCTTTGAAGAGATGATGGGCTCTGCATGATGTTATCTTTGAAGAGATGATGTGCTCCACATGATGTTATCTTTGAAGAGATGATGGGCTCCGCATGATGTTATCTTTGAAGAGATGATGTGCTCATGCAAGAGATGATGGGCTCCGCATATCTTTGAAGAGATGATGGGCTCCGCATGATTTTATCTTTGAAGAGATGATGGGCTCCGCATAATTTTATCTTTGAAGAGATGATGTGCTCCGCATGATGTTATCTTTGAAGAGATGATGTGCTCCGCATGATGTTATCTTTGAAGAGATGATGTGCTCCGTATGATGTTCTTCTCAGCATGATGATGAAGAGATGATGTGCTCCGCATGATGTTATCTTTGAAGAGATGATGTTCTCCGCATGATGTTATCTTTGAAGAGATGATGTGCTCCGTATGATGTTATCTTTGAAGAGATGATGGGCTCCGCATGATGTTATCTTTGAAGAGATGATGGGCTCTGTATGATGTTATCTTTGAAGAGATGATGTGCTCCGTATGATGTTATCTTTGAAGAGATGATGTGCTCCGCGTGATGTTATCTTTGAAGAGATGATGTGCTCCGCATGATGTTATCTTTGAAGAGATGATGGGCTCCACATGATGTTATCTTGAAGAGATGATGGGCTCTGCATGATGTTATCTTTGAAGAGATGATGTGCTCCGCATGATGTTATCTTTGAAGAGATGATGGGCTCCGCGTGATGTTATCTTTGAAGAGATGATGGGCTCAGCATGATGTTATCTTTGAAGAGATGATGGGCTCCACATGATGTTATCTTTGAAGAGATGATGTGCTCCGTATGATGTTATCTTTGAAGAGATGATGTGCTCAGCATGATGTTATCTTTGAAGAGATGATGTGCTCCGCATGATGTTATCTTTGAAGAGATGATGTTCTCCGTATGATGTTATCTTTGAAGAGATGATGGGCTCCGCATGATGTTATCTTTGAAGAGATGATGTGCTCTGTATGATGTTTTCGTGGAAGAGATGATGGGCTCCGCATGATGTTATCTTTGAAGAGATGATGGGCTCCGCATGATGTTTTCGTGGAAGAGATCGTGGCCTTCGGGAGATTTTATCGTCATCATGAAGTTTGTTACTGTACAACCATGCATTATTTATAGCTGGACATACTTCTCTCTCTCTCTCTCTCTCTCTCTCTCTCTCTCTCACACACACACACACACACACACACACACACACACACACACAATGTAAATTAAATTTAATAAATTAAATTAGTATTAAATGTTTTTTTTTTAATTTATAACTTTCTTCTTATGTTTCTGTGTCTTAACCTTGCTGGATGTTTTGTCATCAGTTCCCCACGCCTCGTTATCGTCATATCTCCATCTCTTCGCCATTTCACTTTTATTTCTGTTGTCTTAACCTTTGTCTCTGTAGGCGTCGCTCCATTTTAAAAATTCCTACACCCCCCCCCCTTTTCTCCCCCTCCCCCAAAATTCTTCTCTATGACCTACTTGTTGCCTACTCAATTTCTTTATTTCCATAATTTCGTCTGTTCCAATGTCTTTCTTTCATTTTCTTATTTCTTATCCTTTCAGTTATTTTTTTTTCTACCCACATTCACGTTTATCCATTCTAACTCGATCACTCTGTCCCAACCTTTGTCAAAACTATCTTGGATCTCTCTATCCTCACATTTGGTCTTCCTGTCTCCTTCTCATTATCACCATCTTGTCCTTTACGTCTCATTATCTCTATCTCTCTATCCTCACATTTATTCATTCTATCTCATTCACCTTGGGTCCACTTTTGTTCAATCTACTTCTTTCTTTTTATCACTCTACCGTCCACCTTGTCCTATTCTGTCTATTATTATTCTCCATTTTCAGTCTCATTCTCTCTATCTCTCCACTTTAGCCATTTTATTTCGTTCTCTCTATCCCCACTTTTGCCACTCTATTTGGTTCTCTCTATCCCCACTTTTGCCACTCTATTTCGTTTTCTCTATCCTCACTTTTGCCACTCTATTTCGTTTTCTCTATCCCCACTTTTGCCACTCTATTTCGTTTTCTCTATCCCCACTTTTGCCACTCTATTTCGTTTTCTCTATCCCCACTTTTGCCACTCTATTTCGTTTTCTCTATCCCCACTTTTGCCACTCTATTTGGTTCTCTCTATCCCCACTTTTGCCACTCTATTTGGTTCTCCCTATCCCCACTTTTGCCACTCTTTTTGGTTCTCTCTATCCCCACTTTTGCCACTCTATTTCGTTTTCTCTATCCCCACTTTTGCCACTCTATTTCGTTTTCTCTATCCCCACTTTTGCCACTCTATTTCGTTTTCTCTATCCCCACTTTTGCCACTCTATTTGGTTCTCTCTATCCCCACTTTTGCCACTCTATTTGGTTCTCCCTATCCCCACTTTTGCCACTCTTTTTGGTTCTCTCTATCCCCACTTTTGCCACTCTATTTGGTTCTCTCTATCCCCACTTTTGCCATTGTACTTCGTTCTCTCGATCCCCACTTGTGCTTATTCTATCTCCTTCTATCTATCCCCACTTGTGCCCATTCTATCTCCTTCTCTCTATCCCCACTCGTGCCCATTCTACCTCCTTCTCTCTATACAATATATATGTACCCACTTGTATTCATTCTATTATGTCCCAACACCTTTCCCCTAATTGCACCTGTCCCTCCATTTCATACCTGTACTCTTTGAAGCTACATATTAGACCCCTCATTCTTTGTGCCGTTAACTTTATGTACCCTATATCCCATAATCCCTTCACGCAGTGTCAATTTTCTTTGTCCGTGTCGTCACAGATGACTGACAGCAACAACAGATAGCTGTGTTCAGGGCTGCACTGAAACCCAGGCCCCAGCTTCTCCAGTGTCAGGTCAGAGGTCAACCCACGGTTTGACGTCGCACAAAGGACTGGGAGGGGGTGAGAACATTTCGGGACAGGACTGGTTCAAGGGACAGAACAAGTGAATTCAATTCAATCAGCTGGGGGGCATAACTCGTTGTGAAATGTGGGAATTGAGGATTATATTATGGGCAGTGTTTGCTGCTGCTACAGGTGAGTTCAATGTTGTACCTTGCTTGGTTGGATTATAAGGGGTAAGTGGCTTACAGAGAAAGATGGGCAAACATACATACTAGTATAATTGTATATAAATGTGAAGTTATAAGGGGTAAGTGAACATATAGAGAAAGATGGGCAAACATACATACTAGAATAATTGTATATAAATGTGAAGTTATAAGGGGTAAGTGGACATATAGAGAAAGATGGGCAAACATACATACTAGTATAATTGTATATAAATGTGAAGTTATAAGGCTAAGTGAACATATAGAGAAAGATGGGCAAACATACATACTAGAATAATTGTATATAAATGTGAAGTTATAAGGGGTAAGTGGACATACAAAGATGGGCAAACATACATACTAGAATAATTGTATATAAATGTGAAGTTATAAGGGATAAGTGAACATATAGAGAAAGATGGGCAAACATACATACTAGAATAATTTGTATATAAATGTGAAGTTATTATGGGTAAGTGAACATACACAGAAAAATGGGCAGAAATACATATGAGAATGATTGTATATAAATGTCAGGTTATAAAGGATAAGAGAAACATCAAGAAAAATGGACAAAAATACATATGCAATTGTATGTTAATGTGTATTAACGAGATGCCTTGTCAAGCTGTTGTACAGTTTTAGTATTTTTTTTTTCGTTCAGGGTATTGTATTTGCATAATCTTTATGGATATATGTCGAGGTTAAACTCCAATTGTATTTGCATAATCTTTATGGATATATGTCGAGGTTAGACTCCAATTGTATTTGCATAATCTTTATGGATATATGTCGAGGTTAGACTCCAATTGTATTTGCATAATCTTTATGGATATATGTCGAGATTATACTCCAATTGTATTTGCATAATCTTTATGGATATATGTCGAGGTTAGACTCCAATTGTATTTGCATAATCTTTATGGATATATGTCGAGATTAGACTCCAATTGTATTTGCATAATCTTTATGGATATATGTCGAGATTAGACTCCACGTTTCGATGAAGAGGTCTTCAACTTGGAACAAGACAAGACAACCAAATTAAATTACCGAAATGTACTCAGTTTTCGAGGCAGAGGCAGACCAAGACTAACATGGACGAGTAACATTAACAAAAATGGACAAGTCAACCTATGACAATCTGCACCATCAAAGCAAGAGACAAGAGTGGAATGGCGCTCCATGGTAGCCAACCTTCGATGTGGAGGCGGCACTCAATGATGATGATGACTCAGTTTTCATGTAGGAACAATACCAAGCGAATCATGAATTAATGCAATTAACATATTGTCGAAGCATGCAGTGAACGAGAGGTCGACGGTCAACAGGCAAAGAAACATCAATATTTTAAACATTAAAGCATTTTTAAAAGTAAACGACAGGGGCAATAATCTGTATCCCAAGTTCCACTAGTCTGACAATTACTCCTCCTCAGTCACCGCCCTTTAGACTAAAAGGTGTTGAAAAGTGTCCAAAGAGCCCTTTCATCCCAGTGCATCCGACTCCACTGCAGCCTTGGTTTGTCTTCCCTCTTCGATCCCTACCCACGTGACCAAACTAGTTAATCAGTTTCGAGCGCTACCACCGAGACACGGAATACAATCTTATTCAGCTCTGGTTCCCAGGCTGAAGTCGGATGTGTTGAGCCTAAAGGAGCAAATATCACAGCTATACTGCAAACCACAACACAACGCAGACACGCCCACTTAACGTCTTTTAAAGGGCGGATGATGAAGAGAAGCTCCTTTAGTCATCGGGCGAACGCAAGCAAGCAGCTCTGGTTCCGCTGTTACTGATGCAACAATCAGCTATGAGTTGCTGACAGTTTTAAGCCCATTCTATGTTCGATGTTTTGAGCCTCCTCAAATTTCATTTAAAAATAAGGCATCTAGCACACACTAGGTAGGAGATCAAAAGTAGTTTCCTTTGTTGTAACAACGACGTTAGGATTAGCATTTATTTACAATAAATAAATAAATAAAAATTGGATACACATGGCAAGCTTATCTGATGCGAGACTTGCATGATATAGTTTACTTTGTTATAATACGACACCTGTTACAACCTGCACAAAATACGCAGCGGGCTATATATCGGTAATAACTGTTGTATTAATAGTAGGAGAACAGGCAAATAATTGCAATGCTGCGGTAAAGCCGGTAGCAGACGCAAGTAGTGCGGTGTAACGTATACTCCTACAAGGTATGGTGACAGCTTTACAAAAAGAAAAAAAAAGAAAAAAGAAACACAATAAAATATTGACGTTTTGGCCTACATGCGGCCTTCGTCAGAAAACAAGAACAACACAAACGGACAGATAAATCTAACTTAACTAGAACACGGAAACACTACTACTTGCTTCTGCTGTCAGATGTACAGCAGCACTGCAATTATTTACCTGTTCCCTACTTACTTTATACCGCTGATACTTTACGTTTGTCTAACTTAATCCATGTTTAGTTAGTTAGATTTCATTGTCCGTTTGTGTTGTTCTCGATTTCTGAAGAAGGCTGCATGTAGGCCGAAACGTCAGTATTTTGTTGTGTTTCTTTTTTGTTAAGCTACATACCTTGTAGGAGTGTACATTATGCCCCACTACTTGCTCTTGGACAATAGAACAACAGACACGGAAATCACTGGAGGCTGTAGAAATGTGGTTTTACAGAAGAATGTTGAAAATACCATGGACAGCTAAGAAGAGTAATAACTTTCTGAAAGAGGTCAAAGCAAAAAGAGAGCTAATTTCCAATATTAGGAAAAAACAATCATCATTTGTTGGCCATGTGATGAGAAGAGAACAGCTGGAATATATTGTAACAACTGGGAAAATTGAGGGACGAAGAGATAGAGGGAAGCAAAGAGAAAAAATATCAGACAACTTAAGAGAATGGCTTGGCAGAAGGTCAACAACAGAAATGATAAATAACTGTCGAGATCGAAAGTTGTGGAGAGACATGATCGCCTACGACAGCAGGCCCGGTACTTGATGATGATGATGAGGATGACTTGCTCTTGTAATAATATTAGTTGTAGTTGCTGAGAGAGAGAGAGAGAGAGAGAGAGAGAGAATACATTTCATCCAATATTCCTTTCCCCTAAACCACCGATAGTGTAACACTCCGCCGTAATGGTGTTTTCTTATCATTACCCCAGTGTTTATATAATGCTAAATTCATATGGTTCGATAAACATTGCACGTTTTAACTCACTTTAAATGTAGTAGTAATAATAGTAAAGAAAAGTACCCCCGTCACGCCAAGTGGCGTATAGGGAAATATGGTGTTTGTGACCATATATTTTACAGACCTTCAGCACATGATTTTTGGGGTAATGTGGTCGGTATTACGCCCGTGCTGCTTTACTTTCCCGGAAAAAAGTCCGGTACCCATTTAAGGCTGGGTGAACCCGGAAGCCGTCGGTTGGGATCGAACCCTACCCCTTGTTAGTAGTAATAATACGCGTGATAAAAAAAAGCCGTAGTAGAAGTAAGGGTGGTGGTCGTGGTGTTGTTAAAGTAGTAATTGGGGCTTGCGCAGTAGTTCATATTGTACAGCTGTTAGTAATTTGAGTTGTAGTAGAGGCAGTTTTACTAGATGTAATGAAAACGTAGGAACAGCCGTCAATGGTGGTGTTTTTAGGTAGTAATTGTAGCTTGAACTGTAGTTTTACTAGGCAGTAAGTAATTTGAGTTACTTACTGTCTGTTAAGTTACTTAAAGTTACTGTCCGTCCGTCTATCCGTCCAACTATCCATAAATGCAACCATCCATCCATCCATCCATCCATCCATCCATCCATCCATCCATCCATCCATCCACCCACCCATCCACCCACCCATCCATTTTACTATCAGTAAATAATTTTAGTTTTAGTGGGAGTCTTAAGTCTTATTAGCTTGAATGATAAAAGTAGTAGTGTTAGTAGTAGCAGTTATAGTAATAGTATTGTTGCTAAATGTAGTAGTAGCTGTAGTGGTATTTCCCATATACTTAGCAAGGCGTGAAAGTAACTGACTTTTTTAGTAGTCATAGTAGTTGTAGTAGCAGCAGCAGCAGTAGTAGTAGTAGTAGTAGTAGTAGTAGTAGTAGTAGTAGTAGTAGTAGCAGTAGTAGTAGTTGTAGCAGCAGTAATAATAATTGTAGTCGTAATATTAGAAATAGCTGTAGTAATAATAGTAATAGGAGTAGTAGAAGTGGTATTGCTAGTTGTAACTGGAAGAGTACAAACACAGCCAATAAGTTTGATTGAACCCACATCTCAAAAAGACAGATGTCCAGACGTTGACACTATGTAACTTCACACCTGTCAAAATAAACACGAATCTGCAGCTCTAAACGCATTAGCTCAACCGGAAAACAGGGTAACACAAGATAAGAGAACTGCATGGACACCACCAAAGGAATGACTGTATAGTAGTCAGTGACTGACTGACACGCTTTGTCCTACTATAGCTCTTCATTTACCTCGGTCCGCGCTCATCTTCACATTGTGTCCTCACTCTGGTCCGGAGTGTGTGGCATCTCTGTCTCCACTGTTTCTCCGCCAGTTTCTCCATCTCCCTTTTACTTATTTTATTGACTTGAACATGGACATTAGACCAGAAAACAGAACACAAAAATTAGGCCTTTGAAATGTGGATTTATAGAAGAATAGGCAGAATTGGATGGAAAGAAAAGAAAACAAACGAGGAAGTTTTAAAACAACTAAAAATGAAGAACGAACTACTAAACACAATTAGAGCAAGACAAATGAAATTTGTTGGTCATGTTAAAAGACACAACCGTGTAATATTAAAAGGGAAAATACAAGGTAAAAGAGGCAGAGCAGACCAAGACTAACATGGACGAGTAACATCAAAAGATGGACAAGTCAGCCTATGGCAATCTACACCATCAAGGCGAGAGACAGAGTGGAATGGCGCTCCATGGTAGCCAACCTTCGATGCGGAGACGGCACTCATTGATGATGATTAATTGATTGACTTGAACACGGTATTAAAAGTGAGGAGGGGCGTGGTATTTTCACGCGCAAATTGTGAACTTCACTCCCCAACGGCATTTGCTATGTGACATTCTTTGCTTTTACTTTTATGCTAGTGCAGGATAATGCACTGCCAGGGGAGATGGAAACTGCTGAAGCATGGAGATGGGTACACGCTCCGGCTATTAACTATTCAACGAGACTGGAACGAACAGATGAAAGAAGAGTATGCAAGTCAAAGAACACGTATAGGGGAGCATAAGTGTCAGCGACCTGCTGTCCGCAATAGCAGGGTCGGCGCACTATCAGCTGACCAAGACCTAGCAGTTCTACCTCCTGGTGGTCTCCCCCGGTAACAGTCTCCCCCAGTAAGTCTCCCCAGTAACAGTCTCCCCCTGGTAACAGTCTCCCCCAGTAACAGTCTCCCCCCGGTAACAGTCTCCCCCCGGTAACAGTCTCCCCCCCCCCGGCAACAGAGTCCCCAGTAACAGTCTCCCCCAGTAACAGTCTCCCCCGGTAACAGTCTCCCCCAGTAACAGTCTCCCCCAGCAACAGTCCGCCCCCCCCCGGTAACAGAGTCCCCCAGTAACAGTCTCCCCAGTAACAGTCTCCCAGTAACAGTCTCCTCCAGCAACATTCCGCCTCCCCCCCCCGGTAACAGAGTCCCCCAGTAACAGTCTCCCCCAGTAACAGTCTCCCCCAGTAACAGTCTCCCCCGGTAACAGTCTCCCCGGTAACAGAGTCCCCCAGTAACAGTCTCCCCCAGTAACAGTCCCCCTCTGTAACAGTCTCCCCCCGGCAACAGAGTCCCCCAGTAACAGTCTCCCCAATAACAGTCCCCCCCCAGTAACAGTCTCCCCCCGGCAACAGAGTCCCCCAGTAACAGTCTCCCCCGGTAACAGTCTCCCCCAGTAACAGTCTCCCCCAGTAACAGTCTCCCCTGGTAACAGTCTCCCCCAGTAACAGTCTCCCCCGGTAACAGTCTCCCCGGTAACAGTCTCCCCCCCCCAGTAACAGTAACAGTCTCCCCGGTAACAGTCTCCCCCGGGAACAGTCTCCCCCGGTAACAGTCTCCCCCCCCAGTAACAGTCTCCCCCCAGTAACAGTCTCCCCGGTAACAGTCTCCCCCAGTAACAGTCTCCCCCAGTAACAGTCTCCCCCAGTAACAGTCTCCCCCAGTAACAGTCTCCCCGGTAACAGTCTCCTCCCCCCCCCCAGTAACAGTCTCCCCCCAGTAACAGTCAACATTAAAACAGGCTGGCTAACAGAAACTAAGATCGTCGTGTTTCCTGTAGTGGTGGCTCTTACTGATACAGTCTCCCCAGTAACAGTCTCCCCCAGTAAGTCTCCCCCGGTAACAGTCTCCCCCCAGTAACAGTCTCCCCCAGTAACAGTCTCCCCCGGTAACAGTCTCCCCGGTAACAGTCTCCCCCGGTAACAGTCTCCCCCCAGTAACAGTCTCCCCCAGTAACAGTCTCCCCCAGTAAAAGTCTCCCCCCAGTAACAGTCTCCCCCAGTAACAGTCTCCCCCAGTAACAGTCTCCCCCCAGTAACAGTCTCCCCCAGTAACAATCTCCCCCAGTAACAGTCTCCCCCAGTAACAGTCTCCCCCAGTAACAGTCTCCCCCCAGTAACAGTCTCCCCCCAGTAACAGTCTCCCCCAGTAACAGTCTCCCCCCAGTAACAGTCTCCCCCAGTAACAGTCTCCCCCCAGTAACAGTCAACATTAAAACAGGCTGGCTAGCAGAAACTAAGATCGTCGTGTTTCCTGTAGTGGTGGCTCTTACTGTTACAGAGGACCCAGTATTGCAGTATTTCTGGGGTAGACTTTCTATCCAATTTTCTTATTCTTCTATAAATCCACCAATGGCTTCAATTGTGTGTTTTGTTTTCTTGTTGAATGTCCATGTTTCTGCACCTTACAGGAATGTTGAGAAGATTAACATTTTACTATTCTTAGTTTTAGCCATGGTGTTCTTTGTTTTGATGTTAGTAAATTTTTCATTACATTAAAATTACTTCCCCCCCCCCCATTGCTATTCTTTTGTTTATTTCAGTTGTACATTTTCCATCACTGGTTATAGTATGTCCACGGTAGTTGTAGTTCTAAACTGTCTCCAGGTCTATTCCTTCAAGTTAGATATACACTTGTAGGTTTTGAATATTATCTTTGTTTATGATAATAGTTTTAGTCTTTTTAATGTTTATATCTATTCTATATTTTTTGCTTGTCATGTTTATTTCATTAAGCAATTGTTGTAGGTCTTGAGGATATTCTGCTAGTAATACAGTATCATAAGCATGTCTTAGGTTATTGATTATCTTTTCTTATGTTATGTAACGAGTAATAATAATGTTAACAAAATAAATGATTGACAAGAACATCATTATCATGTGCCACAACCGGTTGGCGTAAGTGATCATGTTCTTCCACAATTCTTTGCCCACAGTGAATGTATCCATTCTATTGTTGACTGTTTACCGTGCCATCACAGGACACTCGGTATATAGAATAAATAAATAAATAAATAAATAAAAACAGCATTTTCTTCCAGATTCGTTTTCTCTTCTTACCTGTAATTCTCACTCTTGTGCTACCTGCTTAGATTCTGGAGTTATCACCACTCACAGGTACACAGGCAGGGTTGGTTCCGTGTGTCCCTACTGCCAGTCTGAATGATTCAATGCCTGGAATGCAAAGCCCAGTTGGGCCCAGGAGTGGAGCTTGTTTATTATGTCTAGCCTGATCACAGTTGTTATGGCTATATGGTATTGATACTACATTGGTTCGAAACGTGATGCACAGATAGAGAGCCTAGTTTAGGTGTATGCTGAAAGTGTTCTGTCTATGTGAGAGAAAGTAGCAAGCGTAGATGGGGTGGGATTACGTATAATATATGTATAAATATATGATGTAAGTTGAAGGTGGGAAGGTGGTATTTTAAACAGAATAGTTTTTTTTAAAGGGCGGATAGACCAGTCAGATGGTGGTTTTATTGGGCAGAATGGTTTGTAGGACAATTGATAGTAGCTAAATAAGACACGATTTTGTAAGCTAGACAATTGATATATAAGACAGTTTTGTAAATTAGACAGTAGACTTTTGTTGTGTAAGATATACCAGTTTTGTATAGAGACAGTAGACTTTAGTTGTGTAAGACAGAACAGTTTTGTATAGAGACAGTAGACTTTAGTTGTGTAAGACAGAACAGTTTTGTAAGTTAGACAGTAGACTTTATTTGTGTAAGACAGAATAGTTTTGTAAGTTAGACAGTAGACTTTATTTGTGTAAGACAGAATAGTTTTGTAAGTTAGACAGTAGACTTTATTTGTGTAAGACAGAATAGTTTTGTAAGTTAGACAGTAGACTTTAGTTGTGTAAGACAGAACAGTTTTGTATAGAGACAGTAGACTTTAGTTGTGTAAGACAGAACAGTTTTGTATAGAGACAGTAGACTTTAGTTGTGTAAGACAGAACAGTTTTGTAAGTTAGACAGTAGACTTTATTTGTGTAAGACAGAATAGTTTTGTAAGTTAGACAGTAGACTTTATTTGTGTAAGACAGAACAGTTTTGTAAGTTAGACAGTAGACTTTAGCTGTGTAAGACAGAACAGTTTTGTAAGTTAGACAGTAGACTTTATTTGTGTAAGACAGAATAGTTTTGTAAATTAGACAGTAGACTTTAGCTGTGTAAGACAGAATAGTTTTGTAAGTTAGACAGTAGACTTTATTTGTGTAAGACAGAATAGTTTTGTAAATTAGACAGTAGACTTTATTTGTGTAAGACAGAACAGTTTTGTAAGTTAGACAGTAGACTTTATTTGTGTAAGACAGAACAGTTTTGTAAGTTAGACAGTCGACTTTAGTTGTGTAAGGCAGAACAGTTTTGTAAGTTAGACAGTAGACTTTAGTTGTGTAAGACAGAACAGTTTTGTAAGTTAGACAGTAGACTTTAGTTGTGTAATAAGACAGAATAGTTTTGTAAAGTATGGAATGGGCAAATAAATGCAGTGCTGTGGTAAAGCTGGTAGCACGGAGCCAGTAGTTGGGTGTAACGTACACCCAATAAGGTATGGTGACAGCTTTACAAAAAAAAAAAAGAACGACAGAATACTGATGTTTCGGCCTACATGCGGCTTTCTTCCGAGAACAACAACACACGATGAGGCAGAGCTGAATATTACTACATATAGGATGATTTGGATAGGTAAGTTAAGGAGAAGTGGGCAGAGTGATAAGAAATATGTGTCGATGAGACGATGAAATGAGAGAGAGATATGTACTACATTTTGGAGTATAGATGAAATGATGAACAATGAAGGTATAAGTATTTTATCATCATCATCATCATCAAGTACCAGACCTGCTGGCGTAGGTGTCATGTCTCTCCACATTTTTTTATCTTGACAGTTATTTATCACTTATGTTGTTGACCTTGTGCCAAGCCATTCTCTTAAGCTGTCTGGTGTTTTTTTTTTCTCTTTGCTTTCCTCTATCTCTTCGTCCCTCATTTTTCCCAGTAATTACAATATATTCCATTTGTTCTATTCTCATTACATGGCCAAAAAATGATGATTGTTATAGCCGTCAGGTCGGGTAATTTTACCTGCTACTGTATGCAGTAAACAGTACAACCTGTGGCTGCCCTGCTGCCTTGTAGGTGAGCTCGGGAGAGTAAAAGGCTAAGGGAGAGTACTCTGAAGTAAAACAACCCCACTGCCTTGTGGGTGAGACTTTTTAGTCAAAGGCTAGCGGAGCCAACCGTAAACAAACCGATGGAAGGCAACAGAAAACCACCGCCATAACTTCTTTGTACAATCATAAATATATATAGAAATTTGATAATATATAAAAATGAGACTCAGTTTGTGGGTAGAGTCCATCCGCTCACCATGAGAGCTGGCTATCGAAAAATAAAATAGACATTAGACATTAGTTTGTGTCAGACAGAACATTTTTATAAAGTAGACAGTAGACACTAATTATATAGGACAGAACAGTTTTGTAAAGTAGACAGTAGACACTAATTATGTAGGACAAAACAGTTTTGTAAAGTAGACAGTAGACACTAATTATGTAGGACAAAACAGTTTTGTAAAGTAGACAGTAGACACTAATTATATAGGACAGAACAGTTTTGTAAAGTAGACAGTAGACACTAATTATGTAGGACAAAACAGTTTTGTAAAGTAGACAGTAGACACTAATTATGTAGGACAAAACAGTTTTGTAAAGTAGACAGTAGACACTAATTATGTAGGACAAAACAGTTTTGTAGAGTAGACAGTAGACACTAATTATGTAGGACAAAACAGTTTTGTAAAGTAGATAGTAGACACTAATTATGTAGGACAAAACAGTTTTGTAGAGTAGACAGTAGACACTAATTATGTAGGACAAAACAGTTTTGTAAAGTAGACAGTAGACACTAATTATGTAGGACAAAACGGTTTTGTAAAGTAGATAGTAGACACTAATTATGCAGGACAGAACAGTTTTGTAAAGTAGATAGTAGACACTAATTATGCAGGACAGAACAGTTTTGTAAAGTAGATAGTAGACACTAATTATGTAGGACAGGACAGTTTTGTAAAGTAGACAGTAGACACTAATTATGTAGGACAGAACAGTTTTGTAAAGTAGATAGTAGACACTAATTATGTAGGACAGGACAGTTTTGTAAAGTAGACAGTAGACACTAATTATGTAGGACAGAACAGTTTTGTAAAGTAGATAGTAGACATTTATTATGCAAGACAGAACAGTTTTGTAAAGTAGATAGTAGACATTTATTATGCAAGACAGAACAGTTTTATAAAGTAGATAGTAGACATTTATTATGCAAGACAGAACAGTTTTGTAAAGTAGATAGTAGACATTTATTATGTAAGACAGAACAGTTTTGTAAAGTAGATAGTAGACATTTATTATGCAAGACAGAACAGTTTTTAATAAAGTAGATAGTCGACATTTATTATGCAAGACAGAACAGTTTTATAAGTTAGACAATATATTTTAGTTGTTTATGGTGAAATAGTTTTGTAGTATAAGCAAATATGCAAAATGTGCAAAGAGGCAAAAGAAGACTAGCTCAGCCAAAAATGTATAGAAATGGAAACTATGGGAAGCAAATAAAACTAAAGAGGAATGCACACAGAAATAAAGAGAATGACTAATAAAAATAAAAAAGGCACAGAAAGCAGATGCATTGCAGAGAAAAAAGGAAAAATGCTAACAGACAATAAAGATATAATAGATAGTTGGCAGGAATATATAACAGAACTATTTCATGATCAAAGAGACAAAAGAAACCAATTACAAAAATGTACATCAGGCTATAAAATCTTAAAATCTGAGGTGGAAAAAGCTATACAAACAATGAAAAAAAAAGAAAAGCAGCAGGACCTACCAGCATACAGATAGAGATGATACAGGCACTAGATGATTTTGGCTTTGAAGTGATTACAAATATATGCAACGACATTTACCATACAGGATACATACCAAATGAACTAAAAACATCAACTTTCATTGCATTGCCTAAAAGGAATGGTGCAATTGAATGCAGTGATTTTAGAACAATAAGCCTAATGAGCCATGTTACAAAAATCTTGCTAAAAGTTATACAAGGAAGGATTCAGAATAAAATCAATACTGAATTAGATGAGCAGCAATTTGGAAGGAAAAATAGCGGGACAAAAGAAGCCATATTCTGCATGAGAACATTAATAGAAAAATACACAGAAGTAAACAAACCAATATATGCCTGCTTCATAGACTACACCAAAGCTTTTAATAGAATATACCACAAACAACTTATAGGATGCCTAAAAGAGATACATCTAGATGACATGGACATACGACTAATATGTAATTTACTGGGAGCAAACAGCAATAATAAAATATAACAAAGAGAACTCTACACCCATTGATATAAAAAGAGGAGTAAGTCAGGGATGCATCCTATCACCAAGCTTGTTCAATCTATACACTGAGAAAATCTTTAAAAACATCACAAAGATGCCAGGCCTAAACATCAATGGAAAGATAATCAAAAACCTCAGATATGCTGATGATACTGTACTACTAGCAGAAAATCCTAAAGATCTACAACAATTACTAAATGAAATAAACATGACAAGCAAAAAATATGGATTAAAACTATGATCATAAACAAAGAAAATACTCAAAAACCACAAGTGGATATCAAAATTGAAGAAATAGACCTGGAGACAGTTCAAAACTACAACCACCTTGGCCATACTATGACCAGTGATGGAAAATGTAAAAGTGAAATAAACAAAAAAATAGAAATGGCAAAAAGTAATTTTAATGTCATGAAAAATATACTAACATCAAAATAAATAACACCAGGGCTAAAACTAAGAATAGCAAAATGTTATATCTTCTCAACATTCCTATATGGTACAGAAACATGGACATTAGACAATGAAACAGAACAGAGAATTGAAGCCTTTAAAATGTGGATACATAGAAGAATAGGTAGAATTGGATGGAAAGAAAAGAAACAAACGATGAAGTCTTAAAACAACTAAAAATGAAGAGAACTACTAAACACAATTAAAACAAGACAAATGAGATTTTGGGGCCATGTTAAAAGACACAACAGCCTACTAAAAGTAATCTTTGAGGGGGAAATACAAGGTAAAAGAGGCAGAGGCAGACCAAGACTAACATGGATGGGTAACATCAAAAGATGGACAAATCAGCCTGTGACAACCTGCACCATCGAAGCAAGAGACAGAGCAGAATGGCGCTCCATGGTAGCCAACCTTCTTTGCCGAGATGGCACACGATGATGATGATAAGTATAGGCAGTATTTATATAAGAAACTAATTCTATCTGTTATAGTATTAGTTGTAAACGCTATACATAAACATACATACACCCTTACACAAATGCGCGCATGCACGCACACAGTGTGACAATGTGAATATTTTTGTTTTCAGTGTATGGAGCTCAGCACTTCCAGGTGGTTCCCATGGACACAAGTGTTATCCGTGGTCAGACTGCTGTGCTAAAATGTGTGATTGGTGATAGGAAGGGTGCTGTCCAGTGGACTAAAGATGGCTTCTCTCTAGGTGAGTTATGGCTATCTAGTGGACTAAAGATGGATTCTCTCTAGGTGAGTTATGGCTATCTAGTGGACTAAAGATGGATTCTCTCTAGGTGAGTTATGGCTATCTAGTGGACTAAAGATGGATTCTCTCTAGGTGAGTTATGTTCATCTAGTGGACTAAAGGTGGCTTCTCTTTACGTTGAGTTAGGGTTATCTAATGGACTAAAGATGATTTCTCTACGTGAGTTGGTGTCATCTAATGGACTAAAGATGGCTTCTCTTTAGGTGATTTAGGACCATCTAGTGGACTAAAGATGGCTTCTCTCTAGGTGACTTAGGACCATCTAGTGGACTAAAGATGGCTTCTGTCTAGGTGAGTTATGACCATCTATTGGACTAAAGGTGGCTTCTCTCTAGGTGAGTTAGGGCCATCTAGTGGACTAAAGATGGTTTCTCTCTAGGTGAGTTAGGGCCATCTAGTGGACTAAAGATGGCATCTCTCTACATGAGTTAGGGTCATTTAGTGGACTAAAGATGGCATCTCTCTACATGAGTTAGGGCCATCTAGTGGACTAAAGATGGCATCTCTCTACATGAGTTAGGGTCATTTAGTGGACTAAAGATGGCATCTCTCTACATGAGTTAGGGCCATCTAGTGGACTAAAGATGGCATCTCTCTACATGAGTTAGGGTCATTTAGTGGACTAAAGATGGCATCTCTCTACATGAGTTTGGGCCATCTAGTGGACTTGAAATAGCCTCACTCTAAATGAGTTAGGGTCATCTAGTGATTAAAAGTATACCACTCTAGGTGAGCCAGGATATTTGTTTGAACTGAAGATGGTTTTTTTTTTTTTGCTCATAATTTGTGTATTAAATTGATGATATAATATTATTTATTATATATTATATATTGACAAATCTTATTTTGTATTTTTTTTTTCATTAGCAAAATGGGTTGTTAATTATCTGTAGATGTATTCTGTTTATTTTTCAGGTTTCGACAGAACAATTCCTGGCTATGATAGATATTCAGTGACCTCAAGCCATGAGAATGAATTTAATTTAATGATAGTGAATGCTCACCTTGAAGATGATGCTGTCTATGAGTGTCAGGTTCTGCCTAGAGGAGGAGATGAACGACTGCAGGCCAGGGCCATTCTCAAAGTTTTAGGTAAAAACACACTGGTCACTGGTAGATTTTCTAGGAAATTGAAAACAATTTGTTGGTTCCCTTTTATTTAATAAATTTCTACGACCATTTGAAAGTGAGCTTCAACAAAACATTTTTAAGTTATAAAGTGCCAGAAAATATTTTTAGATTATAAATATCCATTAACTCTTTATGTTTTCTAATATAAAAATCGCTTTTGGGTTATTAATCTGAAGATGCTATTACTTTATAATTTTTCAAGCATTGTTTACTTTAAGAGTGTTCATATACTTTCATAAATATAGTAAAAGTAAAAAGGTGCCTCCATGCCGTGCTAGTAAAAAAAAAAAAAAAACTAAAGTACCCCCGTCACGTCAAGTGACATATAGGGAATATGGTGTTAGTGACCATATATTTTACAGACCTTCGGCACATGATTTTTGGGGTAATGTGGTTGGTATTACGCCCGTGCCGCTTCACTTTCCTTGAAAAAAAATCCGGTACCCATTAAAGGCTGGGTGAACCCGGAAGCCGTCGGTTGGAATCGAACCCTACCTCTTGTCCTTTGTAGTCCAGTTCACTAACCACTGAGCTATCACGGCTCCTTGTCGTGCTAGGCTGTGGGGAAATATAGTGTTTGTGACTATATTTTTCCATGACCACTGCAAATTTTTGGGTAATGTGGCCGGTATCACGCCAGGGTCACCTTTTTACTTCCCTGAAAAATGTATAGTACCCATTTATAGATGTTGAGTGAACGCCAGAGCTTTGTTGGCCTGAAGAAAGATACGCCACTTCTGGAGATTGAGCGTGGACCCTTCTGATCTGGAAGCAAGTACACTAACCACTCAGCCACTGAGGCTCCATAGATGATTCATCATCATTTAGTGCCATCTCCACATTGAAGATTGGCTACCATGGAGCGCCATTCAGCTGTGTCTCTTGCTTTGATGGTTTGGGTTATCATTGGCTGACTTGTCCATCTTTTGATCTTACTCGTCCATGTTAGACTTGGTCTGCCTCTGCCTCTTTTAGCTTGTATTTTCCCCTCCAAGATTACTTTTAGTAAGCTGTTGTGTCTTTTAATATGCCCCAAAAATCTAATTTGTCTTGTTTGAGTTGTATTTAGTAGTTTTCTTTTCATTTTTAGTTGCCTTAAGACTTCCTTATTTGTTTTCTTTACTTTCCATCCAATTCTTCCTATTTTTCTATAAATCCAAATTTCAAAGGCTTCAATTGTGTGTTTTGTTTTCTTGTTTAATGTCCATGTTTCTGCACCTTACAGGAATGTTGAGAAGATTAACATTTTGCTGCTCTGAGTTTTAGCTCTGGTGTTCTTTGGTTTGATGTTAGTATATTTTTCATGGCATCAATATTACTTTTTACCATTGCTATTCTTTTGTTTATTTCAGTTGTACATTTTCCATCACTGGTTATAGTATGTCCAAGGTATTTGTTGCTCTGAACTGTCTCCAGGTCTATTTCTTCAACTTTGATATCCACTTGTAGATTTTGAGTGTTATCATTGTTTATGATCATAGTTTTAGTCTTTTTGAGATTTACATCTATTCCACTTTTTTTTGGCTTCTATTTATTTCATTAAGTAATTGATGTAGATCTTTAGTAATACAGTATCATCAACATGTCTTAGATTATTGATTATCTTTCTATTCATGTTTTGGCATGGCATGATTATAGGCCATAGATGATTATTAAGTCATAATTCCATCACATACACACATGCACTTACAAACATTTATTTAGTTTGAAATCTTCTTACACATTATATACATTATGAGTCTCCATATAATTTTTATTTTATGTATTTTCTAGAAACTTTTAATGGTATACATTTAGGTTAAGTGTCATGTTACCAACCTACATCACCCAAAAATTCCCGTGGTCATAGAAGAACTATGGTTACTAAACTATATTTCCCATATGCCTAGCAAGGCATGGAGAGAACCTTTACTTTACTTTCAAAGTTTCAAGAAATAGCTTTTGATAAATGCAATGCTCGAACAGATATGTTTAGCTCATCACAGTTTACTTGTAAATCTTCCAAACTGAATGTATAATAATTCTTTACATATGTGCTTGTAAAATAATTTTGTTTTGATTTGGATTTCATTAACTCTTTCCGCACGTTTTGCCATACTGTGCGCCGTGCTGATTTCAGCCGCGTACATTTCTGCCACATAGTGCGTCACTCTCAATTTTATTAGTGTGAATCACCATCAAACCATATTCTTTTTACATGTTTTGTATCATCTAGGTATTGGTGAAATCTAATACCTTGTTCAATTATCTAAAAATTCATATATAATATGTTATATGTTAGATAAATATAAATATGTAGATTGATTCTTAAAACCCCGTAAAATTTTGCCTCTGAAATCTCTTACGTTGCATCGATAAAAAGCTTCTGTATGGAAAAAAGTTAATAAAAAAAATAATATCTAAGACATCCCATCCCTGGATTCTGCAAAGGGAGAGCACGAAGAGCACAGGCCACTTATTCCAGTGATGTTGCCATGAGGTGTTCGAGTCTGAGTTTTTATTAACCCCGTTGTTTAAAAAAAAAATGTTAAACTCTACAATGATTCAAACCTGCATTTCTCCTGGTTTGGAGCCTGTCAAATTATAGATTCAGACTACCTGCTCTGCCTCCTTAGATTTCACAAACCTGCATAATTTCAAAGCATGTATCAGTTTTGTGTCAATTTTAAATATTTGGATAAGTCAATATTTGAATCAAAATGATTGGTCTGTTTTATTTTCTGTTGTTAAGTGCCTTGTGAGCCTCCAGTCATCCTAGGCTACAATAACAGCTCCCTGGTTGAGATTCCCTATACTCAAAATACGCTGGATCTTGTCTGTGAAGCTAGAAATGGACGCCCAGCAGCAATGATTACGTGGTTTAGGAATGGAGTCATGGTAACTTGTCAATTAAGTTGTGTGTTTTTATGTTGAGAAGTTTTAGCATTTTCAAGACAGGAAAAGATGGATAGATACAAGTTGAGGTTCACTAAATAAATTTAATATAACATGAACTCAAACTACGCATCTTGTGATATTTAAAAAGTTAGACATACATCCTCTCTGTAGTGCCTCACATACTTCCTCTTTGTAGTGCCTCACATACATCCTCTTTGCAGTGCCTCACATACATCCTTTCAGCAGTGCCTCACATACATCCTCTCTGCAATGCCTGACATACATACTCACTGCAGTGCCTAACAGGCATACTCTCTGTAGTGCCTCACATACAGCCTCTCTGCAATGCCTGACATACATACTGTCTGTAGTTCCTCGCATACAGCCTCTCTGCAATGCCTGACATACTACACTCTGTAGTGCCTCACATACAGCCTCTCTGCAATGCCTGACATACATACTCTCTGTAGTGCCTCACATACAGCCTCTCTGCAACGCCTGACATACATACTCTCTGTAGTGCCTCACACACAGCCTCTCTGCGATGCCTGACATACATACTCTCTGTAGTGCCTCACATACTCTGTAATGCCTCACATACTCTGTAGTGCCTCACATACTCTCTGCAGTGCCTCACATACTCTGTAGTGCCCTGCTATCATGTGGGACATTATATTATAAATTGGTAGATGGCTGGGTGGTCTAGAGTTAATACGTTGGCCTCTAGCCAAGACGGTCTGAGTTCGAATCCTCCACAGGAGTTAGGCATTTTTCTCTTCAAACCTGGAATCTTTTTGGTTTTACGTTCTCCTGGTCTCTTGTAGATACGATCTCTAGCCCTGACACATAATGGGTAAGAAAAAGAGGAGGTCCCACTTGCGCTCTGCACATGTTCATGAATCGTTGGCAGTTGGAAATAAAAAAGAGTGGGCCAAAAGTGGCTTCTGTCCTGGCAAGATTTATAGGGAAAAATCTGCACAAAAACATCAAAACTCTCAACAATAAAAAAAGTGAGAACCTCGGAACTCAGAGAGTATCTGCCTGTTTGGTGAGGGACACCTGAGTACACAGATGCCCCTAAGAGAAAGTGATACTCTGGCAAATTTCAGTATCCAGCAGCTGCACTAGAGACACAAAGCTAGCATACGCAAACAGACATAAATGTTAGGCTTTGATTTACTCAGCTGACAGTTAACAGATGCAAACATAGAGAAGTGCGAGAAAAATCTGATAAGTGCCACCAACCTTGTTTCACCAACTCAAAATGTTATTATTGATAAAGGGTTCAAGCAGGTGCATATGTGGATATGTATTTTCTACAGAAGCTTTTGATATTTTAAATATTTGTATATTGTTCACAGATAGATTAGATAAATAATCTAAGGTATGCTGATGATACAGTCTTAATTGCTAAGAGTGAAAATGAATTACAAGAAATGTTGGAGATTATGGTGAAAGAAAGCAAAAATAAAGGACTCAGCCTTAATAGCAAAAAGACAGAAGTAATGGTAACAACAAAGAAAAAGACATCACCTCAGTGCAAAATAAAGACAAGTGGAACAATGTTAAAACAGGTAAATGAATTTAAATATCTGGAAACTTTGTTAACCTCACTCAGACGGAAGATGTACAAAAGAGGTGAGATGCAGAATGGCTCAGGCAAAAGCAGCTTTCCAAAAAATGAGGAAGATACTATGCAATCCATTTTTGACAATAGAAACAAGAAAAAGAGTTCTTAAATGTTATGTAGAGCCAGTCTTAAGATATGGAAGTGAATCATGGACAATAGGACAAAAGACAAGAAAATCACTGGAGTCTGTAGAAATGTGGTTTTGCAGAAGAATGTTGAGAATACCATAGTCAGCTAACAAGAGTAATGAAAATGTTATGAAAGAGGTCAAAGCAAAAAGAGAGCTAATTTCCAATATTAGGAAGAAACAATCATAATTTTTTGGCCATGTAATGAGAAGAGAACAACTGGAATACATTGTAACAACTTGAAAAATTGAGGGACGAAGAGATAGAGGGAAGCAAAGAGAAAAAATACCAGATAGCTTAAGAGAATGGCTTGGCAGAAGGTCAACAACAGAAATGATAAATAACTATCGAGATTGAAAGTTAAGTTGTGGAAAGACATGATCACCTACGCCAGCAGGCCCGGTATGTGATTATGATGATGATGATATTGTTCACCTATTCATGCAGGAAATATTTCTTTTAAATCACTAGAAGTATTTATTTTAACTGTGAGTCAAGCATAAGAATTGATTCTTTCAAGTTAAACTGTGCCTCTGAATATTACCTAACAGCAACAGTAACTGATTCTTTCTATGTTCACATTCTATAAGTCATTATAGAGTAGATTGCACTTTGATGTGACGTACAAGGATTTTATATCCTGAATTTGACTGCACTTTGATGTGCAGTGATTTTATCCTTGACTTGACTGCACTTTGATGTGCAATGATTTTTATCCTGGAATTACTGTTCTTCGATGTGCAGTGAGTTTTATCCTGGATTCGACTGCACTTTGATGTGCAGTGATTTTATCCTGGACTTGACTGCACTTTGATGTGCAGTGATTTTATCCTGGATTCGACTGCACTTTGATGTCCAGTGAGTTTTATCCTGGACTTGACTGCACTTTGATGTGCAGTGAGTTTTATCCTGGACTTGACTGCACTTTGATGTGCAATGATTTTATCCTGGATTTGATTGCACTTTGTTGTGTAGTAATTTTATCCCGAACTTCACTACACTCTGATGTGCAATGATATTTCCATGGGCGTGACTGTTTTGATGTAAGTAAAGTAAGTAAAGTACCCCCCGTCACGCCAAGTGGCGTATAGGGAAATATGGTGTTAGTGACCCTATATTTTACAGACCTTCAGCACATGATTTTTGGGGTAATGTGGTCGGTATTACGCCCGTGCTGCTTTACTTTCCCAGAAAAAATCCGGTACCCATTTAAGGCTGGGTGAACCCGGAGCCGTCGGTTGGGATCGAACCCTACCCCTTGTCCGTAATAGTCCAGTTCACTAACCACTGAGCTATCGCGGCTCCCACTAATTTTTAGGGAATTAGTAAAACCCAGGTGTCCTCGCCAGGGTACGAACCCCGGCTGTTGCCGTGGTAAGCCAACCGCCTATCGATTGCGCTAACCGGACTGTTTTGATGTGCAATCGTTTTATCTTACTCTTAGCAGTACTCTGATGTACAATGATTTTGTCCTGGACTTGCCAAGAAACATGGCCTTAACATTCCCACATGGAGCATTCATACATTGTCACCTTACACATAATTTCCTGATGTTATCTGTTTGATTTTAAGATCTATACATCCTTTTTACTAATCTCGGTGCTCGTTGCTGCCGAGATCAAGGTTTTAAAATAAAAATGTTTCCACTTCTTTGAAGATGACCCAACTTTTCTTTTAATTATCAAGCCAACATTGGTTCATTTTCATTATTGTTTCTCTCAGTTAACATTTCATATTGCGAGCTGCAAAAACTGACTCCAGTTACTAACATGTTGAACCCTGGAACTGGTTTTTGCGGCTTTTAATTTATTGATGTTTCCGTCGTTATTTCACCCGAAACCTAGTAATCTTCTAATTTAACCTCTTTTCTGACTTCATGAACAAATTGTCTGAACAAACCATGTGCTTTAGATCAATTTTCATCTATTTTCTTGCTGTTATTTCAAATTTTTGTGTGTGTGTGTGAAAAACAGCTGTGCCACACAGTGTGTTAAACCCCCTTGGTAGGAAATGTGTTAACCAAACATTCAACTTGTTTTCCCATCTGGTTTTGAATAAGTTAAACAAAAATTGTTGGCGAATAGATATTTTTCATTTTGCCCTCTATCCAATCTTTCATCTTCCATTTCAGGTTACAAGTGATAATGTTAAATATGCAACAGAGACTAATGCTGATGACAAGAGGGAGACGGCTTCTAGTACAATCTCTATAGCTTTGACTAACCACCAAGAGGAGAATGGGGTCATTTATAGATGCCAGGCTAAAAGTGATGCCACTTTTGGACCACCACTAAGCACATCTGTGACTCTTAGTATTCTGTGTAAGTTTAAATAATACAACAGACTCAAATATTGAATTAGGGAGTGAGGGTTTCCTCTATGCTTTAAGACTTATGGGGAATATGATGTTATTATTCACTGACCAATGGCACTTGGATGAGTGATGTCAGTTCTAAGCCAAGACTCCTTATTAACTTTCCCAGAAACAATGTCTGTCTCCTCCCCCTCCCTCCTCCTCCCTCCTCTCTCTCTCTCTGTCTCTCTCTCATATAAACACTCTTTCTCTTGTACCCATTTGGGTTTTGAGGGAGATACAAAGTTATAGTTCTCTCCTTTCTGGCATCTTCAACAATTGTCAATTGATGTTGTCGGTCCATTTCACTCTGGGTCTGCCTTTTGCTCTTCTCCCTTTTCCTCTTCTAATTCCCTTTGTACAGTAAGGAATTGCATGGCACTGTTTCTATATTTGCAAATATTTTATTTAATGTTTCTATATGTAGCATAGGATTTGTTCTATGCCCACCCTTTCTCTTAAGTCATAATTTCTGATTCTATTTCTTCTGATCACTGGAAGAACTTTTCTCAGACATCTGATCTCTATGGTGACAAGCCTCCTTTTACATTTAGTCATATGTGAACATATGTGGCACTGATAGGCCTTTATAGATTTATTCTTTGGAGACAGTACAACAATAAAGAGAAGAGAGAAACAATTATAAATTAACTGTACTAGGACTGAAGAAATAACAATTGAATCAGTGTCTTGGTATAAGTCAGCGTTGACTTATCATATCTGTATTAATGCCACAATAACAATCATCATTTTTTGGTCATGTAATGGAACAGCTGGAATATATTGTAACAACTAGGAAAATTGAGGGAAGAAGAAATAGAGGGAAGCAAAGAGAAAAGATACCAGACAGATTAAGAGAATGGTTTGACAGAAGGTCAGCAACAGAAATGATAAATAACTGTCGAGATCAAAAGTTGTGGGAGACATGATCACCTATGCCAGCAGGCTTGGTACTTGATGATGATTTTTGTGTGCGTTTTTCTTCCTTACAAATAATGTACAATTTATTATTTTTCTTTCTTTACCAACAGTTCCTCCTGGACCACCTGAAATTTCTGGCTATAACAATGATGCAGTCAATATCAATGATACACTAGCCTTGAACTGCACCTCGGCAGGAGGAAACCCCCTTGGTACTGTGACTTGGTACCGCAATAACGAACCTGTGGACTGGAGCTTCACAAGTGGTGGTGGCCGTGCCATCAATGAGTACACGTTCCAGGCGCGCTCATCAGATAATAACGCAGTGTATCGGTGTCAGGTGACAAACCTGGTCACCCCACAACCTTTGACGGCAGAGTACAAATTAAAAGTTCACTGTGAGTTCATTTATGAACATTTACATGAGCTTACACTTGTTATAGTTTTGTGAAAGTTAAGAGGATGTGCATCATTGAAATTTACTAGTTTTGTGCTTTACAAAAAAATTTAATTTTTATAATTTACAATTTTTCTACATTTGCATACCTTCCACTCCTTAGGGGTTTCCCTTAATTTTTAAGGATTTTTCATAAAAATGGACCTGTAAGCTTTACAAGGCAATATGTAAGGGAAAACAGACTGGTGGTTCAAATTTCAGCACCTTTTTTTTCTTTTAATTGAAATATCATCATCATCATCATGTGCCATACCGGTTGGTGTGGGCGATCATGTCCTTCCACAATCTTCTATCTACAGTGCATCGTTTCAGTTCTGTTGTTGGCTGTTTTCCATGCCATGACACCAAGCTATCCAGTATTTTCTCTCTTTGTCGTCCGCGATCTCTCTTTCCTTTTATTTTGCCAGTTGTAACCAAGTTATTCCAACCCTCCTCTTCTCATGATGTGACCAAAAAATGTGTAGATATTAAGTTGTGCTTTGTCATGATTGTTCTAGGTAATAAAAGAATGTAGTTTGCCATTCCTTTCCTTCTTGGCAGTGACTGTACTAGTCGGAGATCGCAGCCATTGTCATATGAATTGAAATATATCTACACATAACATTTTATGAAATTAAAAAAAATAAGGGAGTGAAAAAGAGTGTGTGCAGGGACATTGACATGTTGAAAGACCCATTTACTTCAGAACTTTCTTGTTTGTCTTTTTTTTTCCTTCCACCCAATTCTCCCCATTTTTTAAATAGATCCACATTTTAAAGGCTTCAATTTTCTGCTCTCTTTTCACATAATGTCCATGTTTCTGCACCATACAGGAATGTTCAGTAAAAATAGCATTCTGCTATTTGTAGTTTTAGTTCTGATGCTATTTGCTTTGATGTGAGTATATTTTTTGTGTTGTTAAAAATGGTTTTTGCTATTCCTTTTCCTTTGTTTATTTCTTTCTTACATTTCTATCATTTGTTATATGTCCCTGATAGCCAATGGGGTATCAGTAGTCTAGTTGAGAAAATAACCTGATTGGGATACAGATGTTCATACAACCAACCCGTATTCGATTCCCACTGGAAACAGTGTGTATTGTACTTGTGGTTGGAAAAAAAAAATACCCATACGGTCGACCCAGCTGCTGGCAGAAATGGATACCAGGGCAGTACTCTGGGAAGGTGAGGAATGCCACCTTGCATCGTGAGTTTCGATGCTTGAAGAGACACTATCCAAAAGTCTCAGTACATATTGGTGAAAACTTGCGTGCTAAGACGCTGATTCAAATTTTGTACTTTACCTTTACCCTTTTGTGAATATTTGTCTATGTCAGTGTTACCTTAAATATTATGTTAATTATGTTCTCCAGTTCCACCAACCAGTGTGAAAATTTCTGGAGCTCGGGAGCCAGTCCAGGCAGGAAGAACAGTGACCTTGACCTGTGAGACCTCCAACTCTAATCCAAGAGCAAACATAACTTGGTTTACCAGAAGCAGACAGCTACAAAAAGCTGAAAATCTTCGTAATTATATTTTTCGTACTTTCTGTATTGTTAGTTGCTTGGTTGTTTCATAGTATTATTTTCATTGCACTCGAGGGAGACCCATAAGTGTATAATATCACTCTTTGACAAATGGAGAAGATTAAAAAGTGTGGGGAAAAATATTGCCGTAGTTTTAAGTAGAAGTCCATCCACATTGCAGCCGTCAATGTGAGCACACTTCATTCATTATCTACTGGAAGCGACTGAGAACTTATGGTTTGCCTCATTAGTCTTTATTCTAATAGTAGATCTATGTAGATGTAACTTTCTCTTCCTTACTCATTATCAATACCCTGTTTGTTGATGCTATTAAATCTAATGTGTTAGATCTCTCTTATTGACTAAATAAAAGTTAGTAATGACAAGTTTATGCTCTGTGTTTCTCAAAATCAAGAAAATGACAACAAACTTTTGTGTTTTTGTATTTTAAAAAAAAACAAAAGCTTTATGTCCTGCACATAATGTTAGCTGTTTACCTGAAGCAGTGATATCTGCAATATGTGCCATTTTGGCATGCAAGGTTTCTGTTTTTTAAATTGTGGTTCTGCCCTATGTGCTGTCTTCAGCTCGAAAGGACAATAGTTAGATAGATATATAAATATCGGGTCAGAGTAATCCAATGAAAATTATTTTGTACAAAAATTAATTAGCAGTATGTATTCAAGTAGCCTAGACAATTTTGTTGATGTCGCATAAAAATAACTAAATCATCTGTTGTCATCCACAATCACAATTATTATATGCCTCTTCACTATTATTTATTACAAGTATCCAACATGAGACTTACTTTTTGTCTAAATCCATTTTGAAATGAAAATAACTGCTCCCATTGTTGTTATCGGTACTTTCATTATTAGAAAAATTGTTTTTAAAGGTGAATTTACTGGCTTCTTCAGCTGCCATCATTTGACATCTAGCATCAATCACTATTACTCTACCATTTCAATCAGATGACTTTTGTCAATGATAAAAACTGTTAATCCAAATGGAAAATCACACACAATTTCTTTGTAAATACCTTGTGTAGTGGGAAGAAGGAACTCTCCTTTGGAAGAATGTTTATAAGAAACTATATAAAATAGCTAAACTTAGTGGAAATACGGTTTACATGAAATAAATTGAGAATGGTGCAGAGACTGAAGTGGACATGATGCAGGCTGCAATGAATAGTTTGAAAAAAGTTAAACTGTAGTTCTTCTGAAGTTGAATTGTTCCAGAGATCAAATTTGATTGACCAAAAGGTCAATAAAAATGTTATCTATCTAAATTACGTAGGATTTTCTCTGAGTGTTAAATTTGATGAAAGTTTCATAGTGACCTAATTCACAGTGACGTATCATAATCTAAGGTTAAACATAACTAATGAAAATACTTAATTTGTTTTTTTTTTATTTTTTGCTGGTAATTTCTGTTTACTACTTTTATCCATAGCTGATACATACACCACATCCCCTGAAGGTGGGGAGGTCACACGATCACAGATCAGGGTTACAGTTGCCATCCAGGACCATAACAATGTATACACCTGTCAGGCCAGCAACGCAAAGTTTGGGTCGACCGTAGCAGATACACTAACTTTAAGTGTAATATGTAAGTATTCTTCATAAAAATATTACCAGTTGTCTTTTCCTTCTGTAATCATCATTCATTTAAACTGGAATTATGAAATTTCTGATTAAATTAGCTGTCTTTCAGGATTTCATTTTGGCCGTTTCTCTTCTAAGGTTGTTGGTGTGATTCACATTCTTATTCTGAGGCTCGCATACAGGAAACATTCTTGTATGATATCTTTTGATGTCACATCTGATTAGATGCAGTGGTATGGGCTTGTTGTACCTTATCTTGAATTTGTAGTAAACTTGGTCTCATTTTGTTTTAACCAGTTTGGAGATTGTGTGTAATAGCCTGGTCTCTTTTACATGATTGTATCTAACAACAACATTTTTTGGGGGTTAGTCATGCTTCTACTTTACATTATGTTGTAGTATCCTAAGAGAATTTATTGAATTATTTGCGAGTCATCATCATTACAATCCAAACAAGTCAATAGATCCTCTCCTCAGCAAGTCCTGCAGTGTCCAGTGACTGATGACTCCACAGACTGTTTGACATCTTCTTTGCAGCCCACCCATTATCTGCCTCTTTTTAGCTTGTCACCTTTCCCTGTGTTGAGCTCTTGGTGCAATGGATGCTCTTTATCTGCACTTGTCTTCAGGTATGCTCATGCCCTCTAGATCTTGATCCTGTTATCCATGGTTAGAAAGTCAAGAAGATACTTCATTGTTACATAGAGTATGTCCCTTGTACACCCCAAGATAATGTGCTTAGCTTCATTTACTGTAACGTCTCTAGCCTGTCAATTTACGTCATACTGACAGTAACAATTGCGACTGGTTGGTCTCAAGGCAAGATGCTGGCCTCGAGACAGATAGGTTGTGGGTTCAAATCCTGGCTACACTAGATGGGATTTTTAATTATGATTTCTCTCTGCGGTAGCCACCCCTAGTCTCAGCAGGCCTGATTTGAAACGTCAATTACTCGTAGATGGAAAAAATATGAGTACCTCCAAAGACGGAGTTATCTGTCTGTGTGGTGAGGGACCCCTGTGCACACGGCTGCCAGGGAAAAATGTATCAACACGTAGTCTCTAGGGACTTCATCAGAGGTAAAAGCTGGCGAACACAAAAAAAAAACACTTCCTTCCCTGTGGTCTCAAGTTTAACTTTGTGCTCCTTGTGGCCTCAAGTTTAACACTTCACTCCCTGTGGCCTCATGTTTAACACTTCGCTCCCTGTGGCCTCAAGTTTAATACTTCACTCCATGGGACCTTTAAGTTTAACACTTCACTCCCTGTGGCCTCAAGTTTAACACTTCGCTCCCTGTGACCTCAAGTTTAACATTGTGCTCCCTGTGGCCTCAAGTTTAACATTGTGCTCCCTGTGGCCTCAAGTTTAACACTTCACTCTCTGTGGCTTCAAGTTTACACTTCACTCCCTGTGGCCTCAAGTTTTAACACTTTTATCCCTGTGGCCTCAAGTTTAACACTTCGTGTAACGGATAAAGTATAAATGTAAAGGTCTTTCTTTCACACTTTCATTACGGGGCTGATCTGAATGTGCCAGCCGTTATAAGACTGCCCTCAGCGTTACTACGCTGTTCTCATGACTTTCTTGTGCTGACCCGTTTTTCGGCTAACTGGACGCACGTCTCTGCCTTGACCTGGCTGGACACCGTAGTGCTTCTGGCGTATTATTATTCTTGTTTCACGTTGCTATTCCGCAACAACTCTTCTGATGGTGTGATTCTTCCCTGAGGGGTGACGCTAGGCAAGATAAACATCACTGTTTAATACATAACAACACATTTGTTATAAAAATTTGCCGGCTTTTAATTCCGCCGCAATCGGGCTCCAACATTACACAATGGACATGGCATGCCAATCACACTTGAATGTACATTCTTACTATTCCTCTATTTTACAGCCCTATCACTTGCCTCTGGGCTCTAGGCTCATTCATACTTGCATCTAAATTAATTGTGAACCATTCCCCATTGAACGGCTCGCCCTACGCTATCTATTGTCTATTGGTCTTACTCTGTTTCTTGACACTTTTCTTGGCCTGTATTCACTGCTGCTTCTCACTAACCTGTCCGCCTAACTGTTCCTTATATTATCTCCCGTATTGGTCTCTGCGTCTCCTAACTAGCGTGCGTCCTTCTGCCAGGTAAATTTCTATCAAGTGCTCTAAGTTCGCTCAAGTGTGTGTGTGTGTCAATCTCTAGTGTTTACTTCTTAAATCTCGATCTTTTCGGCCAATCAAAATTGACTTCCTACACGTCTGTCTGCCCACTCATTTCTGGACATAACTTTCACGTTTCCCACGTGAATTTAAACTCATTGTCTCCTTATTTTTCCTCGTGACTTCGTCTTACTGCCTTTTTACTTTTTTCTCCTTGACGTTGTTCTATCATCTTTGTTTGCTCATCTACTTTTCCACTCTCCTCCCTTCTACATTCGCTCCCTGTGGCCTCAAGTTTAACACTTTGCTCCCTGTGGTCTCAAGTTTAACACTTCACTCCCTGTGGCCTCAAGTTTAAAGTTGTGCTCCCTGTGGCCTCAAGTTTAAAGTTTTGCTCCCTGTGACCTCAAGTTTAAAGTTGTGCTCCCTGTGGTCTCAAGTCTAACACTTCACTCCCTGTGACCTCAAGTTTAACACTTCACTCCCTGTGGCCTCAAGTTTAACACTTCGCTCCCTGTGACCTCAAGTTTAACACTTCGCTACATGTGGCCTCAAGTTTAAATTTGTGCTCCCTGTGGCCTCAAGTCTAACACTTCACTCCATGTGGCCTCAAGTTTAACACTTCGCTCCCTGTGACCTCAAGTTTAACACTTCGCTACATGTGGCCTCAAGTTTAAAGTTGTGCTCCCTGTGGCCTCAAGTTTAACACTTCACTCCCTGTGGCCTCAAGTTTAACATTGTGCTCCCTGTGGCCTCAATTTATCACTTCACTCTCTGTGGCCTCAAGTTTAACACTTCGCTGCCTGTGGCCTCAAGTTTAACGTTGTGCTCCCAGTGGCCTCAGGTTTAACGCTTCACTCCCTGGGGCCTTTAAGTTTACCACTTCACTCTCTGTGGCCTCAAGTTTACCACTTCACTCTCTGTGGCCTCAAGTTTAACACTTCGCTCCCTGTGGCCTCAAGTTTAACACTTCGCTCCCTGTGGCCTCAAGTTTAACATTGTGCTCCCTGTGGCCTCAAGTTTAACACTTCACTCCCTGTGGCCTCAAGTTTAACACTTCGCTCCCTGTGGCCTCAAGTTTAACACTTCGCTCCCTGTGGCCTCAAGTTTAACACTTCGCTCCCTGTGGCCTCAAGTTTAACATTGTGCTCCCTGTGGCCTCAAGTTTAACACTTCACTCCCTGTGGCCTCAAGTTTAACACTTCGCTCCCTGTGGCCTCAAGTTTAACACTTCGCTCCCTGTGGCCTCAAGTTTAAAGTTGTGCTCCCTGTGGCCTCAAGTTTAACACTTCGCTCCCTGTGGCCTCAAGTTTAAAGTTGTGCTCCCTGTGACCTCAAGTTTAACACTTCACTCCCTGTGGCCTCAAGTCTAACACTTCGCTCCCTGTGGCCTCAAGTTTAAAGTTGTGCTCCCTGTGGCCTCAAGTTTAAAGTTGTGCTCCCTGTGGCCTCAAGTTTAAAGTTCGTGCTCCCTGTGGCCTCAAGTCTAACACTTCGCTCCCTGTGGCCTCAAGTTTAAAGTTGTGCTCCCTGTGGCCTCAAGTTTAACACTTCGCTCCCTGTGGCCTCAAGTTTAAAGTTGTGCTCCCTGTGGCCTCAAGTTTAACACTTCGCTCCCTGTGGCCTCAAGTTTAAAACTTCACTCCCTGTGACCTCAAGTTTAACATTTCACTCCCTGTGACCTCAAGTTTAACACTTTGCTCCCTGTGGCCTCAAGTTTAACACTTCGCTCCCTGTGGCCTCAAGTTTAAAGTTGTGCTCCCTGTGGCCTCAAGTTTAAAACTTCACTCCCTGTGACCTCAAGTTTAACACTTTGCTTCCTGTGGCCTCAAGTTTAACACTTCACTCCCAGGGGCCTCAAGTTTAACACTTCACTCCCTGTGGCTTCAAGTTTAACAATTCGCTCTCTTTGGCCTCAAGTTTAACATTGTGCTCCCTGTGGCCTCAAGTTTAACACTTCACTCCCTGTGGCCTCACGTTTAACACTTCGCTCCCTGTGGCCTCAAGTTTAACTTTGTGCTCCCTGTGGCCTCAGGTTTAACACTTCACTCTCTGGGGCCTTTAAGTTTAACACTTCACTCCCTGTGGCCTCAAGTTTAACGTTGTGCTTCCTGTGGCCTCAAGTTTAACACTTCACTCCCTGTGGCCTCAAGTTTAACACTTCGCGCCCTGTGGCCTCAAGTTTAACATTGTGCTCCCTCTGGCTTGAAATTTAAAGCTTCACTCCTTGGGGTCTTTAAATTTAACACTTCACTCCCAGGGCCCTAAAGTTTAACACTTTGATCCTTGTGATCTCAAGTCTAACATTTCACTCCCTGTGGCCTTAATTTAACATTTCTTCTTATGCCATTTTAAAAATTAAATTGCTATGAACATTCTTTACTCTGCAAGAAATTAAAAGAAACCTTGGTACTGAAAAATGTCAAGCTACAGTCTGATGTGTTGGGCCGAAATGTGAAAGTATCAAAGCATAGCTACAGACCACAACACATCTATGCCCAGTTAGCATTCAATCGAAGGGTCGTTTATAAAGCAGGCTATTCATTCCATTTAAAATGAAAAATATCTTATGCAACAAATCTATGTAAATAGAAATGCGAAAGAGAGTTCATCGGTGCTACATAGAACCAATTCTGACCTATGTAAGCAAATCATGGACAGTAGACAAACAAATGAAAAGACGATTAGAGGCCACAGAGATGGGATTTCTCAGAAGAATGTTGAAAGTTCCCTGGGCAGCTAAAGCGGCCTACACAAAAAGGCAGCTCCTAAAACACATCAGAAAGAAACAATCAACATTTTTAGGGTACATCATGAGAAGAGGACCTAGCGTTTGGCTTTTCGTGGCAAGGCGCTGTGCCACTGAGTACAGGTTCGATCCTCTCTTGGTCCATATTTTTTTCTGTTGTTGATTATTTGTCATTTTTTCCGAGTGCTGTAAACATACCTCTTCTTCTGAATTGATTCACTGATTATCGCCTCGGAAGTTTCCCTCTGTAATAATATTCATTTATTATCATTTGTCTCCAAAGTTGGAATACTTGGTTACAACTGGCAAAATAAAAGGAAATGAGAGATCGCAGACGATTAAGAGGGAAAATACTGGATAGTTTGGTGTCATGGTATGGAAAACAGTCAACAGCAGAACTGATACGATGCACTGTAGATAGAAGATTGTGAAAGGACATGATCGCCCACGCCAACCGGTATGGCACATGATGATGATGATTCATTCCCTTATTACTTGTTAGGCAAACAGCGGAAAAGAATATATACACTGTTGTCATAAATAATTATGACAAAGGACTAAATTTTATTACATCAAAGAACAAAAAAACTGAGCTTCTATCTGTTCTTGCAAATTTATGTACTGGTAATAATGTAAAAAAAAAAGTAAATAACCCTGTCACGCCAATGGCATATAGGGAATATGGTGTTATTGACCATAATTTTTATAGACCTTTGGCACATGATTTTTGGGGTAATGTGGTCGGTATTAATGTCCGTGCCGCTTTATTTTCCCAGAAAAAATCTGGTGCCCATTTAGGGCTGGGTGAACCCGGAAGCTGTTGATCAGGATTGAACCCGACCTCTTGTTAATTGTAGTCCGGTTCACTAACCACCAAGTTAACGCGGCTCTGGTAATAATATCTATGGGGAAAAACAACAGCATGATCTGTCACAGTTGTTTGTCACTGATACTTTAGTTGTTTTGCTCATTTGTGTCTTTTCAGGAAGGTAAAAAAAAACATGCTTGTTCAGTTATTACACATTTAAGGTGATTAGAAGAAGCAGTATCTTAAAAATAATAACTTTTATGAGTGAAAATGTAATATTGCGTCATAGAAACTCGGATTTTCCATATCTTTGTTAAAGGCATTGACTACTAAAATATAATTCATACATAAATAGTTCCTTTCGCTAAAAGTGTAACGTTTTGTGTGTGATGTCAGAAACTGAAACCACTTCCACAAGATATCAGTTTAAGAATGAAGGGAATGTTCTAGGCTCACGACATCTCCATCCATAAATGCTGTACAAATTTTTAGAATTAAAATGCCACTTTGAGATGAAAACAAAAGTATGCTGTCTGTGTGTTCTAATGCCATATATTTGTTCTTCTTGTGCAGACCCACCAAGCCAACCAGAAATTAAAGTCTTGGGTACGTCCATGAGAGCGGGAGAACTGAAAATAATAACATGTTCATCTCGGCCTGGGAACCCAATGGCTGACCTAAAGTGGTATAAGGGTATGTTGAATTAACATTACTTATATCTAACTCAGCAGTGATTTCTGCTGTATGTGTCATTTTGGCATGCAAGGTTTCTGTTTTTTAGATTGTGGTTATGCCCTATGTGCCATCTTCAGCTCAAAAGAACAATAGATAGATATTTAACTTTATAAAGCTCAGATTTTTCAAATCAAGTGTATTATCCACCCATACTAATGCTTGAAAGACCTTGAAAGCGACTAAAAGAAATTAGATGCATTTGAAAACAAACGCTTCCTGAAAAATATTTTCAAATCAAATGTATTATCCACCCATACTAATGCTTAAAAGACCTTGAAAGCGACTAAAAGAAATTAGATGCATTTGAAAACAAAAGCTTCAGGAAAATACTTTGTATACCATCGAATGGTTATGGAAGGCCCCGGAATCACTGCAAACGAATTAAAATCCATAATTGCTCAACCATCCGTGTCAGTGAAATCATTTGAATTACTAACTCATCTCCCAAACAAAGAGAGGTAACTGTAGTCCCCATCATAGCAGTCCCAGCACACGCCAAAAGACATAAGGCGAAACCGCACAGAGAGTAAACACAGCCAACTGTTCCTTGTCATACGATATCATCATTCATCGTAAACAATTGGAATGTCGAAACATGATAAAAACGGATGTGACACACAGCTCACGGTGTGCACAGAGCACTTAACTCAGTAGCTCCTACAACAAGCCGAACTTGGAATGTGAGGAAACTGCAACAAAGAACACTTTTCATACATAGCCTTCAATGGTTCCTTCCGCCTATCAACCATATGGACCGGAAGTTCACGTCCTCCTGAAAATAATGATTGTCATATTTTTACAAATGTATAGCGCTGGATGATGTTAGGACATCGCTTTTGACTCCAATTCCGAACATATAACACAGATAGTCGTCGGATTATCCCCGTCGCACATCAAACAACAGACCATAAGATTAGCGTATGGCCGGTCTAGGGATGTAAAATGAGCCATTATGATGACGTAGCACACACAACAATGGCTGCGCCCATAGATTCCCAATTACTCTAGTGAATGCAGCCTACAACGAACGAAACACAGTGCAAATACCCTAAAGAGAAAAAAACTTCGGTTGACTTGATGGAGCAGCCCACATTAATGTATTCTAACATGTAAATAACTTGTGTCAAACAATTCCAACGACGGCCATTGAACAGCACTTAATGTGTTGACGTAAACCGCAGATCAACTCTAGACGGTGGAAGGTCGCATTCACAAAACTTGACTTGTCAAAAAAGGAATATTGCCGTGTGTGCGACTCCGCTTCATCGGCGCAGATTTGTTAAGTACAACATTATTTTGACTTTAACGCAGAAAATGAAACCATAAGAAAAATGGAGGAACAAAACCCTGCCAAAAATATATAGAACAACAACAACTTAAATGGTTCGGCCACCTGGTCAGAATGAATCCTTACCAATCACCATCAAGGGCGTTCTTCTCGAGAATGCATGGAAAAAGACCAAGAGGAAGACCCAGAAGAAGATGGATAGATGCAGTGACAGAGACATGTAACAACAAAGGAAAATCACTAATTCAGACAATTCGAGCAGCACAAGAACGACAAATGATATAAACCACGACACCTTTTAGGTATCAGTGAAAGAGAAAAGAAGAAGAAGAACGCAGAAAATTGCATTGGAGAGCTGAAATTAATCAGTCCCCAAATGCATTTTCCGCAGCAGTCGGGAGAACATGAACCTTGTCACTCAAGACAAGTGCAGAAATAAGAGAAATGACAAAACATCAAAAAATATTAAGTATACTTAAGAGAAGCAGGTGGTCTTATGTTGGCCATGTGATGAGAAGAAACAACAAGAGAATGACTTAAAGAAACGCTGAAAAGAACAGTGAGGCAAGAGGCAACAACAGGAGGCATCATCTCTTTTGCCAAGTCTAAATGGCTCACCCAGAACAGGGACATTTGGTGAGATGCAATGTGAATCCTGTGCAAGATGTGACACTTGGTAACAAAGATTGCCAAATGTAGAGAGTCTAAAGTCGCTACCCTATGTGCCATCTTAAGCTTTAAAAGACAATAGATGGATATTTAATTTTAAAGTGCTCTTAACTCTTTCAGTACGGAAGGTTCTTGTCAATGCAACAGAGATTTCAGAGACAAAATTTTTGATGGACCTTATGGTCTTAAAACATCAATCTACATGTTTTATATTTATCTAACACTTAACATATTATATATGAATTTTTAGATAATTGAACAAGGAATCTGATTTCATCAATACCAAGATGATACAAAACATGTAAAAAGAAATATTGGAGATAAACGACCAACAAACAAAAAATTGAAACATCAAATTAAAACCACAATTGACTACTTACCATCATATAGATCTGGTCAGAGTAATCCAATATGAATTATTTTGTGAAAAAAACAAATATCAATATGTCTCTAAGCAACCATGAAAGTTTGGTTGATGTAGCATAACAATAACTGATATGTTGTCATCCACAATCACAACAAGTGACAAAAATGAAATTTCAACTTTTTTTGGGGAAAAAAATCACTATGTATACAATACAGAGATTTGTGTTTGACTACACACACACAAATCATTATATACACAATATTTATACTTTTTTTCAATTACACAAAAAACACTTTCTCCATTTATTGTCCATGAAATGCCTTGAAGCATGCATTTGGATGAAGATGTGGTTTAATTTGACATCCTGAACAGAAAAAATGAGTCCGTGCACGCTTTGTTGGAGTTGAACAATATACGCATTCACGGTCTCTTGCAGCATAATGCACAATGTGACGGCTTCCTCTGGATTTTGCGAGACAGCTTGCCTCTGGCTGCCTTCCTGGAAGTTTCATTTCCTGTTGAATAACGTGTTGTGTCAATTGACTCATCAACAATTTCTTATAATCTTTTAAAGAGACTCTTTTGTCGCCAGTGGCTCGGCATAAACAAAATAAAATGTACGCATTTACCTGCGACACTTCCAATAGCCAGAATACAATTTTTTTCCACCATTTATCAGTTTTGCGTTCAAAAACACAGTAATATGCCACCTTCTGGTCTAGTTTGTCGCACCCATTCATATTTCTGTTGTAGAAATAAATCATTTCTGGCTTGTTTACATCTTTTACTGCTTTTGTTTGCACTCTGGCATCAGAGGATACCATCACAACATTTTTTTTTTGCCTTTTTATCTCTGAATGCAACACAGAGCTTGGTTTTATCATTATGCATCATTTATTATTATTATTATTATTATTATTATTTCATTGCTCTGTGCTCCAGAGATAATGTTTTGGTTTCCTGCGGAAAGCCAACACGACGAACATTGACAGTCCCAGTATAGTACTGCTTCTTCAAAATAAGGTGATCAATCAATTTTCGTGTGGTGTAATAGCGATCAGCAAAAATTTTATGTCCTGTGCCAACATGCTCCAATAAAGTGTCGAAAACTTGTACAGCATGTCCACCATCTGTATCAGCCTCAGGATTGTAGGAAGTGTTTCTTCCAAAATAGGTTAGAATGTTGACAACATAACCTGTGGCAGCGTCGCATAGACCAAAGGTCTTGATGTGGTGCTTGCTTGGCTTAGAGGCATTGAACTGCTTAAACTACCATCTACCCTTATAGCCTATGACCATCTCATCAATGCTAAGTTCCTGAAAGGGATAGAAGGCTTTTTGGAACTTGCAAAGGAGAAGATTCATGAATGGTTCTATTTTTTCTTTGCCTTCCGCTGCCTCATCACTACAGTGCAACATTGTGTGGTATATGTCCTGGAATCTTTCTCGATTGAAAGCATGGTGGATCCAAGGAATATACAATTCTGCTGATAGTGACCAATAGTCAGCAATAGAGGAAGCTTTGAATAAACCCATATATATCAGCACTGCCAAGAACTTGTCAATTTCAGGTCTTGTGATGTCTTGCTACCTTGCAAACACAGAGCGCTTGTGTGCAGGAGTGTTGATATCAGTTCTTTTCTTTGCAAAAGAATTGATGCTAGAAAACAAAGCTTCACAAACTTCATCATCAAACAATGACCCAAAAAAATCCAATGCAGAGGAAGAATCTGTGAGGTGCTCAAGACTAACTCCTGGCTTTCGCAGTGGATGAAAGCGAAAGTTATTTTCAGTGCTGCCAGTTGTAATTTCTGACCACTCAGACTCAGCTGGGATGATAGGTCTAGATGAGCTAGGCCTGGCAGTTGGGTTAGATGTGGCTTTCTTGGTAGTTTTACCACTTCTTCTGCCCCTACCTCTACCTGCAGCTGCTTTTTTTGGTTTTTTTTGGTTCTGAAGGAATGTATTCCTCATCACTGTCAATATTCAACATGAGACTTTCATTTTCCTCTACTAAACAATCGATAATATCTGGATCACTGTCATCACCATTGTTGTTACCAACACTTACAGTGTCTGAACTATCATCGGAATCATCAAGAAAAATTAATTGACAAGCTTCTTCAGCCGTCATCAACTGACTTTTAGCATTACAATTACTGCTACTGGAAGCCATTTCGATGAGCTGATTTTTGTTTACAATTTTTTTACGATAAACACTAATTACAAATGAAAAAAATCACACATTAGAGTACGTCTTTCAACTTGAACCTCGTGGGGAAGAAGGAAGGAACTCTCCAGTGAAGGAATCTATATAAAATAGTCAATCTAAAATATAGGAATACAGTTTTTTGACCGTTTACACAAAACAAATTATGTTTGGCGCACTATATAGCTGATCGTACGCAATTGAAATGGATTTGGCGCACCGTACGGAAAGAGTTAAGTGTATGATGTTTTAATTTTAACTGTATTTACTTAATTTTAAACTACTGTAATTGTATGCTGTTTCAATTTTCTTTGTATTTATAATATTCTAAAATTATATAGGGATATTTTTTTAAAAGTTGTTTGTATTTCTAAGTTCTGAAATTTTGTTGTCTTATCATTGGGTTGCATGTCATTTTCAGAAATTTGCACTCAGCACAGCTTGTCTGAAATTATCCCTGTATTTAGCCAGATTTCTACTTCCTCTGTTCTCAAATTCAAGGTCTCTTTGATATCTTGAAACCACCTTCTCGTTGGTTTGACCCTGTCGTCTTGGAATCACGCCTTCCATTATTGCTCTTCCATCCCACTGGTACATGGCAAAGTCATTTTATCTAATATCCCTTATGTTTTCATTAGTGGGAATTATTCCTAGCTTTTCATCTTAATTCTGCACTTTTGATCTTATCTCACATGCTATTTCCTCTCATGATGCATATAATATTTTATTTTGATGCCGGTTATTTTTTGTTGTTGTTATTGTTATTAAGCCTAGCATGCAGGTTTGGCATTAGTATTGCAACACAGCATACATTGCAGCAGCACTGTTTTTAAATTGATGAAGTTTTTAAATTGATTATTCTTATCATCAGTATTTGTATATTTGATATTGAGTTAATGTGTTAATTCCCTGTTTTCCATTAGGAGATGCACAAATTCGAGAAAATGTCGTCATCACATCTAATGGGAACATGGCCTCATCTGAGCTAACCTTCATTGTCAAGGCCGATGACAATGGGGCAGAGTACAAGTGCAAGGCCAGTAACAAAGCCACGACAACCCCACTGGAGGCGAAAGTGCGACTGGCGGTTAATTGTTAGTTCCATTGTCATGTTTTTTATGTATATATAAATAAAAGCACATCCATTCAGTCACTCACTCTTAAATTATTCACTCACACACTCAAGCCAACTTGCACATACAAACATTCACTCATACAAACATTCACTCATACAAACATTCGCCAACACCTGAATGAATAAATTGTCCCAACAAAATGCAGGATTCAGATTAGTTTAAATTTATTTTATCACTGCTATTTTAATTAATTTTTTATTTTTATTTTGAAAAACATCGCAGCCACATTTTACACGCAGGTTTTAACAAATATGGAAAGACGAATCATGACATGTCTTGAGGCCCGTGGTAGACATTTTCAACATATGCTTTAGGCACAACTTTATTGTGTTAATACCAACATTACCCATTATAAGCTCGCCGATAGCAGTCATGTATATTTGAATAATACCATTTATTTTACAATTTGTGTGACGCATTAGTTAACCGCATTTCTGGTGACGTTTTTTCTTCCGAGAGTAGAAATTCACTGCACTGCAACTTTAAAAACACCCTGTATAAGGAAGATTATTGAAACAAGAAATTTCCTCTTTTAGTGTTAATGTCAGGAATTGAAACCACTTATAAAATATCAGTGCTAAGAATGAGTGGAATTTAGTATACACATGGCATCTTACCTATAATGTTGCAAAATTTCAATGCTTATTGCCAATTCTGTTTTTATTTAAAAAAAAAAAATTATAGCTGCAATGAGAAAATCCTAAAGTACCAAGCCTCTGAAGCTCTGATTTACTTACATTTGTTTTGTTGTTGTCAATCTCCATAGCATGAAATTGTAAACTGCTGGCAGTTCTAGTTTTCTATCTATCTATCTATCTAATCTAATCTAATCTAATCTAATCTAATCTAATCTAATCTAATCTAATCTAATCTAATCTAATCTAATCTAATCTAATCTAATATAATATAATATAATATAATATAATATAATATAATATAATATAATATAATATAATATAATATAATATAATATAATATAATATAATATAATATAATATAATATAAATATAATATAATACTATCTATCTATCTATCTATCTATCTATCTATCTATCTATCTATCTATCTATCTATCTATCTATCTATCTATCTATCTATCTATCTATCTATCTATCTATCTATCTATCTATCTATCTATCTATCTATCTATCTATCTATCTATCTATCTATCTATCTATCTATCTATCTATCTATCTATCTAATCTAATCTAATCTAATCTAATCTAATCTAATATAATATAATATAATATAATATAATATAATACTATCTATCTATCTATCTATCTATCTATCTATCTATCTATCTATCTATCTATCTATCTATCTATCTATCTATCTATCTATCTATCTATCTATCTATCTATCTATCTATCTATCTATCTATCTATCTATCTATCTATCTATCTATCTATCTATCTATCTAATCTATCTAATCTAATCTATCCTATCTATCTATCTATCTATCTATCTATCTATCTATCTATCTATCTATCTATCTATCTATCTATCTATCTATCTATCTATCTATCTATCTATCTATCTATCTATCTATCTATCTATCTATCTATCTATCTATCTATCTATCTATCTATCTATCTATCTATCTATCTATCTATCTATCTATCTATCTATCTATCTATCTATCTATCTATCTATCTATCTATCTATCTATCTATCTATCTATCTATCTATCTATCTATCTAATCTTATCTTATCTTATCTTATCTTATCTTATCTTATCTTATCTTATCTTATCTTATCTTATCTATCTATCTATTGTCCTTTCGAGCCGAAGATGGCACATAGGGCAGAACCACAATCTAAAAAACAGAAACCTTGCATGCCAAAATGGCACATACTGCAGAGATCACAGCTCTACAATCTATGGCGCTGTTTCCATAACAATACTTTTTTACAATGACAGCTTGTCAAGCCATCAATCAACCTCCTTAGTCATCTCATATGACATCCCTGGAAGGTCACAGAGTTACTATTCTTTACTTCCCTCATAATGAGGTCCCGGCAAGACACGGGAAATATAGTTTTCAATTGTAAAAGTAAAGTAAAGTACCCCCGTCACGTCAAGTGGCGTATAGGGAAATATGGTGTTAGTGACCCTATATTTTACAGACCTTCAGCACATGATTTTTGGGGTAATGTGGTTGGTATTATGCCTGTGCTGCTTTACTTTCCCAGAAAAAAATCCGGTACCCATTTAAGGTTGGGTGAACCCGGAAGCCGTCGGTTGGGATCGAACCCTACCCCTTGTCCTTTGTAGTCCAGTTCACTAACCACTGAGCTATCGCGGCTCATATTTTTCAATTACTCATAAAATATTATGTATCTCAGGACTGATGAAGTCCCAGAGGGTTAGTGAACAAAAACCATGATTAAAACTAACTTGTGTCTTTGAGATTTAAAGTAGATAACTGTAATGTGTATTTTCATTCCAAAAAAAAAAAAAAAGTAATAAATCCTGTCATGCCAAGTGGCATATAGGGAATATGGTGTTAGTAACCATAATATTTATAGACCCTCGACACATGATTTGTTAGGTAATGGGAATGGTATACCACCCGTGCCATTTCCCTTACCCAGAAAAAAATCCTGTACCCATTTAAGGTTGGGTGAACCCGAAAGCCATCAATCAGGATTGAACCCGACCTCCTGTTCTTTCTAGTCCAGTTCACTAACCACTGAGCTATTATGGCTTCCGTTGAATGAAGTGTTGCGTCATAACGTGTTTTAGGCTTCTAAATAAGTACATTATTATCTTATTACTGTCCACTTTCTACAGTTCCCCCATCTCAAGTCATCATTACAGTCAGTCCTTCACAGCCAAAGGCAGGGCAGCAGATGGACCTAACTTGTATGTGCTCATCAAGCAATCCAGCAGCAGAGATAACTTGGGTCAGAAATGGGCGTCACATAACTGGGGTTAACGTGAGCACAGTTGATGCAGAGTTTGGAGGCAAGAACACAACCAATCGCCTGAGGTTTACTGCTACTTCCAGGGATCATAATGCTGTGTATGGTTGCCGAGCAGCAAACAGACTGCTAGACCAGAGTGTTAATGATGCTGTGACCCTAGATGTTTTGTGTAAGTGTATTGTTTGTAATGCAATATATGTAACGCCTTTGTATAGTATTATTGCTCTCAACATTTTAGAGTAATCCTTCCGTAGTGGGATCCGTTGACACAGATGATGTAGTACTAACATATCTCAGGACAAGCTCCAACTTCTCAGAAAAATCAGGAAAGCCATTGCATTCGCTACATAAAAATCTAAATGCCAACAAATCATGTCATCCTTATGGCATTTGTTTTGTTCTGTATTCACCAGCTTTATATCTAGTAAAGTCCCAAGAAGCATTTGTCTCATTATAATTGTGTTTAGTAGTTCTCTTTTCATTTTTAGTTGTTTTAAAACTTCATCGTTTGTTTTCTTTTCTTTCCATCCAATTCTACCTATCCTTCTATAAATCCACATTTTAAAGGCTTTAATTCTCTATTCTGTTTTCTTGTCTAATGCCCATGTTTCTGCACCATATGGGAATATTGAGAAGATGTAACATTTTGCTATTCTTAGTTTTAGCCCTGGTGTTATTTGCTTTGATGTTAATATATTTTTCATGGCATTAAAATTACTTTTTGCCATACCTATTCTTTTGTTTATTTCAGTTGTACATTTTCCATCACTGGTTATAGTGTGTCCCAGGTAGTTGTAGCTCTGAACTGTCTCCAGTTTTATTCCTTCAACTTTGATATTTAATTGTAGGTCTTAAGAATTTTCTTTGTTTATAATCATAGTTTTAGTCTTTTTGATATTCATATCTAGTCCATATTTTTTGCTTGTCATGTTTAATACATTAAGTAATTGTTGTAGATTTTTAGGATTTTCTGCTAGTAGTACAGTATCATCAGCATATCTTAGGTTATTGATTATATTTCCATTAATGTTTACGCCTCGCCTGGCATCTTTGTGATGTTTTTAAAGATTTTCTCAGTGTATAGATTGAACAAGCTTGGTGATAGGATTCATCCTTGTCTTACTCCTCTTTTTATATCAATGGGTGTAGAGTTCTCCTTGTTATATTTTATTATTGCTGTTTGCTCCCAGTACAAATTACATATTAGTCGTATGTCTGTGTCGTCCAGATTTATATCTTTTAGACAGTCTATATGTTGATTATGGTGTATTCTATCAAATGCTTTGGTGTAGTCTATGAAGTAGGCATATATTTCTGGCCTACTCTTTTTTCTATTTCCAACTGCCAAGGATTCTTTAACATCACAAACTACTCATATAGACCTCAAGACCATCCAAGACCTGTCATCCTTATCATTTGGGTTTCCATTAAACCTATTTGTCATCTTCTACTCCTAAGCTACAACTGCCCCCCAAACTTCTTTATTTCTGTATTCACCTAATGATTAATTGTCTCCCTTGTCTGCCCTTGAAAGGTCATAAGCTACATTGTGTTGGGGTTTACATTATGTTGGCGAATATTGCATTTTTGTTTTGTGCCCAGCACACCTGACACAGAACTTTTGGGATACATTATTTGCATTACCTGTTCTGTTTTAATTGCTGCGGATGAGGGTTGTTTGTATCTTGTTCTTCTTCTTTCCTTCCTCATATGCCTTTCAGTGTCGAGGGGAGATATAATTTGCGGTCTTTTGCTCTTCTGTTCGCCTCTGCTGCTGTTATGTTTCCTAGTGTTTCTAATATTCCATCGACCCATCTTTTTCATGGTCGACCCTTGGATCTGGTGTTCTCACAACATTTGTTGAACGCTCATTGTGTTGTGTTTTGTTCTTTCTGCCTTGTCACGTGGCCAAACCATTTTATCTGATGTTTCCTTATATATTCTATGGCTGGGGCTATTCCTAGCTTTTTTCTCAGTTCTTCATTTCTGATGTTATCTCTCAGACTGTTTCCTGTCATTCGTCTAACATATTTCATCTCTGTAGAGGTTATTTTTCTTATTGCTCTTGCATCTAGGGTCCAGGTCTGGCATTGGTAGCACAACGTTGGAATGAAGATTGTATTATTGTTTGTATGTAAGTCAAATATTATTGCGTTTAATGGAGGCAGTTTAACTCTTTCTGAACTAATAACGGATACAACGACTCCACTTACGAAGGTACTACTGGACCCAAAGCCAACACAGCAGCCTGGACAGAGTATGGGTGAATATTTTAAAGTAAAGGGATGATTCTGTATAAATATTCACCAATACTTGTATTCTATATCTAGAAGAAGCTTCATAATTACTTCCTTCAATTACCACATAGTAATTTCTTTATGTAGATATAGGATATAATGGTTGAATTTTTTATGTAAATGTGTGTTTTTTTCTGACAAATAGTGGCCACACCATTTCTTGTGCCTAATTTCATTATTTGTGGACATAAATGCATCAAGTAAAGTGTATTTTGCAGAACCTTGGATTAGTTTGTGTAAAATTTGGAGAATGGATAGCAACACACTCTTAATCAGGGAAAATTAGAGGTACATTAAATACATTTTGAATATTATCTGCCTTTGAATATGCCTTTATACTATTTATAGTAAATAATATATTTTTTTCCTTCAGATATCATCAATAGATTGCTATTTTCATTTTGTTCAATCATTTTCCTTTCCGATTGTCTAGAGGTAAAACTTCGGCCTCTAGACAAGAAGGTCCTATGTTCGATTCCCACCACAGGCAGTGGACAATAAAAAAGAAATCCTGGTCTCTAGGTAATGAAATCCTATGTCTAGCCCTCTCTAGGTAGTGAAATCCTATGTCTAGCCCTCTCTAGGGTAGTGAAATCCTATGTCTAGCCCTCTCTAGGGTAGTGAAATCCTATGTCTAGCCCTCTCTAGGGTAGTGAAATCCTATGTCTAGCCCTCTCTAGGGTAGTGAAATCCTATGTCTAGCCCTCTCTAGGGTAGTGAAATCCTATGTCTAGCCCTCTCTAGGGTAGTGAAATCCTATGTCTAGCCCTCTCTAGGGTAGTGAAATCCTATGTCTAGCCCTCTCTAGGTAGTGAAATCCTATGTCTAGCCCTCTCTAGGGTAGTGAAATCCTATGCCTAGCCCTCTCTAGGGTAGTGAAATCCTATGTCTAGCCCTCTCTAGGGTAGTGAAATCCTATGTCTAGCCCTCTCTAGGGTAGTGAAATCCTATGTCTAGCCCTCTCTAGGGTAGTGAAATCCTATGCCTAGCCCTCTCTAGGGTAGTGAAATCCTATGTCTAGCCCTCTCTAGGTAGTGTAATCCTATGTCTAGCCCTCTCTAGGGTAGTGAAATCCTATGTCTAGCCCTCTCTAGGGTAGTGAAATCCTATGTCTAGCCCTCTCTAGGGTAGTGAAATCCTATGTCTAGCCCTCTCTAGGGTAGTGAAATCCTATGTCTAGCCCTCTCTAGGGTAGTGAAATCCTATGTCTAGCCCTCTCTAGGGTAGTGAAATCCTATGTCTAGCCCTCTCTAGGGTAGTGAAATCCTATGTCTAGCCCTCTCTAGGGTAGTGAAATCCTATGTCTAGCCCTCTCTAGGGTAGTGAAATCCTATGCCTAGCCCTCTCTAGGGTAGTGAAATCCTATGCTAGCCATCTCTAGGTAGTGAAATCCTATGTCTAGCCCTCTCTAGGGTAGTGAAATCCTATGTCTAGCCCTCTCTAGGGTTTTGAAATCCTATGTCTAGCCCTCTCTAGGGTAGTGAAATCCTATGTCTAGCCCTCTCTAGGGTAGTGAAATCCTATGTCTAGCCCTCTCTAGGGTAGTGAAATCCTATGTCTAGCCCTCTCTAGGGTAGTGAAATCCTATGTCTAGCCCTCTCTAGGGTAGTGAAATCCTATGTCTAGCCCTCTCTAGGGTAGTGAAATCCTATGTCTAGCCCTCTCTAGGGTAGAGAAATCCTATGTCTAGCCCTCTCTAGGGTAGTGAAATCCTATGTCTAGCCCTCTCTAGGGTAGTGAAATCCTATGTCTAGCCCTCTCTAGGGTAGTGAAATCCTATGCCTAGCCCTCTCTAGGGTAGTGAAATCCTATGCCTAGCCATCTCTAGGTAGTGAAATCCTATGTCTAGCCCTCTCTAGGGTAGTGAAATCCTATGTCTAGCCCTCTCTAGGGTAGTGAAATCCTATGTCTAGCCCTCTCTAGGGTAGTGAAATCCTATGTCTAGCCCTCTCTAGGGTAGTGAAATCCTATGTCTAGCCCTCTCTAGGGTAGTGAAATCCTATGTCTAGCCCTCTCTAGGGTAGTGAAATCCTATGTCTAGCCCTCTCTAGGGTAGTGAAATCCTATGTCTAGCCCTCTCTAGGGTAGTGAAATCCTATGTCTAGCCCTCTCTAGGGTAGTGAAATCCTATGTCTAGCCCTCTCTAGGGTAGTGAAATCCTATGTCTAGCCCTCTCTATGTAGTGAAATCCTATGTCTAGCCCTCTCTATGTAGTGAAATCCTATGTCTAGCCCTCTCTAGGGTAGTGAAATCCTATGTCTAGCCCTCTCTAGGGTAGTGAAATCCTATGTCTAGCCCTCTCTAGGGTAGTGAAATCCTATGTCTAGCCCTCTCTAGGGTAGTGAAATCCTATGTCTAGCCCTCTCTAGGTAGTGAAATCCTATGTCTAGCCCTCTCTAGGGTAGTGAAATCCTATGCCTAGCCCTCTCTAGGGTAGTGAAATCCTATGTCTAGCCCTCTCTAGGGTAGTGAAATCCTATGTCTAGCCCTCTCTAGGGTAGTGAAATCCTATGTCTAGCCCTCTCTAGGGTAGTGAAATCCTATGCCTAGCCCTCTCTAGGGTAGTGAAATCCTATGTCTAGCCCTCTCTAGGTAGTGTAATCCTATGTCTAGCCCTCTCTAGGGTAGTGAAATCCTATGTCTAGCCCTCTCTAGGGTAGTGAAATCCTATGTCTAGCCCTCTCTAGGGTAGTGAAATCCTATGTCTAGCCCTCTCTAGGGTAGTGAAATCCTATGTCTAGCCCTCTCTAGGGTAGTGAAATCCTATGTCTAGCCCTCTCTAGGGTAGTGAAATCCTATGTCTAGCCCTCTCTAGGGTAGTGAAATCCTATGTCTAGCCCTCTCTAGGGTAGTGAAATCCTATGTCTAGCCCTCTCTAGGGTAGTGAAATCCTATGTCTAGCCCTCTCTAGGGTAGTGAAATCCTATGTCTAGCCCTCTCTAGGGTAGTGAAATCCTATGTCTAGCCCTCTCTAGGGTAGTGAAATCCTATGTCTAGCCCTCTCTAGGGTAGTGAAATCCTATGTCTAGCCCTCTCTAGGGTAGTGAAATCCTATGTCTAGCCCTCTCTAGGGTAGTGAAATCCTATGCCTAGCCCTCTCTAGGGTAGTGAAATCCTATGCCTAGCCCTCTCTAGGGTAGTGAAATCCTATGCCTAGCCCTCTCTAGGGTAGCGAAATCCTATGTCTAGCCCTCTCTAGGGTAGCGAAATCCTATGTCTAGCCCTCTCTAGGGTAGTGAAATCCTATGTCTAGCCCTCTCTAGGGTAGTGAAATCCTATGTCTAGCCCTCTCTAGGGTAGTGAAATCCTATGTCTAGCCCTCTCTAGGGTAGTGAAATCCTATGTCTAGCCCTCTCGGAAAATGGCAAAAAAACAGGATGTTCCATGTGCATTCTGCGCATTTTAAAGAACTCTTGCCAGTTATAAATAAAAAAAGTGGGCCAAAAAATAGCCGCTGCCTGGACAAAGTTAATAGGTACAAAATTCCTCATAATGTTAAAACTCTTGACTATAAAAGTATGAGAGAGTACCTCTGAAGTCTGCGAATATCTGCCTGTATGGTGGGGGACACCTGAACACACAGGTGCCAATGTAAAAAAATGGGAAAAAGTGATATTCACACAAAATTCAGACCCTCAGGACTTCGCTAAAGACACAAATAAAAAAAACAAACAAATTACTCCCTTTTAACTTTAAAATATGTCATGGAACACTTTTTACCTTACATTATTAAATAATTGTTATACTATAGAAATGTTACATTTATTATAACATTTGTTACTCTGTGACACAGCTTTATATTTTAATATAATAATATTTCTAAAAACATCTATTTATTCTTGTTCATGTCAATGTGTTCTAGTTAAACCTGAGTTTGATGAGGAAACACTTCCCGAGAGAGTTGACATCAAAAAAGGAGAAGGCATCAGCTTGAATATAACTGCCTATGCCAACCCTTCCAATGTTACATATCAATTATACAAGGATGGGGCTGTCTTTAGTCTGCCTTCTCGCTACAAGCTGACCTACGGTCTTCTCAATATATCCAATGCCAGGAAGGAGGATAGAGGAACTTATGCCATCAAGGGAACGAACAACCAGGGATATGCTACTTTCAACTTTTCTGTCAATGTTAAATGTAAGTAATGGCAAAGTAGTAGGTACAGACTGTCTCTTCAGCTCTTAATTTGTAAGGTTCTTGTTGGTGGTGGAGTAAAGAGTAACACTTTCAATACCACGAGCCACATTTGCAGCTCTAGTAGCCAACACATAAGCCCAAAGCTGCATTTTGTGGCTTTTAACTCTCAAACTCCGTTCCTGCGCTTCTGATCCTCATTTAGAAATAGGATGTAGAAATATTGTTAGAATCTATTAAGTTTAGTACCATTATCTACATTTTTATTTTGCTACATTTTATTTTTTATTCGATTTACACTTTGACAAGCCTTATTTACAAACAATTCTAAATAATTTTAATCTTTATGACGTCAGATAGTTCACATCAAATTGTACTAAGAAGAAAATAGAATAATTTCGGAATTAAAGAGTTAATTTATCAATGTTTTTGTAGTTCATCATCATCATCGAGTGCCATCTCCGCATCGAAGGTTGGCTACCATGGAGCACAATTCCACTCTGTTTCTTGCTTTGATGGTGCAGATTGTCATAGGTTGACTTGTCCATCTTTTGATGTTACTCGTCCATGTTAGTCTTGGTCTGCCTCTGCCTCTTTTATCTTGTATTTCCCCTTCCAATTTTACTTTTATTAAGTTGTTGTGTCTTTTAACATGCCCCAAAAATTTCATTTGTCTTGTTCTAATTGTGTTTAGTAGTTCTCTTTTAATTTTTAGTTGTTTTAAAACTTCATCGTTTTTTTAGTTATTTGTGCTAAACCTTGTTACTCTCATTTATTAACTGTTTTTCTGACTTCGTGGACAAATTTTCCCAACAAAATTAGTGTTTTAGATCAATTTTCATTTATTTTCTCGGTGTTATTAAAATTTTTTTTTTATTCTGAAAAATGACATAGCCACTGCATACTAAACACCTTGATAGCAAATGTGTTAAATATAGGACAGATGGAAATGTTTGCAATCACAAGCCTGTGCGAAGGTGAAGACAATAACCATCATTTTAAACCGATTACTAGCTGATGATTGTATCTTCTCTGCAAGCTCTGAAAATATATATGCACACCACATTTAGACCAGTCTTTGTCAAATTTAGGTTTTCCTCTGTCATATTAACTCTTTCCATCCAGCTCATCTAATAATAGATGAAAATTGCATGCCTGTCAATTCTGACTCATCTAATACTAGCTGGATGCAATTTTCAGTGTTTCAATAAAGACCCTTTCGTATTTAATCCAATTCAGCTTTTCTAAAGTCTATTCTGGTTGTTTATGTTTGTAGCTCTTTCAATTCCTGTGTTATTAGAAGCAGGTTTCATTGTGTTTTTCATCGATTTCAATCGTGTGTTATTCCAAGTGATAGAATTTCACTGATAGATAATTCCTTATAAAAATAATGAACATTTTATGGCCGAACACGCCTCACAATTAATTCATTCATAGATTACTGTTAAAAATAGTGTAGATGTATATATCCACCACAGGGATGGAAATTCGGATTCAGACATTTTATTGAATGATAATATTGATCATCGGAGCATACATTGGCACCAGAGGTAAAGGGGCATTGCCCATTCCTTCTTCTAGTTCTAGAAATAGCAGATCACTCATGTAATTTTTTGTTTTAAATTTTCTAGCAAAAAATACTATTTTAATAAAAAGTTTATTTAGTTCTACACATTTTTCTATATGATACATCATTGTAATGTGTGGATAAAAATTATTGTGACATGATGGTGAAGACGAATGTGGCTGGCCATGTTAAAAGACACAACAGCCTACTAAAAGTAATCCTGGAGGGGAAAATACAAGGTAAAAGAGGCAGACCAAGACAAATGTGGACGAGTAACATACAAAAATGGACAAACCAGCTTATGACAATCTGCACCATCAAAACAAGTGACAGAGCAGAATGGCACTCCATGGTAGCCAACCTTTGTTGCGGAGATGGCACTTGATGATGATGATGCCATGATGGTATGAACTCAGCTTTATTTTTATTTTTTGTTTGCTGAAATTGAAGCAAGATCATGAAAAAAAAAATGTTTAAATCACATAAATTTTATTTTAAATAAACATTTGAAACTTTACAAGTTTGTCTAAAAATGAATATATTTTACAATAAACATTTATGGTGTTACTGGCACACATAAACCTGTAAATATTATTCCAAATGCAGTTTTTTCGTTTGTACGCTTTTAAATTTTATTTCTTAATCAGGTTTTTCATTTACTTTTGCCAATTTTGTTGAAAGAATATATTTGTAAATATGTTTATAAAAAATTCATTCAATTCTACAAATTTTGGTATAAAATACATCATAGTAATGTTTATGGTTAAAAAGTTGTTATGATATTAAGATACTCATGTCCTAATCTTTTTTTTTCACTTAAACATGCTGTATAAAAAGATGGGTCTTGAGACAGTAAAGTAGGATTTAATGGATTCTTCTTCATTGAATAACTGTGGGGATCATTGAATAAGGCATCCCTGCGAGACTTCATCAACCTCCTCCATTTCTCTCTATCTTCAGTCATTCTTTGATATTCTGGGAATTCTAGACCTATTCATTTCTTGATGTTTTTCTCCCATCTCTTTCTCTGCCTATCCCTCCTTCTTGCTTATCTCATAGTTCCTTGCAGAGTGTTTTAGACACAAAAATATATGGCTGCCTCTGTTAATTTGAGACCTATATATGTATCAACAGTGCGGACATTGGAGGAAAGGGAACAATCTTAAATTCTAAGAATGTAAATATAATTTAAATAATTGACACTTTTTTTAAAATATGGAGAGTACAATATGTATGAGACCATGAATGTAACAATCCTGTTTAAAGCAGGCATTGTAACTATTATTACATCTTTAACATCAACTATAAGAGCAAGAGTTATATTGTTTGTATTACTATACAGTTTTAAAAAGTGTGTAACTGATAATCTATCTTAACAAATTAGTCATAACAACAAAAACTGTTATTTGTATTATTGTAAAGTTGTGATGTATGTGTTACATTTATTTTGGGGACCTCAGTAGCCTTGTTGGGAAAACCACCCGTCTGGGCTATCGACGTTTGGACAACTTGTGTTCGATTCCTGCTGGAAGCAGTGTGAGTTGTACTTGTGGTCAGAAATAAAAATACTCCTGCGGTCGACCCAGCTGCTGGCAGAAATGAGTACCAACATATTACTCTGGGAAAGTGAGGAATGCTGCCTCTCATCGTGAGTTTCGATGCTTGGAAGCAACACTATCCAGAAGTCTCCGAACACTTCTGGATAGGCGGCCGAGCACATATGGGCCGACATATATACATTGAAAACCCGCATGCTAAAATGCAGATTCAAGTCTCGTACTTTACCTTGACCTCTACCTTACATTTATTTTGTAGATCCTGCTGAGATTGTGGACATAACAAACAGACTGATCCTTGATGAAGGGGAGACTGCTGTTTTTTCATGTAAATTTGATGCAAATCCTGTCACACCTGATATTGTCACCTGGTCCCGTCAGGACTTTGACATGAGCCGAACCAGGACCAGAATTGAAGGCAATGTATCCTATCTTTCTGTCAGTGACTTAACTAGAGAGGACAGTGGAACATTTAAGTGTGCAGCAGACAACAGGATAGGATCCCCAGAAGCTAAAACGACAAATTTGATAGTAAAATGTAAGTTAAGTGTGTTTTTCCCCATGTGTTTTTTTTCTTGTTAAGAATCGACAGTATAATTATCAATATGTTATGCCAAGTGTTTACTTATATAGTTTACCTTAGTGTGGGGTCTAGCAAGAAGCAGACAGGTTCATAGAAAAAGACAATATGCTGCAAAAGAAAAGAAAAAATAACATTTCTTAGGGGCGCTTCAAAATCCACAGTCAACTTTGAGTGACAGAGGCTACTACTACTATTACTACTAGTGTGGGATCAGTGTTATTGTCAGCTATTTTATTGATCCATTATCTTCCAATTAGAATCAGAATAGCTAAAGCAGCAATGGCTTTCAGAAGCCTTGAAAAGTTGTGGAAATCAAAACTCAGCAGCACAAACACAAAACTTAGACTATTCAAATCAAATGTACTATCAACCCTTACGTTTGCATGTGAGAGCTGAAAAACAAGAGACATAGAAACAAAGTTGAACGCATTCAAAAATAAATGTCTAAGGAAAATACATGGTATAGCATGGAACGAATTCAAAACAAACAAAGAAATTAGAGAAATCGCCAATCAACCACTAATATCTTCAGTAATCAAGAAAAGACGATGGTCATATGTTGGTCATGTGTTGAGGAGAGATAATAACCGAATAACAAAGCAGGCCCTCATATGGGAAACAACAGGTAAGAGAAAAAGAGGAAGACCCAGAGAGACACTGAGAAGAATGTTGATCAGAGAGGCAAGAGCAGCAGGAATCGGCACCCTCAATGAGATAGAGTTGCTTGCACAGAACAGAGACAAATTACGAAATTTGATAAAATATCTTTAGAAGGATTGACAACTGCTGGAATAACAATTTATCTAAGAGAAAGAGTATATGAGTCTATGCCCTATGGGCCGGCTATGGCTTGAAAGGTCAATAGATAGATTATCTTCCAGGTCTACATTTTGTCAATGCTTCTAAATAATTATGCTTCCTGGAGATGCAATCTGATGATGAAATGCTACTTGTCCTAACTATTTGATCAGTTATTTGTAAATATGATCCAACCATAATGTTGCTTCAACCAACCATTTTCCTTCTTTTACCATATCTGACTGTCTCTTCCTGTCATGTTCAGTATAATTTTTAGGCACTTCATTTCCAGGGTGACACTTTACTATTTGGCTGTTAATGTCAGAGTTTTGCGATGGTAGCTAAGTGTTTGGAGAAATACTGTGTGGTACAGTGCTGTTATTGTGTTTGATGTTAGAAGGTTGCTCTGTACTTTTTGAGCTAACTTTCCAAATACATGGTTTGTATTGTAACATCTGTTCTTTACCACTACTTGGGTTTTCCCATTGAATGATATAGTGCTTCCTGAGTATTTGAAGTATTTCTCATGACTGAATCATTTTATGAAGAGAGACGAAGAAATGGAAATGATTAGTTGATATAATGATAGTGACTTAACATGAGCCATGAGCTCTTAGAGTCAAGATGAAGATGTAGCAAGCTGCATTAGCTTTACATTTTTCCTGGATTGGTTCTTCTGGAGAAGTGGAACTTGCCCATCCTAGAAGTTCTGAAATTCTGGGTCTTATATATCAACAAACCCACTGGTGAGGTGACTATGGCAGTCATTCCCTTACCCTTGTCAGGCTAGTCTGTTTTGATGCAAACTGTTTCTGGGAAAACCTTTTAGAAGGATCATAGACTCGATCAGCTTTGAGTCACTGACCTTGCCATGGTGAACACAAACCTTATCTAATGCCCTTTCACTTAATGATGAAATAATGATTTTAAAATGGCAGTCATTCCCTTACCCTTGTCAGGCTAGTCTGTTTTGATGCAAACTGTTTCTGTGGAAACCTTTTAGAAGGTTAAGCATAGATTCGATCAGCTTTGAGTCACTGACCTTGCCATGGTGAACAAAAACCTTATCTAATGCCCTTTCACTTAATGACGAAATAATGTTTTTAAAATGGCAGTCATTCCCTTACCCTTGTCAGGCTAGTCTGTTTTGATGCAAACTGCTTCTGTGGAAACCTTTTAGAAGGTTAAGCATAGACTCGATCAGCTTTGAGTCACTGACCTTGCCATGGTGAACACAAACCTTATCTAATGCCCTTTCACTTAATGATGAAATGATGATTTTAAAATGGCAGTCATTCCCTTACCCTTGTCAGGCTAGTCTGTTTTGATGCAAACTGTTTCTGTGGAAACCTTTTAGAAGGTTAAGCATAGACTCGATCAGCTTTGAGTCACTGACCTTGCCATGGTGAACACAAACCTTATCTAATGCCCTTTCACTTAATGATGAAATGATGATTTTAAAATGGTGGAAAAGCAAATTCAAGATTCATTCTCACAAGTACAAACAAATTACACATTGACTAAAGAGATATATGACATTTTGAGGGGAACGCAAACAAACAAACAAACAAACAATTGCTAATATTTGTCAGCTGTGCAATCTTCATGAAAGAAGCTGTGTCCCAGATTTACTGAGTGACGAGCTATGTAATAATGAAAGGAGTCTGATGTAGATCAACTTTAGAACAGAAATACACACTGTTATTTGTGAGTGGATGCTGAAGACAAACTACAGCACAAGACAGAATGATCAAGTCATTTATTTTAAAATCAGAGTTAAGGGAATTGAGATGCGGATATACAAAACTGGCATAGTTTATTTTGTGAGAATACAAAAATCATGGAATATAGAAATCATGGAAAAATTAAGGATGGAAGCAAAAATACAAAAGAGAAGAAATATAAAGAAATTAGATATCGCGGATATATAAAGTGTAGTTACTTTGTTGAAGATAATTCCCATCTGGCACAAGTAGCCTATTTAAAAATATAAAAAAGATTCTCTTATTGCTGAAGTCAGCCAGGAGTTAATTTGAGGGCTAGAGACAAAAACTGTATGCCTGATGCAGTTACCTCATAGTCTGCTTGTCAGCTTGTTTTGTTTTACTCTTTCAGTATGGAAGATGTTTATCAATGCAACGGAAGTGATTTCAGAGGCAGCATTTTTGTATGGTTTTAAATATCAATATACATGATTATGTTTATCTAACACATAACATATTATATATAAATTTGTATATAATTGAAGAGTAATGAAGAGGTTCTGAGTGAGGTCAAAGCAAAAAGAGAGCTAATTTTCAATGTTAGGAAGAGACAATCATCATTTTTTGGCCATGTAATGAGAAGAGAACAACTGGAATATATTGTAACAATTGGAAAATTTGAGGGATGAAGAGATAGAGGGAAGCAAAGAGAAAAAATAACAGACAGTTTAAGAGAATGGCTTGGCAGAAGGTCAACAAAAGAAATGATAAATAGCTGCCGAGATCGAAAGTTGTGGAGAGACATGATCACCTACGCCAGCAGGCCCGGTACTTGATGATGATGATGATATAATTGAACAAGGAATTAGATTTTCACCAATGTCGAGATGATACAAACATGTGATGAGAAGGGATAGTAACTGAATAGCAAAGCAAGCCCTCATGTGGGAAACAACAGGTAAGAGGAAAAGAGGAAGACCCAGAGAGACACTGAGAAGAACATTGATGAGAGAGGCAAGAGCAGCAGGAATCGGCTCCCTCAATGAGATAGAGCTGCTTGCGCAGAACAGAGACAAATGGCGAGATTTGATAAAATATCTTTAAAAAGATTGAAAACTGCTAGAACAAAAATTCAGATAAGAGAGGGAGTATCTTGGTCTATGCCCTATGGGCCGGCTACGGCTGGAAAGGTCAATAGATAGAAGATGATACAAGACATGTAAAAAGAATACAGTTTCATGAGGATCAACACAGATAAAATTGAGAGTGGAGCTCTCTGTAGCTAAATGTGCACAACAAAAATTGAGAGTGGAGCTCTCTGTAGCTAAATGTGCACAACAAAAATTGAGAGTGGAGCTCTCTGTAGCTAAATGTGCACAACAAAAATTGAGAGTGGAGCTCTCTGTAGCTAAATGTGCACAACAAAAATTGAGAGTGGAGCTCTCTGTAGCTAAATGTGCACAACAAAAATTGAGAGTGGAGCTCTCTGTAGCTAAATGTGCACAACAAAAATTGAGAGTGGAGCTCTCTGTAGCTAAATGTGCACAACAAAAATTGAGTGGAGCTCTCTGTAGCTAAATGTGCACAACAAAAATAGAGTGGAGTTCTCTGTAGCTAAATGTACACAACAAAAATTGAGTGGAGCTCTCTGTAGCTAAATGTACACAACAAAAATTGAGTGGAGCTCTCTGTAGCTAAATGTACACAACAAAAATTGAGAGTGGAGCTCTCTGTAGCTAAATGTACACAACAAAAATTGAGAGTGGAACTCTCTGTAGCTAAATGTACACAACAAAAATTGAGAGTGGAGCTCTCTGTAGCTAAATGTACACAACAAAAATTGAGAATGGAGCTCTCTGTAGCTAAATGTGCACAACAAAAATTGGGAGTGGAGCTCTCTGTCGCTAAATGTGCACAACAAAAATTGAGAGTGGAGCTCTCTGTAGCTAAATGTGCACAACAAAAATTGAGTGGAGCTCTCTGTAGCTAAATGTGCACAACAAAAATTGAGTGGAGCTCTCTGTAGCTAAATGTACACAACAAAAATTGAGTGGAGCTCTCTGTAGCTAAATGTACACAACAAAAATTGAGTGGAGCTCTCTGTAGCTAAATGTACACAACAAAAATTGAGTGGAGCTCTCTGTAGCTAAATGTACACAACAAAAATTGAGTGGAGCTCTCTGTAGCTAAATGTACACAACAAAAATTGAGTGGAGCTCTCTGTAGCTAAATGTACACAACAAAAATTGAGAGTGGAGCTCTCTGTAGCTAAATGTACACAACAAAAATTGGCATGACATACAGTGCATCGAAACATTTGGAAAATGTTAACTCTTAATAGACATCTATCTGACATAAATTGTTATCAGCCTACTTGGCAAAATGGGTGGTTTAATGATTCAGCGACATGCTCCTGAAAAGATAGGAAAATAGTTGGGGAAATATATAATGAGCAACCATGAAAGAGTTTTTTCAGAATGTACAGAAGAGGCAAAGGTAGAAATTACTGAGGTTCCAAAAATAGTTAGTTTTCATGACTGCGGTATGTGTTGATTACATAATATCAAATCTTGACATAGCATCAAATCTTGACATAACTTCAAATCTTGACATAACATCAAATCTTGAAGTAAATCAAATCTTGACATAACATCAAATCTTGACATAGCATCAAATCTTGAAGTAAATCAAATCTTGACATAACATCAAATCTTGAAGTAAATCAAATCTTGACATAACATCAAATCTTGACATAGCATCAAATCTTGATGTATCATCAAATCTTGACATATCATCAAATCATGACATAGCATCAAATCATGACATAACATCAAATCTTGAAGTAAATCAAATCTTGACATAACTTCAAATCTTGACATAGCACCAAATCTTGACATAACATCAATCTTGAAGTAAATCAAATCTTGATATAACATCAAATCTTGATATAGCATCAAATCTTGACATAACATCAAATCTTGACATGGCATCAAATCTTGACATAACATTAAATCTTGACATAGCATCAAATCTTCACATAGCATCAAATCTTGACATAATATCAAATCTTCACATAGCATCAAATCTTGACATAACATCAAATCTTCACATAGCATCAAATCTTGACATATCATCAAATCATGATATAGCATCAAATCATGACATTAACATCAAATCTTGACATAATTTCAAATCTTGACATAACATCAAATATTGACATAACATCAAATCTTGACGTAATTCAAATCTTCACATAGCATCAAATCTTGACATCACTTCAAATCTTGACATAACATCAAATCTTGACATGACATCAAATCTTGAAAACTCTCTTGTCCTGGTCTTGTAAGGGATTTATGGTAATGAAAAGGCTGGTCTTAGGATACATGTGCAGTACAAATAGTGGATATGCACAAAAGCAAAATTCTTTATGCTGTCAATGAATATATGTAGTTATTGATATGATATGGCTAAGAAAGATGATACAGTTTTGAGGGTGTAGCAATTAAGAATATGTCAAACACATTGGAATGACAACATACAAGGGTGAACTCAGTTTTTTTTTGTGCGCACAGCCTGCAAGCAATCATAGTCATAAAAAATAAAAATGTAAAGTACCGCCATCACGCCAAGTGACGAATAGGGAATATGATGTTAGTGAGCATAAATTTTACAGACCTTCGGCACATGATTTTTGGGGTAATGTGGTCGGTCAGTATTACGCCCGTGCTGCTTTACTTTCCCAGAAAAAAATCCAGTACCCATTAAAGGCTGGGTGAACCGGAAGCCGTCGATTGGGATCAAACCCTACCCTTTGTCCTTTGTAGCCAGTTCACTAACCACTGAGCTATGATGGCTCCCAACTATAGCCATTGCTTTGCACAAACTTTACCTTCTGCTGAATACTGCTGAGCTGCTTACCTATGTGTTTGTCTGGAGTGCTGGTCAACACTAACAACAATGAACAGCCTGATGCTGGGACTACACTTAACTTGAGAGAGTGAGTGAATGTAGCAATGACACTCTTTGCCCTGATCATGTGTCAGTATTTGGAAACTAATAGTAGATAAATCAATTTGTTGTGTGTATTTCAGTTGCTCCAGTGATAGACAAATCCCCTGAAATAAGCCGGTCTGCAGGAGAAAAGGGCACCACAGTTAGCTTGAAGTGTGTTGCTAGAGGTGCCCCTGACGTGACTATCACGTGGACAAGAGTAAGCGTTTACAGCCAGTCTGGTTTTTTTTTTTTTTTCAAAACTATTGACAGTGTTGATTTCTTGTGATGATGTTCTTAATTTGTTCAGCTACAAGCATTAAAAGTACAAGAAATAACCAGTTGGTAAAAAGTGCATGTGTAATGAGAAACGATGGACGTCATGCTAAATTACATAGTCAGTACTATACATATGGTTATTTTAACTTAACTGGTAACAATTCTTTTTGTATTGTGGGAGGAGAGAAGGTTGAAACCAACTTAAGAAGACGTCGCGCTTTTACTGAAATCTGAAATGTCGCTAATAATTGTCTACTTATACATCTGAATTAAGGTCAGACAATCCCTCAATACCTTAGGATATGCCCTATAAATTTAGACGAAGTGATTCTTCAATTGCAGCTGTTTGTAAGCATTAATTAAGTTGTTTTTTATATATATTGTGACAATATCAGTTATATAAAGAGTCAGTATGGGTATTCAGGTTTATTGTACATCTCATCATAAGTGTGAGAAATATCAAGGTGATCTGATCACAAATATTTTATTTTTGCAGTTATATTTTTAAGATTTTTCCCATTTAAAATGCATTGTCGAAATCTAGTCTTGTGTGGTCCAACCCATGGCCTGCGGGCCACTTGTAGATCTCTTCAGCTGTTTTCATTAATAGAAGAATTAATGCTATATTTTAACATTTTGGGTAATAGGAAAATGAATAATGAACCAATCTTTTCTGTGGATTCTATAATTCTTACGGTACAAAATACTTTGTATTCATGCAACAGGTGGCACCTGCTTCTTGAAACGTAACAAGTGATAATATTTCTGACTAGACTAGAGATTCAAAGGGCTTTTACAACCACTTTGATAAATCTCTGTCCAGTAACACTATTCTCGTGGGCATGTTGAGGTGGATATTGGTTGAGTCATGGCCTGTAGGTGTGAGATTCTCAAATTGTTGCCAAAATTCCTGCCACTGAGCTGCTTTGGAGCAGGGGTAGGTGGGAAGAAATCTCAATTATTGGCTATACAATCTTGATGACTTCAAAGACAAGACATTTTGATAGAATGTCCCAAGCTGGAACAATGCTATACAATTATTGGCTATACAATCTTGATGACTTCAAAGACAAGACATCTTGATAGAATGTCCCAAGCTGGAACAATGCTATACAATTATTGGCTATACAATCTTGATGACTTCAAAGACAAGACATTTTGATAGAATGTCCCAAGCTGGAACAATGCTATACAATTATTGGAAAGGGACCTTTCTGAATGTGTAGATAAGATTGACCAATAAAACCGAACACCATCAGGTTTTATCCATGGGTATGAGCGATAACAGAAAAAAATCTACAGTTCTGAGTTAGAGCTTTTAGTGAAAAAAAAACAGAATCTACATGCACACAGTTCTGAGTTAGAGCTTTTAGTGAAAAAAAAACTGAATCTACATGCACACAGTTCTGAGTTAGAGCTTTAAGTGAAAAAAAAACAGAATCTACATGCACACAGTTCTGAGTTAGAGCTTTTAGTGAAAAAAAAAACAGAATCTACATGCACACAGTTCTTAGTTAGAGCTTTAAGTGAAAAAAAACAGAATCTACATGCACACAGTTCTGAGTTAGAGCTTTTAGTGAAAAAAAAACAGAATCTACATGCACACAGTTCTGAGTTAGAGCTTTTAGTGAAAAAAAAAACAGAATCTACATGCACACAGTTCTGAGTTAGAGCTTTTAGTGAAAAAAAAACTGAATCTACATGCACACAGTTCTGAGTTAGAGCTTTTAGTGAAAAAAAAAACTGAATCTACATGCACACAGTTCTGAGTTAGAGCTTTTAGTGAAGAAAAAAAACAGAATCTACATGCACACAGTTCTGAGTTAGAGCTTTTAGTGAAAAAAAAACTGAATCTACATGCACACAGTTCTGAGTTAGAGCTTCTAGTAAAAAAAAAAACTGAATCTACATGCACATAGTTCTGAGTTAGAGCTTCTAGTAAAAAAAAAAAAAACTGATTTTGAGCTGTGGATTTCTTTTTAGAAAGTTCACAAACAGTTTTAAAGTTCAGAGTTGAATGAGTTTAGGAGGACAGTGAGTACATTCTTTGATGCTCTCAATTGTTTTACTAATAAATTTATTTGTTTGCTTGTAAATTTTTGTTATTACCTATCTACAATATCTTCACACACACGAGATTGCCCACGACCCCTTGCATGTCGTTGTGTTTAGCCCTTGGGTAACAAAAGGTTGGACCACACTGATCAAGTTGATTTGCATAAAGTCTGAATAAGTTTTAATAAATCCATCAATCTAGAGTAAAGTTGTGTTTGTACACATGTAGTGTCTTTTTTTAAAAAAATAAATATTCATCATCGTCATCGAGTGCCATCTTTGCAATGAAGGTTGGCTACCATGGAGTGCCATTCTGCTCTGTCTCTTGCTTTGATGGTGCAGGTTGTCATAGGCTGGTTTGTCCATCTTTTGATTTTACTCGTCCATGTTAGTCTTGGTCTGCCTCTGCCTCTTTTACCGTGTATTTTCCCCTCCAGGATTACTTTTAGTAGGCTGTTGTGTCTTTTAACATGGCCCAAAAATCGCATTTGTCTTGTTTGAATTGTGTTTAGTAGTTCTCTTTTAATTTTTAATTGTTTTAAGACTTCGTCTTTTGTTTTCTTTTCCTTCCATCCAATTCTACCTATTCTTCTATAAATCCATATTTCAAAGGCTTCAATTCTCTGTTCTGTTTTCTTGTCCATGTTTCTGCACCATATAGGAATGTTGATAAGACATAACATTTTGCTATTCTGTTATTTGTTTTGATATTAGTATGTTCTTCATGAAATTAAAATTCCTTTTTTTTTTTGCCATTCCTATTCTCTTGTTTATTTCAGTTTTACATTTTCCATCATTGGTTATAGTATGTCCAAGGTAGCTGTAGTTCTGAACTGTCTCCAGGTCTATTCCTTCAATTTTGATATCCACTTGTGGGTTTTGAGCATTTAATACTCAATAAACATTAGTATATGAAATTTCAAGTTGATCTGAGAAGAATTTAATTTGTTTCTTTTCATAAATTGTAACATCACCTGATTTAGTGTCAGCAATGAGAAACTAGCACCACCATTTTAAATAGCAAAGTTCATCTGGATATTCAAGGTTTCCAGGCAATCGATTTGTCAAATAAAGTCTTAGCTTGAAGAATTAAGTAATTTTTCTAGGCAACATCATAACTTTCACAAGTGTAGAGCTAGAACTAAAATCATCTATCTGTTGACCTTTCGAGCCGTAGCCAGCCAATAGGGCGTAGACCAAGATACTCCTTCTCTTATCTGAATTTCTTTGTTCCAGCAGTTTTCAATTCTTTTAAAGATATTTTATCAAATCTCGCCATTTGTCTCTGTTCTGTGCAAGCAGCTTTCTCTCATTGAGGGAGCTGAATCCTGCTGCTCTTGCCTCTCTCATCAATGTTCTTCTCAGTGTCTGTCTGGGTCTTCCTCTTTTCCTCTTACCTGTTGTTTTCCATATGAAGGCTTGCTTTGCTATTCAGTTATTATCTCTTCTCATCACATGTCCAACATATGACCATCGTCTTTTCTTTATTACTGAAGATATTAGTGGTTGATTGGCGATTTCTCTAATTTCCTAGTTTATTTTTTATTTGTTCCACGCCATACCAAGTATTTTCCTTAGACATTTATTTTCGAATGCGTTCAACTTTGTTTAAAGCAAAATAGAAACCACCTTAAAGAATATGAACAACAACAAGGCTGCTGGAGAGGATAAGTTAACAGCTGAGATCCTCAAGGCAATTGATAGCCATAATTTAATACATCTCCAGAAAATGTTCAACATCATTTGGAAAGCAGAGAAGATGCCTCATAAATGGAAAAAAGGAATCATTGTTAAGATTCCAAAAAAGGGCAATCTTAAAGATTGTAACAACTGGAGAGGCGTGACACTTTTGTCAGTTGCCTCAAAGTTATTCTGCAAAATTATCCTAAATAGAATAAAGGATTCAATAGATACAATAATGCGTGAAGAACAGGCAGGGTTTAGAAAAGGGAGAAGCTGCCTTGACCACATTTTCACTCTACGACTTATATTGGAGGAACACATTGAAAAGCAAAAACCTTTTGTACTTAACTTCATCGACTTCAAAAAAGCATTTGACAGTATTCATAGAGATTCTTTGTGGAAAATTCTGAAGCGATATGGCATACCATCAAAAATAAAAAATCATAAATATTATCAAAGAACTAAAATACAACTTTTAGACTAAAATGAGTCTGTGCCCTGAAGTTTCCTTATATTTTGTTGTCCTGTTTGTCTATTACAGCCATTTCCTTATATTTTGTTGTCCTGTTTGTCTATTACAGCCATTTCCTTATATTTTGTTGTCCTGTTTGTCTGTTACAGCCATTTCCTTATATTTTGTTGTCCTGTTTGTCTATTACAGCCATGTTTATATATTTTGTTGTCCTGTTTGTCTATTACAGCCATTTCCTTATATTTTGTTGTCCTGTTTGTCTATTACAGCCATTTTTATATATTATGTTGTCCTGTTTGTCTATTACAGCCATTTCCTTATATTTTGTTGTCCTGTTTGTCTATTACAGCCATTTTCCATTCACAGTTGCTTGTTATTAATGTTTTAGTTATTTTGGTCATTTGTCTTTTCAGAAATATAAAATAGATAAAGAATGCTAAAAGTCTATATAGTCGCTATAAAGATCAAGTAGAAATGGATATTTAGAGCATTTTTTGTAATTCTCTGTTGGAAAATTGATTCAATTACAGCTGTATTCTATCTTTTTTAGTTTAATATAAAATGAGTGTACATGACTGCTAAATTATTACTATATTTTATGCATTAATGAGCACTTTTTTTTCGTTAATGGTGCTCTTTCAGAATAACAATCCGGTTCAGCAAGGTAACAAATTCAAGATTACAACTGACTCCAAAGTTGTCAGCTACGAGAGTACACTGACGGTCAAGGATTTAGGGGTGGAGGACTATGGGGCCTACGTGTGTACAGCCACTAACATCAAGGGTAGTGATTCTCACAGCATAACACTGACTGGGACTAGTAAGTTTATCAGCTCATTTATAAATTGTTTCAATTCTAGTAGCAGGCATATTTCTTTTTTAATTGCAAGTTTCAGGAATATAGAAAAATGATAGTTTGAAGATTGATACCCTTACATATGCATGTGAGAGCTGGAAAACAACAAGAGACATAGAAACAAAGTTTAACACATTTGAAAATAAATGTCTAAGGAAAATACTTGGTATTGTAACGAATTCAAAACAAACGAGGAAATTAGAGAAATCGCCAATCAACCACTAATATCATCAGTTATCAAGAAAAGACGATAGTTATATGTTGGACATGTGATGAGGAGAGATAATAACCGAATAACAAAGCAAGCCCTCATGTGGGAAACAACAGGTAAGAGGAAAAGAGGCCAACCCAGAGAGACACTGAGAAGAACATTGATGAGAGAGGCAAGAGCAGCAGAAATTGGCTCCCTCAATGAGATAGAGTTGCTTGCACAGAACAGAGACAAATGGTGAGATTTGATAAAAGATCTTTAGAAGGATTGAAAACTGCTGGAATAAAAATTTAGATAAGAGAAAGAGTATCTGGGTCTATACCCTATGGCAGGCTACGACTCAAAAGGTCAATAGATAGATAGATATTATTTTCTGTATTTTTCAGTTATTCATGTTTTTAATTGCTTGCTGCTTAAAATACCTGTGTTCTCATACCAGAGAAAGAATTTGAGTGATAACATCAAGAAATGTACAAGTCTCGACTTTACCAAATCACAGGTAGCAATAAGAAACAGAGAAAACTAATGAGAATAGTTATGTCACTTAATGGTGCCTGAACAGGTTACGACGACTGTGATGCACCTTCCATATTGTATGTGTTTTTCTAAAAAATATAACTTTTAGCCTTACAAGACAATTTGTAAGGGATAAACACCATTTGTGTGACCTTCTGCTTCTTTCTCTATTAAAACAAATCTACATATACAATTTTGCAAAAATAAAATGTATGCAGATTTACAAAACTAGATCTCTTTATATCATCAGCATTGAGTGCTATCTCCGCAATAAAGGTTGGCTACCATGGAATGCCATTCTGCTCTGTCTCTTGCTTTGATGGTGCAGGTTGTCATAGGCTGGTTTGTCCATCTTTTGATGTTCCTTGTCCATGTTAGTCTTGGTCTGCCTCTGCCTCTTTTACCTTGTATTTTCCCCTCCAAAATTACTTTTAGTAGGCTGTTGTGTCTTTTAACATGGCCCAAAAATCGCATATGTTTTTTTTTATTGTGTTTAGTAGTTCTCTTTTAATTTTTAATTGTTTTAAGACTTCATCGTTTGTTTTCTTTTCCTTCCATCCAATTCTACCTATTCTTCTATATGTCCACATTTCAAAGGTTTCAATTCTCTGTTCTGTTTTCTTGTCTAATTCATATCTAGTCCATATTTTTTGCTTGTCATACTTATTTCATTAAGTAATTGTTGTAGATATTTATGATTTTCTGCTAGTAGTACAGTATCGTCAGCATATCTTAGGTTATTGATTATCTTTCCATTAATTTGAAGGCCTGGCATCTCTATGATGTTTTTAAAGATTTGCTCAGATAGATTGAACAAGCTTGGTGATAGGATGCATCCCTGTCTTACTCCTCTTTTTATATCAATGGGTGTAGAGTTCTCTTTGTTATATTTTATTATTGTTGTTTGCTCCCAGTATAGATTACATATTAGTCGTATGTCCATGTCATCTAGATGTATCTCTTTTAGGCATTCTATAAGTTGTTTGTGGTGTACTCTATCAAAAGCTTTGGTGTAGTCTATGTAGCATACATATATTGGTTTGTTTACTTCTGTGTATTTTTCTATTAATGTTCTCATGCAGAATATGACTTCTTTTGTCCCACTACTTTTTCTAAATCCAAATTGCTGCTCATCTAATTCAGTATTGATTTTATTCTGAATCCTTCCTTGCATAACTTTTAGCAATATTTTTGTTACATGGCTCATTAGGCTTATTGTTCTAAAGTCACTCCATTCACCTGCACCATTCCTTTTAGGAAATGCAATGAAAGTTGATGTTTTTAGTTCATTTGGTATGTATCCTATGTGGTATATGTCGTTGCATATGTCTGTAATCACTTGAATGCCAAAATCTTCTAATGCCTGTATCATCTCTATCTGTATGCTGTCAGGTCCTGCTGCTTTTCCTTTTCATTGTTTTAATAGCTTTTTCCACCTCAGATTTTAAGATTTTATAGCCTGATGTACATTTTATAATTGGTTCCTTGTCTCTTTGATCATGAAATAGTTCTGTTATATATTCCTGCCATCTATCTATATCTTTATTGTCTGTTAGCATTTTTCCTTTTTTATCTGCAATGCATCCACTTTCTGTGGCTTTTTTATTTTTATTAGTTATTCTCTTTATTTCTGTGTGCATTCCTCTTAAGTCTTGTTTGCTTTCCATAGTTTCTATTTCTATACATTTTTGGCTGAGCCAGTCTTCTTTTGCCTTTTTGCACATTTTGCATATTTCATTATCTATTTTTTGTATTGGGCAGTGTTCTCCACTTGTCTCCTTTCTTCCATTTTTTTCTAAGATGGTGTTAGTTATCCATTTTGTTTTTTGTTCTTTTCTTTTTTGGGTAAGGTGTCACAAGTTTCTTGTATACGTTCCTTTTTGCATTGCCATTTGGTTGTGACTTTTTCATCAGGATTTTCTCTTCTGCATTGCTCAATTCCTTCTTCTAGCAGCTTCTGATATGTGTTCTTTACTTGTATTGTATAAGTATCTTTAATATCGTTTTGGTTTAAGGCTGTTATATCTAGTGGAATTGTTGATGAATTAGACTTTTGCTTGTTTCTCTTTAGTTTGATTTTCATTTTAATCATTACAGGATTGTGATCTGAATTAATATCTGCTCCTGGATACGTTTTGGCTTTCTTTACGCTGTTACATAACCTCTCTTTTATTATTATACAATCTATTTGATTCCTCTCTTTATATATGCCAATCAAATTATATCAAACCTATGTTTGAAACAGACTATAAATATCACAACCAGCTAACTACTCTATGGATACTTGATCTTGGTCCTTCATTAGTGCCACTATATGTTGTGTAGGGCTTGCAGTGTTTTTCGTCATCCACCTCTGTTCTTGGCAAGGTGTGGTCAAAGTAAAGAAATGCACATAAATGCATCCAAATGCGAAGCTGCAGTGAAACTAACAGTGAGGAGAAATGAAAAAATATATTTTTTAAAAATGTTTGTTAATAAATATATTTTTTCATTTCTTCTTCTTGGCAAGGTGTTTGATCTTATCTAATGAGTCTATCCCTGCCAACATTGCATCTCTTATAAGTGTTCTTTTTAGTATCTCTCTAGGTCTTTCTCTTTTTCCTGTATTCTTATGTTTCCCATAGAAGAGCCTGTTTTGAAATTCTTGTCTCTTCTCAGCATGTCTGACATATGTCCATCTTCTCTTCCTAATTGTAGATGATATCGTAGGTTGTATGGCCTTCTCTCTTATCTCTATATTAATTTTTAAATCATTCAAATGTACACATAGTGTTCTTCTTAGACATTTGTCTTCAAAAGTGTTCTCTCAGTCTCTTTTGTTGTTTTTCAGCTTTCACATGTGGTAGGTAAGAGTTGACAATACATTTGAGTTGAAAATTCTAAGTTTAGTTTTCTTGCTTAACATCTTTAAATGTCCATATTTTCTATGGATACACCTAACTGGTAAAAATGTAGTTTTAATCTTAGTTTTTTTAAATGACAAACATAGTCTAATATAACTAAGATGACAAAGTCTGAGTCTGAACTGACTGTGCCATGCATAGAAGGCAAGAAACTTAAGACTAACCAGCCACACTACATGTTCGGGTGGGCATTAGTTGTTTCTTTTCGTCCTATTGGCAAGACTATTTTTTTGGTCCAGTGAACATAAAGTGTAGTTTTGTAGAAATTTGGTTATTTACAGATTGTTCGTTTATTTGTTCGTGTTAAAATAATAAATGTGAAGGATAGCCCAATAATGACTCAATAAACAGGATATAAATAGAGACTTCAAATATCTAGGAGCAACATTCTCTGAAGATGGCAAAATGGATAAAAAACAGATATTCTGTGTAACATAGGAAACAGCATAATGAAACAGATAGCCCATATACTGTAACACAAGACAGTACCTATCATCACAAAGAATCATTTTATACTCAGTATATTCATTTCTGCGTGAAGAACAGGCTGGGTTTAGAAAAGGGAGAAGCTGTATTGACCACATTTTCACTCTACGACTTATATTGGAGGAACACATTGAAAAGCAAAAACCTTTTGTACTTAACTTCATCGACTTCAAAAAAGCATTTGATAGTATTCATAGAGATTCTTTGTGGAAAATTCTGAAGCAATATGGTTTACCATCAAAAATCATAAATATTATCAAAGACATGTATGATGGTTACACATGTGCAGTTCGAACAGAGGAAGGACTGAGCGAATGTTTCCCAATAGAAACTGGGGTTAAACAAGGATGTATTTTATCGCCCTTGTTATTTGGAATTGTTATGGACTTCATAATGAAGAAATGCTGCACTGGTAATAAAGGCATCGAATGGATACAAGGAGACCATTTGGAGGACCTCGACTTTGCTGATGACATAGTCCTCATCAGCAGTCAGATAAAACGATGCAGGAAAACACAAATGAACTATCATCAATAGCCAGCAAAATTGGGCTTGAGATCAATCATGAAAAGACTAAAGTCATGACTAGTTTAATTCCAACAGGTGACAAAATATACATGGAAAACAAACCAGTAGAAGAGATCGATCACTTTATCTATCTTGTAAGTCACATTGATCGAGAAGGGGATACGAGCAAAGAAATTAAAATCAGAATAGCTAAAGCAGCAATGTCTTTCAGAAGCCTTGAAAAGTTGTGGAAATCAAAACTTATCAGCACAAACACAAAACTTAGGCTATTCAAATCAAATGTACTATCAACCCTTACGTATGCGTGTGAAAGCTGGAAAACAACAAGAGATATAGAAACAAAGTTGAACGCATTCGAAAATAAATGTCTAAGGAAAATACTTGGTATAGCATGGAACGAATTCAAAACAAATGAGGAAATTAGAGAAATCGCCAATCAACCACTAATATCTTCAGTAATAAAGAAAAGACGATGGTCATACGTTGGACATGTGATGAGAAGAGATAATAACTGAATAGCAAAGCAAGCCCTCATATGGGAAACAACAGGTAAAAGAAAAAGAGGAAGACCCAGGGAGACACTGAGAAGAACATTGATGAGAGAGGCAAGAGCAGCAGGAGTCGGCTCCCTCAATGAGATAGAACTGCTTGCACAGAACAGAGACAGATGGCGAGATTTGATAAATATCTTTAAAAGAAAACTGCTAGAACAAAAAAAAAATCCATATAGGAGAAGGTGTATCTTGGTCTACGCCCTATGGGCCGGTTACGGCTCGAAAGGTCAATAGAATAGAATATTCATTTCCATCTTGCATCATGAGTGCCAGTCATGATCACTCACAAATAAACATAAAAGGAAGCTAGTCACCATAGAGATGAGATGTCTGAGAAAAGGACTGGTCTGAAGAAATACAATCAGAAATTATGTTGCAAGAGAGAGTTTGGGCGTTTAATCAATTTTGAACCACATACAGAGACAACAAATGAAATGGTTTACTCATCAGAAAAGAGTGTCATGCGATTCTATGATAATATTCCATACAAAAAATATAATAAAAGAAGATGGAAGATGGGCCCATGGTAGATACTGTAGACCAACAGCATCTCAGAAATGCTACATTTGTTGATAATTGTTGAGATTGCCGGAGGGGCAAAAACTAGAATTTTTTGTATCTCCCACGGCATTCAAAGGGGTATAAGAGGAAACGAAGAGAGGGACAGATTGTTGGTGCAAGAAACAACTCAGAGAAATATTATATTAAAGTGGCATGATCACATTTGAAAAAGTTCATCATCATCATCGTGTGCCTTCTCCGCAACGAAGGTTGGCTACCATGGATCGCCATTCTACTCTTGTTTCTTGCTTTGATGGTGCAGGCTGACATAGATTGACTTGTCCATCTTTTGATGTTACTCGTCCATGTTAGTCTTGGTCTGCCTCTGCCTCTTTTACCTTGTATTTTTCCTTCCAATATTACTTTTAGTAGGCTGTTGTCTTTTAACATGCCCCAAAAATTTCATTTGTCTTGTCTTGATTGTATTTAGTAGTTCTCTTTTTATTTTCAGCTGTTTTAAAACTTCATCGTTTGTTATCTTTTGTTTCCATCCAATTCTACCTATTCTTCTATAAATCCACATTTCAAAGGCTTCAATTTTCTGTTCTGTTTTCTTGTCTAATGTCCATGTTTCTGCACCATACAGGAATATTGAGAAGACGTAACATTTTGCCATTCTTAGTTTCAGCCCTGCTGATATTTGTTTTGTTTTAAAAAGTTACCGTGCTCAATTTTTATACCTTCACTGTTTCTGATCTGCATTCAGGTAAACCCAATTCCCCATACAACATTGAGTTTATCAACGCAACATCCAACAGCATAACAATTTCCTGGAAAGCAGGCTTTGACGGAGGGCTATCTCAGTCTTTTCGAGTCCGATACAAACCTGTGGATGCCAGGGGTTATGTTTATGCTGATGTACAACCATACGGAGCAAAAACATTCAAAATTAAAGGTATTTCCTGTGTAGAAATGACATGAAAATAAAAAGTTTAACTCACAAATGAGTTGTTACGTATAAGAAGTGCAAATAGTCCATTTTTGAGGGTCTGACAGCAGAACAGCTAAAAAAACAATAAAAGCTGTTTCTGTCAGGAAAATATTACAAATAGAAAGGCTCATAATAGCTTCAACAGTAATGGCTTTTTGTATAATTCATGATTTTTATGAATTTTTTTTTTAATGACCATCTTGCAAACATTTATATGCCTCATTAACTTGTGTACAACCATCTGTAAAACATCAACAAACAAATGTGTAGCAGCTTATGGCTGTGTTGCTCAGTTCATGAAGAGTCCTGATTTTCTTATCATTCTCATATTTTAAATTTATTTATTTATATAATTAATGCATCACACTTCTGTTATCATTTTTCCCTAAAGAAAATGCAGATAATTTTTCTTCATGTCATCTTATATCACCTTGAAAATCAAGGTTGATGCATAGTTCTACATCTCTCTTCACTCTCCTGGTAATCTAAACCATCATGCTGAATTTCCTTTAGCTGTCCTTCCATTTTTATTCTATTTCTACTTCTAGCTCTGCTTCCTTTTCTTCTGATATATTTCTTTTATTATGACTATTATGTAGAGTCACTCCAAGGAATTCTTGGAAAAGACAGATAGAAGCAGAGATGAAGATGATGGGAAAGACATGGAATGATCTTAAACGAATGGCAAAAAACAGAACGACTTGCAAAGTGTTTGTTGAAGACCTATGCTCCACTGGGAGCTGAAAAGGTAGATAAAGAAGATGTAGAATCACTAGATATTCTTTCATCTGATGTGTTTGCCTGATGACTGCTTGTCTGCATTGTCTTGCTCTTAAAGGGATATTTATAATAGGGGATAGATATAATGTGTTGTGATATACAGGAAGCTGTTACATCTGGACATTTGAACCCAACACATCCAACTTCAACACAGCATTTTTGCTATTGGCTTCCCTTCCCTCTTCAATCCCCTCCCACTTGGTCAGGTTAGTTACTTATTTACCAGGCATGGGAAGGGGGAGTACAAACTTAATCAGTTTTGGTTCACTTATATGTAAGCAGTCAACTATGAGTTGCTGATCACTTTCAGCCCAAGTGCTGATGGGCTTGTTTTTTTTTTTGAATTTTTTTTTCTTGTTCCCCACATCTTCTAGCAGTAAATAGTCCATCATTGGCAGACGGTCAGATTCTATCAATTTAAATAACATTCACATCAAGCTAATGCTATCATCTTTTCTCAGGTCTTGAACTAGGAACAGAATATGAGCTGACAGTTCTAGCTTACAACGACCGAGGAGAAAGTCCATATCAAGCTCGAGGGATTGTAGTTAAGACGTCTGGTAAGTTTACCAGTTATATTAGGTACAGATTAAAAATCTATCTTTTTAGATGGCAGTTCTGGTCTAGTATAACCAGGAAGACTTAGTTTGAGAACAGATTGTGCCTTGCCAAGATGTTGGAAAAACTTCAAATCAGTTTTAAAATTAGGTGCAGATAATCCTGCAGAATATTATGCAGTAATAATGTAAGGTTCAGTAATATAAACTAAACCTTACAGTGATAACTTATTTTACTGTAAGAATGTTTGTCACATTCTAAAAGCTGGTCTGATTGCAATTATCCTATATTGCGATTCCATCATAAAAAATACAATCTCAAAATACAAATTCATGAAATTGGACAGTTTTGTATGGGCATCGGGGTGACATCAAACAAACCGTTGTAACATGGAATAGACAGCAAACAACACATTGAGGTACCATACATACAGCTGGATTGATGGACTTAGGGCAACTGTGTGAATAGTCAACGTAACATCTCTCTGGTAGCCACGGCACCATGCATTTAAATTTCAGACCATAAATCTAACATAACCCTGGAAATGATTACAGCATCCGATTCTCATGTTTCTGCTTGGGTTAACACTCAGTTGTGTAACAAAAGTTCACATAAAATACAACTTTTGGAACTTCAAATGTAACTTTTAAGTGGTTGTAACTTTTATTATGGTGTTGTGAAAATGTGACCCACAGTTAGGAATCGTAATCGAATCGGTAATTGTTAAGAACAGTAGTGGTTTTTTAAAAGAATAGAAAAAAGAAAAACTAATGAATTTGAAACAACTTCTCCTTAAATGTTACATCTTCTCAATATTCTTGTCTGGTGCAGAAATATGGACATTAGACAAGAAAACAGAACAGAAAATCGAAGCCTTTGAAATGGGGATGTATAGAAGAATAGGCAGAATTGGATGGAAAGAAGAATAGGCAGAATTGGATGGAAAGAAGAATAGGCAGAATTGGATGGAAAGAAAAAAAAAAACAAATGATGAAGTTTTAAAACAACTAAAAATGAAAAGAGAACTACTGAACAAAATTAGAACAAGACAAATGAAATTTTTGGGGCATGTTAAAAGTAATATTGGAAGGGAAAATACAAGGTAAAAGAGGCAGAGGCAGACCAAGACTAACGTGGACCAGAAACATCAAAAGATGGACAAGTCAACCTATGACAATCTGCACCATCAAAGCAAGAGACAGAGTGGAATGGCGATCCATGGTGGCCAACCTTCGATGTGGAGACAGCACTCAATGATGATGATGATCCCCTTAAAGGTTGAACCAAAAAGCCACAACAAAATGTGCGTGAGTCAGTTTCCAGCAGCATTTCACAGGATGATTGAATTTAAGTATGAAAAATAATGAATCAGTCCATCTATGACAGTACAATGTCATACTATGTGAAGTATCATCTCCATATCTAAAGTCACTATAATGTATTTCCAGAATTTTTAGTCCCCAGCCTTGATGATGTATTGTAACAGTATTGGACAGAAGAGAATATATCAAGAAAATATGAGTAGATAAAGTAATAATGCATTTTAACAGTTGCAGGCAAATACAGTTGCAAATAGACCTTGAAGGCTAGCCTGCACATTTTAGTAGGGTAGACACTCCCAAAGGCTACAGGTGAGCAGAAGATTGACATTTTAACCTGTTGACAATTTCCTGTAGACACTCCCAAAAGAAACAGGTGAGCTGAAGGTTGACATTTTAACCTGTTGACAACTTCCGGTAGACACTCTCAAAGGTCACAGTTGAGCTGAAGGTTGACATTTTAACCTGTTGACAACTTCCGGTAGACACTCTCAAAGGTCACAGGTGAGCAGAAGGTTGACATTTTAACCTGTTGACAACTTCTGGTAGACACTCTCAAAGGTCACAGGTGAGCAGAAGGTTGACATTTTAACCTGTTGACAACTTCCGGTCAGACTGCAAGTGTCCCAGTAACTATAGCGTTAGTGGTGTCAACACTTCTGAAAGCCAAAGACAAGCAGATGTTTACACCTTAACTACTTCTGACAGACTGCATGTGTATCAGTGATGAGGCATACTTGTATATATATAGCTAAAGCTGCAACAGAGAAATTAGACAAATGCAGTTGATATCAGGCCATTAGTAGTAACTTCAGGCTTAGGGTAAGAAAGTCCAGGACAAATAGAAAGCAAGAGGTAAATTAGCTAGAGTCCACAGGACATCCTTTAACATGTTAAGTGAAGTGACAACTAGTCCATTAAACATGATAGTTATTCAAATATATTTTGTACAGGTAGAATAGCTCAGCAGGGAGTAATGATTCTTACTAATCCTTCCCCCGCTGTTAGGCGTTGCATAGGGCTTGTAGTGTTTTTCGCCACCCAAATCTATTTTTGGCAAGATGTTCAATCTTATCTAAGTCGTCTGTGCCTACCATATTTGCTTCTCTTATTAGTATTTTCAGTGTTTTTCTAGTTCTTACTCTTTTTCTGTATCCTGACATTTCCCATAGAAGAGCCTGTTTCAGTTTTTGCTGTTAATTAATTATATATATATTCTACATACTAAATAGCTTGGCATTCTGACATGGAAGGAGATCAACATTAGAACTGATAAGGAGCACCAGTTAACACGTGATGAAACTCAAATGTCTTAGCCTGGAGGCAAGATCACCTTCCAACAGCAGAGCTGGAAGTTCTCAGCAAACCACAGCTGATGGCTAGTAACAGGATCGATGAACCTGAACCATCCAGACCCTCCTTCACCTCTCTTTGTTGGCTTCAGTAACAGATTAACCTGTCTAATCTGGCCAAGTGAGTAGGGATTGAAGAGGGAAGACAACCCAGTACTCAAAAATAACATGCTGAAGTCAGATGTGTAGGGCCTAAAGGGCGTAAATATCAAAGTTTTACTGTAAACCACAACACAATGCAGACACGCCCACTTAACGTCCTATTAAGGGCGGATGATGTGAAGGTGTATTCCTTTAGTCATCTGGCGGATGCAAGCAAGCAAATGTCTTAGCCAATCCATTTTTGACAATAGAAACAAGAAAAAGAGTTCTTAAATGTTATGTAGAGCCAGTATTAACATATGGATGCGAATCATGGACAATAGGACAACAGACAAGAAAATCACTGGAGTCTGTAGAAATGTGGTTTTACAGAAGAATGTTGAAAATACCATAGACAGCTATGAAGAGTAATGAAGAGGTTCTGAGAGAGGTCAAAGCAAAAAGAGAGCTAATTTCAAATATTAGGAAGAAACAATCATCATTTTTTGGCCATGTAATGAGAAGAAAACAGCTGGAATATATTGTAACAACTGGAAAAATTGAGGGACGAAGAGATAGAGGGAAGCAAAGAGAAAAAATAACAGACAGCTTAAGAGAATGGCTTGGCAGAAGGTCAACAACAGAAATTATAAATAGCTGCAGAGATCGAAAGTTGTGGAGAGACATGATCACCTACGCCACTAGGCCCGGTACTTGCTGGTGATGATGATGACAACAGCTGTGATTTTTGGCTTATGTTACAGAATATGTTCATTCTAGTATTACTGTTTAAACTGATGTCAGGTATTTTTGTGTGGTGTGTGTGTGTGTGTGTGTATGAGCGTAAAAATGACAAGGAATTGGAGCGAATAATTTTTACTTAGCAGATGTGGTCTCTCCAGCTGATATTTCAACCTCAGAACTCCAGGGAACGGATGAGATTCCAGTCATCATTATCTTGGTTGTCTGCATTGTTGGAGTCTTCATCCTAACTTTGAATGTTGGTCTCATTCTTTTCTTTATCCGAAGGAGGAAGAAGCGAATGGAAGGTTAGTCTCCATCCATCACAGCACACATCACATCTATATGTAGTAAAAAAGTAAAGAGCCCCCTTCACGCCAAGTGGCGTGTAGGGAATATGGTGTTAGTGACCATATATTTTATAGACCTTCAGCACATGATTTTTGGGGTAATGTGGTCGGTATTATGCCCGTGCCGCTTCACTTTCCCTGAAAAAAATCAGGTACCCATTAAAGGCTGGGTGAACCCGGAAGCCGTCGGTTGGGATCGAACCCTACCTCTTGTTCTTTGTAGTCCAGTTCACATCTATATGTAATATTAGTTTTTTTAAAAAGCTTGAGCTCAAGATTTTTTGCACAAAAAATGTATCTGTATTTAATATACTACTTATCTTTGTATTGGGACCATAATCTTTACACCTAGACAGTGTCCGTTAGTATCCTGATAATGCAGGAAAATATCACTGCAGTGCATAAACTCTGTTGTATCAGGTGATAACAGACCTAGAGCTTAGTGACAAGATCAGTGCACCGCAGCCAATATTAATGAAACATTATATTAGTATATGATGATACATTACATCAGTATATGACGATACATTACATCAGTATATGATACCGGTTGGGATTTTTATTTATGATTTCTCTCTGCTACAACCACTCCTGGTCTCAGCAGCGAGGCCCGGCTTGAAACGTCAGTTACTCATCGACGGAAAAAACATGAGTACCTCAGAAGTCAGAGTTATCTTCCTGTGCGGCGAAGGACCCCTGTGCATACGGCTGCCAGGGAAAAATGGATTAACACGCAAAATTCAGTTCCTAGTCTCTAGGGACTTTATCAGAGTTGAAAGCTGGCGAACGCAACAACAACAACAGTATATGATGATACATTACATCAGTATATGATGATACATTACATCAGTGTATGATGATACATTACATCAGTATATGATGATACATTACATCAGTAAATAATGATACATTACATCAGTATATGATGATACATTACATCAGTATATGATGATATATTACATCAGTGTATGATGATACATTACATCAGTGTATGATGATACATTACATCAGTATATGATGATATATTACATCAGTATATGATGATACATTACATCAGTATATGATGTTACATTACATCAGTATATGATGATAAATTACATCAGTATATGATGATACATTACATCAGTATATGATGATACATTACATTAGTGTATGATACATTACTTCAGTATATGATGATATATTACATCAGTATATGATGATATATTACATCAGTATATGATGATACATTACATCAGTATATGATGATACATTACATCAGTGTATGATGATACATTACATCAGTATATGATGATGCATTACATCAGTGTATGATGATACATTACATCAGTATATGATCATACATTACATCAGCATATGATGATACATTACATCAGTATATGATGATACATCGAGCAGAGGCTACTTACTCTTCTGTTTCAGGGATTGGTCCTCGCACCAATCGAGTATGCCCTGTAAATTCTTACTGTCAGTGTGACTCAAATTGATAGGCTGGAGAAAATACAAAATGAAGCCATGCGCAATTATCCTGGGATGTACGAGGGACACTCCCTTTGTAGCAATGAGGTATCTTCTTGACTTTCCAAACATGGATGACAGAATCAAGATCTGGAGAGCACGAGCATACCTGAAGATTAGTACAGATACAGAGCATCCATTGCACCACGTGCTCAACACAGAGAAAGGTGCCAGGCTAAAAAGAGGCAAATCATGGGTGGGCCGAGCAGAAGATGTCATCAAACAGGTCTGTGGGCTTACCAATATCAGCGTTGGTGAGTAGTGGATACCGGTGCCTACGTCATTCAAGGGGACTTTCTCATGTATTGTCACACTCGACAGGAAAAGTAGGGAACAGAACCTGGTCATGGTTAATGATGAGGTCAACGGTCTCATCTGCGATAACACCGATGAGAAAGATGCAGTCATCTATACAGACGGATCTCTAAGACGACACCAAAGAAGTGCATGAGCATTTACAGCACACTCGGCAGGCAGAATAGTCTACGAAGACAGTGGTGCATATGTCATGACCACGAGTAGCATGACAATGGAGGTGATGGCAGTGACCAAGGCATTCAAATGGTTAGAGTCACAAGACTACACCCACGCATGTATACTGAGTGATTCGATGAGCATGATTAAAAAAGTGGAGGCGGGCTCTGTATGCATGCAATGGGTAGAGTCGTTGCAGAAATCCAAAATACGTACGGTCACCTTGTCTATGTCCCTGGACATGCGGGAGTATGGGGAAAAGAAAGAGCGGATAGGTTGGCTAGCTGCGCTGTCATTGAGGACGGGCAACCAATGGATCGGGCGGACATCATCAATGCCCTCCAAGATGTGGGAAGAGCACATGACTTCGACAAACACAAATCCACGTCACTTCTTCGGATGAAAGAGATGGGAGTTAAGATGGGCACAGCCAGAAATGAAAAACTTAGTGGCCGTGTAAGAAGACTTATCAACCAACATAGAACTGGAGTCGTCAGTCGCTGGACACTGCGAGAATTGCTGAGGAGGGGATCTGAGCACCTATGGACATGTTCGGAGTGCAATGATGATGTCCTGCAAATAACTCAATAACATTACATTAGTATATGATGATACATTACATTAGTATATGGCAGTTCTTGAATAAATAATTCACAGACCTATTCCTTGTTGCCTAATTTGCAATTGACTGTCACTGAGACTCCTGAGATGTTACCAAAATGTCTTGTTTTTGAAAGATTGTTTTTTTTTGTCATATCTTATCCAAGATATTGTTGATTTGATCTTTGTTTGAATTGTTATCACTCTTTCTGTTGCCATTTTGTTTCCTTTCTCCGTTTTTAGATGGCTTTTTAGCTTCATTGTATAATATATTGATTGTTGTTGTTTATAGGAGCATGTGAGAACACTAGTCATACCAATACCTTTGAGCTTTATGGAACAACAAAGGGAGATCACAATCTGTATCCAACTGCTTCTGATGACACCCACAGTTACGGAACGTATGACAAAAGCATGGACGACTTCTCAGATGACTACATCCGGGACTATGATGTAAGTAAAATCTTAATCGCTCTTCATTCTAAATATTTATTTCTTACATTTCCTGAATCTTTAGCTTCTTTTTTTTTTAAATTAAAAATTGATATTCATAAGTGTTTGAATATTGCAAAACACTTATTTTTGCTTGTTTTTTTTTTCCCCTCTCTTTTTTCTTTTCTTTTTTTTTTTCATTTTAAGCGATTGCGTGACTCTATTGAGAGTATTTCATGTATGGGTTGGCCTTTAGTTATAAGATCTGCTTCCTGCTCATTTTAGAGTTGAGTTTTTTTTTTTTTAATTAAATAAATTCTAGTTTCATTGAAATATATAAGAGCTTGAAACATTGATATATTTTGACTTCTTATTTATTGATAAAAGTCATAATTTATATTTTTAAATGCTCAGAAAATACATAATTCTTTCATACTGTTGTAATAGTTAATTTATCTTTAAAATGATAAATAAAATTTCAAATTTTCTGTTACTTTAAATAACTAAATGACATTCTGATCAGTACATATTTTTAAAAATTCATTAAATTCTATGAGCTGGAGACTGGATGGTCTAGAAGTAAGACAGCAGCCTCTGTACAGGAAAATCCAAGAAGTTTAAATCCTGGCTCAGACATTTGGAATTTTTCACTTTGAATCCTTTGTGTCCTCGTTGCTTTACTTTTCTGGGTTTTGAGATATCTGATGTCTAGCCCTATCGGATGGCAGCGAAAAAACAGGAAGTCCCATGTGCATTCACACATGTTAGAGAATCTTGAGCAGTTAAAAGAAATAGGCCAAAAATGGCCACAGCCCAGGCATTGATTGTTAAGCAAATCTACCCTTGGCAAAGATTTTTCAGGCTGAAAAATGCAGATATCATGGGTTTGCCATTAACTAGTGACAATGTACACCCACAGCCACTTAATGGGTGAACGCTAAGAAGAAGTTGAGATTTGGCTAAAAGCCACTGCCTGGCAAATATGAGAAAGGAGAGATTGCGAACAACAAAGCAGATATTATACTAGATAGCTTGGTGTTGTGGCATTGGTAAACAATCAATAACAGGATTGATGCTATGAGGTCAGAGAATTGTAGAAGGACGTGATCACCTACACCAGACGGTATGGCAAATGATGATATAATTCTATAAGTGAGGAGAAGGGATGATCTGATAAAGATACAGGACCAGATAAAATAGGGGGGGGGGGGGCCTATGTGTACATTTTCGTTGCAGAAGATTTTAAAATAAGGGTAAAGTACGAGACTTGAATCTGTGTCTTAGCACACGAGTTTTCACCCATAAGTGCTCAGAAACTTCAGGATAGTGTCACTTCAAGCATCAAAACTCACGATGCGAGGTAGCATTCCTCACCTTCCCAGAGTACTAACCTGGTATCCATTTCTGCCAGCGGCTGGGTCGGCAGGGGGGGGTTTTTTTTTCCAACCACCAGTACAACTCACACTGCTTCCAGCAGGAATCAAACACAGGTTGTCCGAACGTCGGTACTCCAGTCGGGTGGTTTTCCCAAATAGACTACCAAGGTTCCCTAATTATTAATTAAAAATAAGGAAGGTAGGATAAAGTATCTAAGACTAAGATAGCCTATAATAATACAAGGTAGACATTAAGTATGTTGAACACTTGCAACACATTTGCATCAAATAGCAAAAAAAAAATAAAATAAAAATAATGTTCACTAATAATAAGTTTGTGCTGAATACTTCTGGAATATTTGCCCTGTGAAAGCCATACTTTACTACACTGTCACACAGCAGGTTGCAATAGACTTGAAACCCCATACATTCTTCATCACAAGTTTTTTTTTTTAGGCAGGTTTCTACCTTCTATCATCAACCACAACTCACATTGTATAGCTAAGTTGCTTCTTTCCGAGACCAATGGAGTAGGGTTTTTATCAGCTCTGATTCACTGAGTTGGTGCCAACACTAACATTTAGCTAATAGTTGCTCTTGTGCTGTGTGCATCATGTGATTATTTCGGTGCCTGTTTTAATATTTCTATATTGTGTACTGTATGTGTGATCCAAATGCTAAAAGAAACTAAGCACATACGTGTTTTAATTCTTTCCTGACTCTGCTTGTTCTTATGTTTTCGTTGGTTAAACCAGAATAATATTCAGTTTAGGAAAATTCCATCACCTGTCATTTTCATTTTACAGTTTAACGCAACAATATAATTAAATGTGGTAGATGTTATACATCACCGGAAAGGAAAATGGTTGAAGACAATGAAAATAACAATATAGTGATAATATCTTAATAAAAAATATATTATTTATTATAAATATAATAAAATGTTCAATGGCAGATAATTTTCATTTCAAAATATCATATTTCACGTACCTCTATTTTCCCATGACTAAAAGTGTGTAACTATCCATTCTTCTAAAAATTCTATGCAAACTATTCAAAAGTTCTTCAAAATACACTTTACTTGATGCATTTATGTCTCTATCTATCGTCCTTTTGAGCCGAAGACGGCACATGGGGCAGAACCACAAACTCAAAAACAGAAACCTTGCGTGCCAAAGTGGCACATATTGCAAAGCTCACTGCTCTAAAATATATGGCGCTGTTTCCATAACAATACTTTTTACAATGACAGCTTGTCAAGCCACTGATCAACCTCCTTAGTCGCCTCTTACGACATGCCTGGAAGGTCACTGTGTCACTATATATATATATATATGGCAAAGAAACAAGTGAACTAGATTTATTTATGTCTACAAATAATGAAATTATGCATAAAAAATGGTAGTCTACTAAGTAGAAGTGGGTATGGTCACTATTTGTTAGAAATAAACACACATTTACATTGAAAATTCAACTAATTTATCTAGGTAACATGCAAAATACCATGTGGTAATCGAAGGAAGTAATTACAAAGCTTCTTCTAGTTATGAAATACAAGTATTGGTGAATATATATATAGAATCATCACTTTTTTTATTACTATTCAACCATACTTGATCCGAACCTATCTGTCCTTTTTTTTAATCCCGTAGTTACCTTCATAAGCGGAGCCGATGTGTTGGTCAGTGGTTCAGAGAAAGTTAACTCAGGAGCAACGCTGTGGTCGTTGCTGAAAGGTAGCTTAAAATGGAGGAACAATGGAGCCATTTCAAATAAAAAACACTTTTTCTCCAGTTGATGTATATTTCTGTATTTGGACCAACCTATTAAAATATTTGGGGGTGGTGTCCCTTCCTAAAACTTCCATCTAATTTAAATTCTACTACATGGACCTGAAGTATTTGTTGAAGTTTTGTGTTTTTTATTTCCATAATAATAATAGAAGGTAGGCGTAATACATCTATCCAAGCTCATAAAAACGCTGTCAAATATTTATTTCATGGCTAAAGAACATGTACCTATGTAAATATATGTTGTGAAGTATATAAGAAACTTTGTGTAGACAATGTATCATCATCGTACATTATAAGTGTCTAAGGTACAACAAAGGATAGGAAATGAGATTGTATACATCTTGTTTCTTTACCTAGTGTCTAAAACAAATGCGAATTTTACTTTCAAATTGTAAATTCTCAATGAGATATTCAACTATCAAATAAACATGGATTTACATTACCAAAAAAATCATATTTGATATATTTTTGTTGCATTTAAAATAATTATCATTTTGAACTGAAGTTAAATTTTGGTGAATTAAATTTTTTTTTTTTTATTTTTCACTTTGCTAATTTTTTGCTTTGAACAAATTCATTAAAATGTTATAATATTCTGCAAATATTATTCCTTTATAATATTCCCTCTTTAATCTAATTATAATAAGTTCAAATTAGAAACAAACACTATGCAACAGTTTGAGCGTGGTGATATTTAAATTTCAGATTTCTTGTTGTTGTTGTTGTTGTTGTTGTTGTTGCGTTCGCCAGCTTTCATCTCTGATGAGGTCCTTAGAGACTAGGAACTGTATTTTGCGTGTTAATCCATTTTTCCGTGGCAGTCGTGTGCACAGGGGTCCCTCGCCTCATAGGCAGGTAACTCTGACGTCGGAGGTACTCATGTTTTTTCCGTCGATGAGTAATTGACGTTTCAAGCCGGGTCTCGCTGCTGAGACCAGGGTTGGTTGTCGCAGAGAGAAATCATAAATAAAAATCCCAACCAGTGTAGCCGAGATTTCTGAAGACAGGTAATTCATTCCAAACCAGAAAAATAATTCAGGAGTTAAAGAGTTAACAGTCACAAAGAAAAAAAAATGCTGTGGTTGGCTTATTTCATTTTTAGAAATAAGAGGTCATTAACCTCAACACATAGATTGCTTTCTATTTGCTTAGAGTGTGTCTGTGGGTAATGCTTGCACCTTTACATCTTTAAAGGCATGTTTATTGCGCATGTTCTTCATTTCCAGAACATTTAAGCTCTTTCATTGCCACAAACAAAACCCAACATGATCTGGACAGTGCTTCAGATTCAGTGATTCAGCTTTAACTTTATGGTAGCAATAACTGTATTAGTCTCTATTTATATTTTACATACTACATTCTTTCATTGCAGCAATAACTGCATTAGTCTCTATTTATATTTTACATACTACATTCTTTCATTGCAGCAATAACTGCATTAGTCTCTATTTATATTTTACACTCTACATTCTTTCATTGCAGCAATAACTGCATTAGTCTCTATTTATATTTTACATACTAAATGTCTTTCATTGCAACAATAACACTGTTAGTCTCTATTTATATTTTACATACTAAATGTCTTTCATTGCAGCAATAACTGCATATATTTATATTTTACATACTACATTCTTTCATTGCAGCAATAACTGCATTAGTCTCTATTTATATTTTACACACTACATTCTTTCATTGCAGCAATAACTGCATTAGTCTCTATTTATATTATACATACTACATTCTTTCATTGCAGCAATAACTGCATTAGTCTCTATTTATATTTTACATACTACATTCTTTCATTGCAGCAATAACTGCATTAGTCTCTATTTATATTTTACACTCTACATTCTTTCATTGCAGCAATAACTGCATTAGTCTCTATTTATATTTTACATACTAAATGTCTTTCATTGCAACAATAACACTGTTAGTCTCTATTTATATTTTACATACTAAATGTCTTTCATTGCAGCAATAACTGCATATATTTATATTATACATACTACATTCTTTCATTGCAGCAATAACTGCATTAGTCTCTATTTATATTTTACATACTAAATGTCTTTCATTGCAGCAATAACTGCATATATTTATATTATACATACTACATTCTTTCATTGCAGCAATAACTGCATTAGTCTCTATTTATATTTTACATACTAAATGTCTTTCATTGCAGCAATAATTGCATTAGTCTCTATTTATATTTTACATACTAAATGTCTTTCATTGCAGCAATATATTGCATTAGTCTCTATTTATATTTTACATACTAAATGTCTTTCATTGCAACAATAACACTGTTAGTCTCTATTTATATTTTACATACTACATTCTTTCATTGCAGCAATAACTGCATTAGTCTCTATTTATATTTTACATACTACATTCTTTCATTGCAGCAATAACTGCATTAGCCTCTATTTATATTTTACACTCTACATTATTTCATGGCAGTAATCATTGCATTAGTCTCTATTTATATTTTACATACTACATCCTTTCATTGCAGCAATAACTGCAGTAGCCTCTATTTATATTTTACATACTACATTCTGTAGCAGAGATTTCTCCAATCTACTCATCTATGATTCTGTCCTTGACTCTAGCTGCAAAGCCCAATCCTAAATTCCTATCTCACATCACTAGTTCTGCATATATTTCAAAAATATCACATTCCTCAAATCTATTAACTTTTAACTATTCTATTTCAACTTATTAGAATTAATATTGAAAAAAAAAATAAGAGAGGAAAGTCTAGAATTGTTAGCATATCAGATGTCATGAATGGTGCTTGCTACTATAAATGGAGGCATTTTTGAAAGTCAAACTTTCCAGAGTGAATTAAAATTGTAGTGAAATTGTATATTTTCTATGGGGAACTAAGATGGCCTGGTATTGTGCTGACCATATAATGTGCTGTTGATCATAGAAAAAAATAAGCAGTGAGATGATATTCCACACGTTATGCTTTATTCTGCTTTACCATAAATCTTTCAGGGCTTTAAACCCCATGATGGACTAAAATGATGGACTTTGAAAAAGATGTGAAACTATTTGGCTTTCTTGATTACATTAACTTGGAGTGAAAGTTGGCATTGGCAGAAAGTGTGATATGCTGAATGAATGAAAGGAATTGTCAGCCAACACCAGACTTGCAGTTAGTGGATATGTGCTGATGAACATTTTGAGAAGATCTGAGAACGTATGCACCCGTGTGCTGCCGGGGCCTGGAAGGGGAGTAAAGAATTGAAGAACTGTTTCCAACCAGGCATGTTTGTAAGAGACGACTAACTAAGGAGGGTTGGGCATGGGACTGGCTATCCTGTACTGTAAAAAAAATAAGCTGCAAAAATTTCACAAATATGGACAAGTCAAAGAAAAGAATAAAGTAAGTCTACTATCCAGGAAAGATATGGACCTGTCTAAGAGATGTATGATGCAATCCAGAGAAAGCCGCAAGGAGTCCGGGTCGCCGACTTGACCAAAATATTCTTGAAGAAGACAGATGGAAGCAGAGGTGAAGATGATAGGGAAGAATCTTAAAAGAATGGCAAGAAACAGAAAGGCTTGGAAATTGTTTGTTGAAAACCTATGCTCCACAGGAGCTGAAAGGTATAAGAAGAAGAGCATTCATGAATGTATTCAGGGTGTAGAATTTATAATCCTGATCAATCATCATTTTTTGGTCATGTAATGAGAAGAAAACAACTGAAATATATTGTAACAACTGGAAAAATTGGACGAAGAGATAGAGGAAAGCAAAGAGAAAATATACCAGCAGCTTAAGAGAATGGCTTGGCAGAAAATCAACAACAGAAATGATAAATAACTGTCAAGACCGAAAGTTGTGGAGAGACATAATCACCTACGCCAGCAGGCCCGGTACTTGATGATGATGAACATAATGTAACTCAAGTGACTCCACTATTTACATTTGTGAACTCTATTAGATGGAATAAAATATTTTTAAATGAACAGTATCGCTTCTAATAGCTGTCCGAAGTGGTAAACTCACAGTAATGAGCTAAACAAGTTTATTTATGACATTTTCTGGGTCAGAGTGAGTCTCTAGGGACAGAAGAATAAAGGCTGCATGCTCCATAATGTGATGTGATGTATGGATTTGAGTTTTTAAATTTTAAACTCAACAGAAACAACGTAATTGGATACTCTGGACCATAAGGGACATAACTCAGGGACACAGATTTTAAAAGGAAAATGCAGCTTTACTTATCACTAGCTTTACAGAAACTTCACATTTTTGTTGCATCTTGATGCATTTTTATGCCCTCTCCCCACCACACCACAGATATTACTTAAAATTTTATAATCTTGGCCATAACTCATTGCCCCAGATATATTATATTCATTATTTTTAATGAATCCAGAATTGCTGTCTAAATAAGCATTATTTGCAGAAGCAGATTCTCATTGTTTTGTAAATTCTTGGTAAGTGTTATCAAGACGGAGAATAAGTTGATTTGTGTTGTATTTGGCTCTTATTTTAGTCACGGTGTTTTGGGTGTGACAGAAAACCAGAAACTGTTAAAGTGAGTGTGTTTTATACAACATTCATTGATGTTGTTGTTGTTGTTGTTGTTGTTGTTGTTGGTCTAGTCACACAGTTTGGTGGTGGCTGTTTGGTCAAGTCTTGAAGCATGTGATTGAAAATTTTACTTCTTGTTTTCATTAGAAAAAAAAACATATTTATATTTAACAGTTGTTGGTATTTTGTTTATAATTTATCATAATTTTACAACAAAAAATTAATACGATTTTTGGTTTATTTAAAAAGAAGGTGGCTTTAAAAAATGTAGTTTATTAGTTTTAGAAAACAGATTTATTTTTTTTTAAGGTTAAATATTTGTTTAATGTTTAGAATTTAATAGTCACAGGGTTTTTATTTTTCAATGTAATAAATATAGATGATCCTAATTATTGGAGGTCATAATATAAATAATCTAAGTTAAGAGGATGATATATATGCTGATTCGTTATAGCGTGGAACGAATTAAAAGCAATCGAGGAAATTAGAGAAATCACCAATCAACCACTAATATCTTCAGTAATAAAGAAAAGACGATGGTCATATGTTGGACATGTGATGAGAAGAGATAATAACCGAATAGCAAAGCAAGCCCTCATGTGGGAAACAACAGGTAAGAGGAAAAGAGGAAGACACAGAGAGACACTGAGAAGAACATTGATGAGAGAGGCAAGAGCAGCAGGAATCAGCTCCCTCAATGAGATAGAGCTGCTTGCACAGAACAGAGACAAATGACGAGATTTGATAAAATATCTTTAAAAGAACAAAAAAAAAAAAATTCAGATTAGAGAGGGAGTATCTTGGTCTACGCCCTATGGGCCAGCTACGGCTCGAAAGGTCAATAGATAAATGCTGATGATACAGTCTTAATCGCTAAGAGTGAAAATGAGTTACAAGAAATGTTAGATATTATAGTGAAGAAAAGCACAAAATAAAAGACTCAGTCTTAATAGCAAAAAGACAGAAGTAATGATAGCAACAAAGAAAAAAGACATCACCGCAATGCACAATAAAGACAAGTGGAACAATAAAACAGGTAAATGAATTTAAATATCTGGGAACAATGTTAACCTCAGATGGTAGATGTACAACAGAAGTGAGATACCGAATGGCTCGGGCAAAAGCACCTTTCCTAAAAATTAGGAAAATACTTTGCAATCTATTTTTGACAATAGAAGCAAGAAAAAGAGTTCTTAAGTGTTATGTAGGGCCAGTCTTAACATATGGATGTGAATGATGGACAATAGGACAACAGACAAGGAAATCACTGGAGGCTGTAGAAATGTAGTTATTTTACAGAAGAATGTTGAGAACCATGGACAGCTAAGAAGAGCAATGAAAATATTCTGAAAGAGACCAAAGCTAAGAGAGAGCTAATTTCCGAAATTAAGAAGAAACAATCATCATTTTTTGACTATGCAATGAGAAGGGAACAGCTGGAATATATTGTGACAAGAGGAAAAGTTGAGAGATGAAGAGAGGGAAGTAAAGAGAAAAGATCCCAGACAGCTTGGCGGAGGGTGAACAACAGAGATTATAAATAACTGTCAAGTCCGAGTTGTGTAAAGACATAATCACCTATGCCAGCAGGCATGGTACTTGATGATGATAAAATAGAGATATTTCTAAAGCTGGTAATAGTAATCACAAAATGTTTGTAATGTTATTGAAGGTAAGTTTTGCTAAAACCAAAAGGTAAACAGTCACTAGCCTATAATATATGACATTTTTAAAATAGTCTTTAATGCCTTTGTATTTATTTGAAAGTGAGGTAGTTACAGAGCTCCTTTTTTTGGTGTTATTACAGTCAAATATCAGATAATGTTTACTCTAGTTTTTTTTGTTCATTGGTCCAGTCATCATCATCATCATGTGACTTACCATTTGGCATAGATGATCAGGTCCTTCCACAATCTTCTATCCACATTGTATCAATTCTGTTATTGACTGTTTTCCATGCCATGACACCAAGCTATCTAGTATCTTCTCTTTTTGTCATCTGCGATCTTTCTTTCCCTGTATTTTGCCAATTGTAACCAAGTTTTCCAGCTTTCCTCTTCTCATGATGTGCCTGAAAAATGTTGATTATTACAATCTGAAGTGTTTTTTTTATAAGAGCTACCTTTTTGTGTTGGCCTCTTTGAGAATTTCCTTATTGATCTTTTTAGCTATCCAGGGAACTTGCAAAATTCTTCTGAGAAATCCCATCTCTGTGGCCTCTAATCGTCTTTTCAATTGTTTTTTTTACTGTCCATGCTTTGCATCCATAGGTCAGAATTGACTATATATAGCACCAATGAACTCTCTTTCTCACTTCTATTGACACAGAATTGTTGCATAAGTCTGTGAACCAAGTACCTTCCATTAAAGCTAGATTTGCTCTTATTTTTTTAGACTTAAATAAATAATTATGAATAATATTTATAATGAATTTAAAACAAATGGCCCAGCAACTTATATGAACACACCAGTAGACACAAAATCACAATTTAATTAATAAGCCTTTATCAAGATCAGGATGAAGATATAATAACATGAACAGCAAATGATTCAACATAAATTTATTTAAATCGTTATAGGAATTCAAATGCAAGCTTCACACATGATTTTTTATATTTATGCAAGCTTTACTAATAATCATTCATATTTCTGCCAGCTGCACTATATCTGTCTGTCTGTCTGTCTAATCTATCAGTCTATTGTTCTTTTGTGTGCTGTCACCAGATTTTTTAAATATTTATAGTGAGATTATTTTAAGATCCATAAGGGGCATGCTTGGAATAACAATTGGAGGTAATAATATAAATAATCTAAGGTATGCTGATGATACAGTCTTAATCGCTAAGAATGAAAATGAGTTACAAGAAATGTTGGACATTATAGTGAAAGAAAGAAAAAATAAAGGACTCAGCCGTAATAGCAAAATACAGAAGTAATGGTAACAACAAAGAAAAAGACATCACCTCAGTGCAAAATAAAGACAAGTGGAACAATATTAAAACAGGTAAATGAATTTAAATATTTGGGAACTTTGTTCACCTCAGACGGAAGATGTACAAAAGAGGTGAGATGCAGAATGGCTTAGGCAAAAGCAGCTTTCCAAAAAATGAGGAAGATACTATGCAATCCATTTTTGACAATAGAAACAAGAAAAAGAGCTCTTAAATGTTATGTAGAGCCGGTCTTAAGATTGGATGTGAATCATGGACAATAGGACAACAGATAAGAAAATCACTAGAGTCTGTAGAAATGTGGTTTTACAGAAGAATGTTGAGAGTACCATGGACAGCTAAGAAGAGTAATGAAAATGTCCTGAAAGAGATCAAAGCAAAAACAGAGCTAATTTCCAATATTAAGAAGAAACAATCATAATTTTTTGACCATGTAATGAGAAGAAAACAACTGGAATATATTGTAACAACTGGAAAAATTGAGGGACGAAGAGATAGAGGGAAGCAAAGAGAAAAAATACCAGACAGCTTAAGAGAATGACTTGGCAGAAGGTCAACAACAGATATGATAAATAACTGTCGAGATCGAAAGTTGTGGAGAGACATGATCACCTACACCAGCAAGCCCGGTACTTGATGATGATGATTGTTCTTATGAGCGCAAGATGAGCATAGGGCAGAAATTCTAGACTCTCCATGTCTGAGAATCTTTGCTACTAAGTGTTGTCTGAGAATCTTTGCTACTAAGTGTTGTCTGAGAATCTTTGCCACTAAGTGTTGTCTGAGAATCTTTGCTACTAAGTGTTGTCTGAGAATCTTTGCTACTAAGTGTTGTCTGAGAATCTTTGCCACTAAGTGTTGTCTGAGAATCTTTGCCGCTAAGTGTTGTCTGAGAATCTTTGCTACTAAGTGTTGTCTGAGAATCTTTGCTACTAAGTGTTGTCTGAGAATCTTTGCTATTAAGTGTTGTCTGAGAATCTTTGCCACTAAGTGTTGTCTGAGAATCTTTGCTACTAAGTGTTGTCTGAGAATCTTTGCTACTAAATGTTGTCTGAGAATCTTTGCTACTAAGTGTTGTCTGAGAATCTTTGCCACTAAGTGTTGTCTGAGAATCTTTGCTACTAAATGTTGTCTGAGAATCTTTGCTACTAAGTGTCAGACTGCGCAGGACCCGCATTGTATCTCGCCACACATCCCTGATCTAGGTGAACTTCTCAAACTTGGCTGAGGAGTTTATGCCTGCTGTTATTGCCTCTTGCCTCAGTGTTCTTTTTAGTGTTTCTCTAGGACAGCCTCTTTTTTTCTTTCACTCTCTGATTCCCATTTTAGCACTTGCTTTGAGATTCTCTTGTTGTCTCTTCTCATCACATTTCCAACATATGACCACCTTGCTTTGAGGTTTCGTTGTTTCCAAAATGGAGGAATTATTTTTCTCCGGCTTGGTATAGAACCGTTGATCAGAGGTTTAACAAGCCGCTATCGTAAAAACGATGTTGTTATGAAACGTAGACCTGATACAGTACTATCATCAATAGCCAGCAAAATTGGGCTTGAGGTCAATCATGAAAGACTAAAGTCATGAAAAGTTTAATTCCAACAAGTGACAAAATATACATGGAAAACAAACCAGTAGAAGAGATCGATCACTTCATCTATCTTGGAAGTCACATTGATCGAGAAGGGGATACGAGCAAAGAAATTAGAATCAGACTGGCTAAAGCAGCAATGTCTTTCAGAAGCCTTGAAAAGTTGTGGAAATCAAAACTCATTAGCACAAACACAAAACTTAGGCTATTCAAATCAAATGTACTATCAACCCTTACGTATGCGTGTGAAAGCTGGAAAACAACAGAGATATAGAAACAAAGTTGAACGCATTCGAAAATAAATGTCTAAGGAAAATACTTGGTATAGAATGGAACGAATTCAAAACAACGAGGAAATTAGAGAAATCGCCAATCAACCACTAATATCTTCAGTAATAAAGAAAAGACGATGGTCATACGTTGGACATGTGATGAGAAGAGATAATATCGAATAGCAAAGCAAGCCCTCATATGGGAAACAACAGGTAAAAGAAAAAGAGGAAGACCAGGAGACACTGAGAAGAACATTGATGAGAGAGGCAAGAGCAGCAGGAATCGGCTCCCTCAATGAGATAGAAATGCTTGCACAGAACAGAGACAGATGGCGAGATTTGATAAATATCTTTAAAAGAAAACTGCTAGAACAAAAATTCATATAGGAGAAGGTGTATCTTGGTCTACGCCCTATGGGCCGGTTACGGCTCGAAAGGTCAATAGATAGAACACCATATTTCCCTATACGCCACTTGGCGTGACCAGGGGTACTTTACTTTACTTTACTATGCGAGCTCAACTAATAATTATTAACAGTTATGCACTTCCTTCACTAAATTCATCATTGTTTATGCAACTTAAGTTATATTTGTAGTATTTATATCATTAGTTTAAAATGGCAGTAAAGGAAGAGATGAGAAGACAACATCAAGAAATTTCAGGTCATTGTTTTGTTGACTCTCTGAGGTAGCCGTTGTGAAAACTAAAGAAGGAGGCAGAGATTGCTAGTTGTAGGCATTTGTACTCCAGTGGTTAACTCTTTCAGCATGTTTCGATGCACCATGCGCTGTGCTGATTTCAGCCTTGTACGTTTCGCTGCATAGTGCGTCATTCTCATTTTGATTAGTGTGAACTGTCATCAAACCATATTCTTTTTACATGTCTTGTATCATCTTGGTATTGGTGAAATCTAATTCCTTGTTCAATTATCTAAAAATTAATATATAATATGTTATATGTTAGATAAATATAAATATGTAGATTGATTCTTAAACCGTGAGAAATTTTGTCTCTGAAATCTCTTCCATTGCATTGATAAAAAGCTTCCATAGGGAAAGAGTTAAGGGAGGAGAGTGAGAGAGCGAGAGAGAGAGAGAGGGAGAGAGAGATTACCCCTATCCTGGATATTTGATCAAGTTCTACTAATAATTAAGAATTGAATTTTTAGTTGAACCAAGCTTTACTAATCTGGTTCAATATATTTGTATAAGTTTTACTATTTTTGACTACCTTTATAGCATGTCATCATAAATAATGATGTCTGTGTTGTACTAAATCATATTGTGATACTAATAACCAATGGCATTTTTTTGTGATTGAAACTAATTATGGTGGGGGTCATATTCATAATGTTAAATCTGATTGAAGGTGAAGGTGATTTCAAATTAAAATTTACAAAAAAATGTTTTGTCTTCATGATTTTAGTTAATGCTCATTATTTTAATGCATTAGAATACAGGAATTGTTGGAAGTATTGACCTCCAGTTAGGTAACAAAATGTGCATTCCTGCCAGATCTTTGTGTTAATAGAATAAAATATTGGAAATGGATGAAAGAGTTCACATGTTTTTTCCCCCACTATGTGACCTGCATTTTGAGATATGTAAAAAAAAGTGGTTTTAATGTTAACTGCTTAAAGTTTTATTTGAAATACCTACCATATACACATACACTGTTTGTTAGAAAATGGTGCATGCAAAAACAACTACAACAGAAAGTTACATCTGTTATCATATTAGGAGTATCTTGGTCTATGGGCCGGCTACGGCTCGAAAGGTCATTAGATAGAGATAGATCATATTACATTGTAATTTTCTTAAACATTTTGAGGTTGATCCACCTGATAACAACTCCATGAAGAATTGACTGATCTTAATTTGGAAGATAGTTTGCCTGTGCAAAGATTAAGACACCATCACCTCCCATGTTTAGAAGTTTTTTTGCATATCCTGCCAGGTGAAATACCTTCCTGTTTGTCTGTCTGTCAATTGTCAATTGTTTGTCTGTCAATTTTTCCGAGTGCTAACACATACTCCTTTGTTCTATTATTCCCTATTATCGCCTCGGAAGTTCCCCATATAATAATATTTATGTATTATTATTTGTACCCTGAAATACCTTCCCCTGGTAGTAGTCTACTTGTTACATGAAGCTTTAATCATACCGTCTTTTTCTATTTATATATATATGTCATCATCATCAAGTACTGGGCCTGCTGGCATAGGTGATCATGTTTCTTCACAACTTTTTATCTTGGTAGCTATTTATCATTTCTGTTGTTGACTTTCTGCCAAGCCTTTCTCTTAAGCTGTCTGTTATTTTTCTCTTTGCTTCCCTCTATCTCTTCGTTCCTCAATTTTTCCAGTTGTTACAATATATTCCAGTTGTTCTCTTCTCATTACATGGCCAAAAAATGATGATTGTTTCTTCCTAATATTGGAAATTAGCTCTGTTTTTGCTTTGACCTCTCTCAGAACATCTTCATTACTCTTCTTAGCTGTCCATGTATATATATATATATATATATATATATATATATATATATATATATATATATATATATATAATTTTTCCTCACTGTTAGCTTCACTGTAGCTTCACATTTTCATGCATTTATGTGCATTTATTTGCCTTGACTGAAATACCTTCAGATATTTAGTTACTTTGTAAAAAGTAGAGATTATGCTCATGGTTGGTATTTAAAATATTTCAGTGAAACTTTTTGTCGCTGAGTTACAACCAAAGCTTGTTACATGTATGATTGTATGTCCTAACACTAATTACTGAAAAAAATGAAATAAATTCTTTAATAGATATCCTGTATTTGGCACAGACTGGGGAACATAAGTGTTTTAGGTATAGTTCTTGAATGTGGTAAATATTTGTTCAGACAATATGATATTGGAAATCACCAACCCACTGAAAATGGGTACCAGAGATTTTTTTGTGGATGGTAGATCAGATAACATATTGAACAGATAGGAGAATGGCAGAAAGTAGGAGACAAAGAACTGAAACACATAGCAGGGGTAAGGAGTGTAGGAGAAGTATCAAATTTCATACAGAGACGTATAAATAACTATAAAAATGAGAGATCAACACCTCATTAATTAGACACTGGATTATATAAAGATCAATAATATCTACCATTGTTAAAATCATGTAGCCAAGATAATAAAGAATCAGTTATACAATACACTGACAGAATGAGAACCCTGAATTGACTAAACACACTAACAAGGATCCAATAACATAGGTGTAACCAGACACATAATTACAAGCTTTTATAGGTGGGCTGATTAAAAGGGTTAAAGATGCACCTGACAGGAAAAGACTATACAAGTTTAGATCAAGTCATAGATGCAGTTATACAAGAAGAAAGTTGAAAAGTTGAATAGACAAAGAAGAGAAGTTGAAGTTAGGCAATGAGACAATGAAAATAGACAAAGAAGAGAAGTTGAAGTTAGGCAACGAGACAAAGAAAATAGACAAAGAAGAGAAGTTGAAGTTAGACAACAAGACAATGAAAATAGACAAAGAAGAGAAGTTGAAGTTAGACAACAAGACAATGAAAATAGACAAAGAAGAGAAGTTGAAGTTAGGCAACGAGACAATGAAAATAGACAAAGAAGAGAAGTTGAAGTTAGACAACAAGACAATGAAAATAGACAAAGAAGAGAAGCTGAAGTTAGACAACAAGATAATGAAAATAGACAAAGAAGAGAAGTTGAAGTTAGGCAACAAGACAATGAAAATAGACAAAGATGAGAAGTTGAAGTTAGACAACAAGATAATGAAAATAGACAAAGAAGAGAAGTTGAAGTTAGATAAGACAATGAAAATAGACAAAGAAGAGAAGTTGAAGTTAGGCAACAAGACAATGAAAATAGACAAAGAAGAGAAGTTGAAGTTAGGCAACGAGACAAAGAAAATAGACAAAGAAGAGAAGTTGAAGTTAGGCAACAAGACAATGAAAATAGACAAAGAAGAGAAGTTGAAGTTAGGCAACGAGACAAGAAAATAGACAAAGAAGAGAAGTTGAAGTTAGACAACAAGACAATGAAAATAGACAAAGAAGAGAAGTTGAAATTAGACAACAAGACAATGAAAATAGACAAAGAAGAGAAGTTGAAGTTAGGCAACGAGACAATGAAAATAGACAAAGAAGAGAAGTTGAAGTTAGACAACAAGACAATGAAAATAGACAAAGAAGAGAAGCTGAAGTTAGACAACAAGATAATGAAAATAGACAAAGAAGAGAAGTTGAAGTTAGGCAACAAGACAATGAAAATAGACAAAGAAGAGAAGCTGAAGTTAGACAACAAGATAATGAAAATAGACAAAGAAGAGAAGTTGAAGTTAGGCAACAAGACAATGAAAATAGACAAAGAAGAGAAGCTGAAGTTAGACAACAAGATAATGAAAATAGACAAAGAAGAGAAGTTGAAGTTAGATAAGACAATGAAAATAGACAAAGAAGAGAAGTTGAAATTACACAAGACAATGGAAATAGACAAAGAAGAGAAGTTGAAGTTAGGCAACGAGACAATGAAAATAGACAAAGAAGAGAAGTTGAAGTTAGACAACAAGACAATGAAAATAGACAAAGAAGAGAAGTTGAAGTTAGGCAACGAGACAATGAAAATAGACAAAGAAGAGAAGTTGAAGTTAGACACAAGACAATGAAAATAGACAAAGAAGAGAAGTTGAAGTTAGACAACAAGACAATGAAAATAGACAAAGAAGAGAAGTTGAAGTTAGGCAACGAGACAATGAAAATAGACAAAGAAGAGAAGTTGAAGTTAGACAACAAGACAATGAAAATAGACAAAGAAGAGAAGTTGAAGTTACACAAGACAATGGAAATAGACAAAGAAGAGAAGTTGAAATTACACAAGACTATGAAAGTAGACAAAGAAGAGAAGTTGAAGTTAGGCAATGAGACAATGTAAATAGACAAAGAAGAGAAGTTGAAGTTAGACAACAAGACAATGTAAATAGACAAAGAAGAGAAGTTGAAGTTAGATAAGACAATGAAAATAGACAAAGAAGAGAAGTTGAAGTTAGGCAACAAGACAATGAAAATAGACAAAGAAGAGAAGTTGAAGTTAGGCAATGAGACAATGTAAATAGACAAAGAAGAGAAGTTGAAGTTAGGCAACAAGACAATGAAAATAGACAAAGAAGAGAAGCTGAAGTTAGACAACAAGATAATGAAAATAGACAAAGAAGAGAAGTTGAAGTTAGGCAACAAGACAATGAAAATAGACAAAGAAGAGAAGCTGAAGTTAGACAACAAGATAATGAAAATAGACAAAGAAGAGAAGTTGAAGTTAGGCAACAAGACAATGAAAATAGACAAAGATGAGAAGTTGAAGTTAGGCAACAAGACAATGAAAATAGACAAAGAAGAGAAGCTGAAGTTAGACAACAAGATAATGAAAATAGACAAAGAAGAGAAGTTGAAGTTAGGCAACGAGACAATGAAAATAGACAAAGATGAGAAGTTGAAGTTAGGCAACAAGACAATGAAAATAGACAAAGAAGAGAAGCTGAAGTTAGACAACAAGATAATGAAAATAGACAAAGAAGAGAAGTTGAAGTTAGATAAGACAATGAAAATAGACAAAGAAGAGAAGTTGAAGTTAGGCAACAAGACAATGAAAATAGACAAAGAAGAGAAGCTGAAGTTAGACAACAAGATAATGAAAATAGACAAAGAAGAGAAGTTGAAGTTAGATAAGACAATGAAAATAGACAAAGAAGAGAAGTTGAAGTTAGGCAACAAGACAATGAAAATAGACAAAGAAGAGAAGCTGAAGTTAGACAACAAGATAATGAAAATAGACAAAGAAGAGAAGTTGAAGTTAGGCAACAAGACAATGAAAATAGACAAAGAAGAGAAGCTGAAGTTAGACAACAAGATAATGGAAATAGACAAAGAAGAGAAGTTGAAGTTAGGCAACAAGACAATGAAAATAGACAAAGAAGAGAAGCTGAAGCTAGACAACAAGATAATGAAAATAGACAAAGAAGAGAAGTTGAAGTTAGGCAACAAGACAATGAAAATAGACAAAGAAGAGAAGTTAAAGTCAGACAAGAAAGGAGATGAGTTTGAGAAAGTAGAGTAGAGGCCATAAAAAAAAATATACACTAGCACAATCTACCATACACCTTCAGGTCGGAAGGGAACTCTTTACTTTACTGGGTTTTTTTTTTTTTTTCAATAAGTTTTTTTTTTTTTCAATAAGTTTTTTTTTAATTGAAGTTCAAAACGAAGAAATAGATACTTTTTATTTGCCTCCAATTTATTTTTAAGAATTGTGAACATTTAAGATTGAAATCTGAAGCTTGGAAGTTCTTCTCCAATAGAACAGGTGGATGATCATCACAGTGCAGAGTAAAGTGAAACTTTTGCATCTGCAATATTCAGTTTTAGAACACAGATTTCCCTCATATTGCAGCTCTTAAATGGCTTCTTCCTCATAACATCATCAAATACCATGTGTGCTGGAGTAGGTGATTATGTCTCTCCACAATTTTCCATCTCTACAGTTGTTCTGTTGTTAACTTCTTATTAAATCACTCTTTTAAACTACCTTGTTTGTTTTCTCTGTGCTTCCCTTTGTCTCTTCTATCCTTGATTTTCTGATTATATCTCTCCACAATTTTCAATATCTTCAATTGTTCTGTTGTTAACTTTTATCAAACGACTCTTATAAACTATCTTGTTTTGTTTTCTTTCTGCTTCCCCTTGTCTCTTTTGTCCTTGATTTTTCCAGTTGTCTCAATATATTCCAACAGTTCCCTTCCTCTATCACTTCCATATAATCACATTAGGCTCTCTTATCATGTCAGTGGGCTTCTCTTAACCATAAAATTTGTTTATCTTCTCTTTGGAAGGACTGAGCACTTATGTGTCTGCCCTCAGTGCAATGATGTTATCATTGCTTTAAGTCATCAGTCAATTTTTGTTCATTTACCTTTATAAGCAGGCATATTAGCCCAAATAGGTCAAACCCAAATTAATACCACAGAAAGTGCTTAAAAATAATGCATCAATACATTTTAACAATATGATTGTTTGTGTGTTTTGATTACCAAAAAATAAAGCTAGTTACGAACATCAAGAGGGAGCAATTTTAATTTGGTGGCCATGTAATGAGTGGTTAGTGCGCTTGCTACTAATAAAAGAAGGGTTTTGGTTCAATTCGAAGATGTGGCCCATTTTTTTATTAGACTAACAAGACTTTGGAGTTCACACAGCTTCTAAAAATGAGTACCAGAGATTTTTCTGGAATTAAGGCTGACCTGGCATGGTACCGACCATATCACCCAAAAATGCACAGTTGACCTTTAAAACATGTGGGCAGTAACACCATGTTCTCCATACGGCTGAGGCATTTACTTACTTTACTTTTGTGGTGAAAAGAGACACGCTGAAATATATTGAGACAACTGAAACAAATTGAGGAAAGAAGAGAAAGAAAATAAAACTGAGAGAAAAAATAACAGTGTAACTCTTTCCATACAGAACTTTTTATCAAACGGAAGAGATTTCAGAGACAAAATTTGTCATGGTTTTAAGAATCAATCTACATATTATATATTTATCTAACATATAACATATTATACATGATGTTTTAGATAATTGAACAAGGAATTAGATTTCACCAATACCTAGATGACGCAAGACATGTAAAAGGAATGACGGTTGACATTAATCAAATTGAGAGTGGCGCACTATGCGGCGGAACATATGTGGCTGAAATCGGCATGGCGCTTGGTGCGTCGAAACATATGGCAAGAGTTAAGAGAGTTGCTGGTAGGAAGTCAACAACAGAATTGTGAAACTGTAGAGATATGATCTCAGTCTAATAAAAGTAATATTAGAGGGGAAAATACAAGGTGAAAGAGGCAGACCAAGACTAACATGGACGAGTAACATCAAAAGATGGACAAGTCAGCCTATGACAATCTGCACCATCAAAGCAAGAGACAGAGTGGGATGGCGCTCCATGGTAGCCAACCTTCGATGCGGAGAAGGCACCCAATGATGATGAGAGATATGAAATTGCCGTGCCATGATCACTTATTTCAGAAGGCACGGTGGTCTGTGATAATGTTTTAGGTGTAGCCTCTTTCTTTGATCACATCACTTTGTTCAACCTTGCTGACAGTGCCAAATGCTCACAGAGCCATCATCAATATCTATCAGAATTCTATTTGCACTTACAGCTTAGCTTTTGCAACACACTTTACCTGTTTCAGTGTTCATGATACAAGAGTTGCTTTGAGAATTGTCACAGACGCAGTTGTGTTCACAAAATTGTCACAGACTCGGTTGTGTTCACAAAATTGTCACAGACTCAGTTGTGTTCACAAAATTGTCACAGACTCGGTTGTGTTCACAAAATTGTCACAGACTTGGTTGTGTTCACAAAATTGTCTCAGACTCAGTTGTGTTCACAAATTTGTAACAGACTCAGTTGTGTTCACAAAATTGTCACAGACTCATCAGTTGTGTTCACAAAATTGTCACAGACTCATCAGTTGTGTTCACAAAATTGTCACAGACTCGGTTGTGTTCACAAATTTATCACAGACTCATCAGTTGTGTTCACAAAATTGTCACAGACTCGGTTGTGTTCACAAAATTGTCACAGACTCATCAGTTGTGTTCACAAAATTGTCACAGACGCAGTTGTGTTCACAAAATTGTCACAGACTCGGTTGTGTTCACAAAATTGTCACAAACTCAATTGTGTTCACAAAATTGTCACGTCACAGACTCAGATGTGTTCACAAAATTGTCACAGACTCAGTTGTGTTCACAAAATTGTCACAGACTCAGTTGTGTTCACAAAATTGTCACAGACTCAGTTGTGTTCACAAAATTGTCACGTCACAGACATAGTTGTGTTCATAAAATGCTAAGTCGCTTAGTTAAATTGTGTTATGTAAATCCCGTAGCGATCTTTTATTAGAATATCTATCATTAATTTGATGGTCAGTTCATTAAATTACATATACTACTACAGGGAGCCTCGGTGGCTGAGTGGTTAGTGTGCTGCTCACTTCCTGACCAGAAGGGTCCAGGTTCGATCCCCAGCAGTGGCAGATTTTTTTTTCAGACTGACAAGGCTCGGGGATTCACCCAGCCTAAAAATGGGTACCAGAGATTTTTTCTGGGAAGTAAAGGCGGCCTAGCATGATATTCACCACATCACTTAAAAATGTGCCATGTTCATAGAAAAATATGGTCACTAACACCATATTCCCTATATGCCCAACAAGGCGTGGAGGGAACCTTTACTTTAGTTTTTTTTTTTATATATTACTGTTGTCAGAACTTCCCTCCACTAGATTATTTTACCCTTAACATCAATTGCTCCTTCTTTACAGTAAATTAATAATTGACAAAAAATAATATGCCATATTCCCAGTTCATTTAATTATTGACCAATTATTCAATTGCCCTATTCTTATTATTTCATTATTTCCCATTGCCATATAATTTAATGTTAATTTTATGACTCTATTAAGTTATAAACCACAAATTCCCTTTACCCTTAATTATAAATTTAAAAAAAATCAATAATGAAAATGTCTCTCTATGAAATTATATTTCATACATTTTATGACATTTAATAAATTATATAATTTCATGCCCCTTCATACATTAAATACACCATGGCATTTTGTAAACTAAATACCAATGACCTTTCATAAACTATATATTGTTGATCCTCTGCATGTCCATTACTTTCATAAATGATATATCCTTGGCTTTCATCAGTTACACAGCCCCTGCATCTTCATAAAGAATTGTTTATTGAATTACCTTCCATAAATGATACACTCTATAGCCTTTTATGGTATAAATGATATACTCTATAGCCTTTTATGGTATAAATGATATACTCTAGGACTTTTCATAAACAATATAGTCTAGAAACCTTTCTTAAATGATATACTCTAGAACCTTTCTTAAATGATATACTCTAGAACCTTTCTTAAATGATATACTCTAGAACCTTTTTTAAATGATATACTCTAGAACCTTTCTTAAATGATATACTCTAGAACCTTTCTTAAATGATATACTCTAGAACCTTTCTTAAATGATATACTCTAGAACCTTTCTTAAATGATATACTCTAGAACCTTTCTTAAACGATATACTCTAGAACCTTTCTTAAATGATATACTCTAGAACCTTTCTTAAATGATATACTCTTGAACCTTTTTTAAATGATATACTCTAGAACCTTTCTTAAATGATATACTCGAACCTTTCTTAAATGTTATACTCTAGAACCTTTCTTAAATGATACACTCTAGAACCTTTCTTAAATGTTATACTCTAGAACCTTTCTTAAATGATACACTCTAGAACCTTTCTTAAATGATATACTCGAACCTTTCTTAAAAGATATACTCTAGAACCTTTCTTAAATGATACACTCTAGAACCTTTCTTAAAAGATATACTCTAGAACCTTTCTTAAATGATATACTCGAACCTTTCTTAAATGTTATACTCTAGAACCTTTCTTAAATGATACACTCTAGAACCTTTCTTAAAAGATATACTCTAGAACCTTTCTTAAATGATATACTCTAGAACCTTTTTTAAATGAGATATACTCTAGAACCTTTCTTAAACGATATACTCTAGAACCTTTCATAAATGATATACTCGGACCTTTCTTAAATGATATACTCTAGAACTTTTCTTAAATGATATACTCTAGAACCTTTTTTAAATGATATACTCTAGAACCTTTCTTAAATGCTGCATTTGTGAATTAGTAGGAACACTCTTCTGTCAGTCAGGATAGATAAAGCAGTGCTTAAGTGACATCTTTAGAATGTTTTATATTTCCTGTCCATCATGTGGTCTCCTGCCCATTTGCTGAAAAATGTTTTTGTTAGATACTGATCTTGATTCTTGATCCTCTCCGCACCATTAGATGTCACATAGGGTTTGTAGTGTTTTTTGTCATTCATCTCTATTCTGGGCGAGATGTTCAATCTTATCTAATGAGTCTATGCCGGCCAATTTTGCTTCTCTTATAAGTGCTCTTTTTAGTGTCTCTTTAGGTCTTCCTCTTTTTATGTATCCTGATGTTTCCCATAGAAGAAAAGCCTGTATTGGAATTCTTTTGTTGTCTCTTTAAGAAGGTCCTCATTAAAGAGGACATAATTTGCAGTAAAAATCAGTAGACTACCCTTTATCAAATTTAATTTGTCATTTCTTTTCTATTTCATAACAGAGAGAATGTGAAACTCATGTGTTTTTGCCTTCACAACCGGAATATCCTGGCTCGAGGCCATACAGTCCTCATAAATTAGAGTCACCAATGATTGGAACTGGCCACAAGATGACTTATATTGTGGATGATCACCCAGGGAGACGCTCTCCTTGGAATGAAGGTAATTATCTTAATTTTAAAAAAACTAGTCAACTTTTACTTGTTATTACAATTGATACATTTAAAGATATGACATTTACAGAAATTAAAATATTTATGTTAACCTCTTTGCCCTCACTGATAAATATTTATGTCTATAGAGAAACGTTACTATCTACTGACAACAGATATATACTTCCCTACTAAAAAAATCATGCAGTTTATTTTGTAAGGGATATAACAATAATCAATGCTATTTCTTTTGTACCATTTCCTTTTCATACACACAGGATAGATATTTTCTTTTCCATATTTCAAATATTTTTGTTTTGAATGTTTCGTTATTAGTTTTGTGTGTTTGTTTTTCTTGTTTGTTCCTGCTGAAAGCCTATTGGGCCGAAACGTCGTTTAGTCTGTGTCGTCCACTTATCACGTAAAGCTTCTAACATACCATTTTTTGGTACTTTTTAATTTTTCCTTATTTCTTTTCCCACTTGCTTCCTGTCATTGGTTTTTTTCTGTAAGTTTTTTTCTGCCGTTTGGTAGGAACATTTAGTAAATGGTGATTTGAGACTTGACCTGCATTTTCATATCAATGGCAGCAAGTAGAAAGTGGTACTCTGTTTCAAATAGTAACATACAAAACTGAACTGCTTGGAATAACAATGTAATAGGTACAACAGTAAATATATTCATAAATTGTTAAATATATTCTGTCTGTTATATTCTTCTGTTGCTGTGACTTTTTTTTTTTTTTTAATGAGTAAAATGCACAAGGACAAAAACATCCAGAGTTTTAAAAATTCTCTTTCCTTATGAAAAAATAATCACATCTGTTTTATATTTGCTCATTTCTAAATCATCACAAACTCTTAAATATTCCTCATCCATTTTTGCTTATTAAGCATGTAGGTGCAGTAGGTCCAGAGACTTACCTCTCTAAAGAATACATGTTTTTGTCCTAATTTTTGGTCCAGTACCAGGGGGTAGTTTTTCTAATTAAAATTCAGTAGAGAAGGGGTTAAAGAAATTAAAGTGGTTTGACCATTTAATAATAATGAAAGCTTAACATTGGTCATTGACTTTGCTTCAGGGTACAAGGAAGACAAAGAGTCTCATGGATGACAATGTTTTAGAAATCCTTTAGCGAAAAATTTCAATGGTGACCTTTTGTTCAGCATAGAAAACTGAAGGTGCTGTATTACTTTATGACATGTGCTTAATACAAGATCATCATCATTATCAAGTACCAAGCCTGCTGGTGTAGGTGATGATGTCTCTCCACAACTTACGATCTCGACAGTTATTTATCATTTCTATTGTTGACCTTCTACCAAGCCATTCTCTTAAGCTGTCTGGTATCTTTTCTCTTTGCTTCCCTCTATCTCTTCGTCCCTCAATTTTCCAAGTTGTTACAATATATTCCAGCTGTTCCCTTCTCATAATATGCCAAAAATAATGATGATGTACAATATGAGTGATGTTAACTCTTTCCGGCCTTGATTTTTTTGGTTAGGTTTGTACCAGATTAGTTTTCAGTTTGAAAAATTTCATTTGACTTTTTCATTTATAATTTCATTCATATAGATGAATGTGGTGCATATTATACAGAATGGAAAATTGTTGCAGAAAGTGAAAGTAGCTGAATATTGATTATATTTGATTATCTGAAGAAAAAAATATATTATAAAATTTATAAAATATTCAAAGACTATTTTCACCGTAAAATATTGCATTTTACTTACGTTTTTTGTACCGTAGTTTAGAAGTGTTGCATTCCATTTTTCTTGAAGTTTTAAATAAAATAATCGGTTACAGTTTATTTGATGCATTTATGCCCACAAATAATGATGTTTTGTGCTAGAAGTAAAAGTAATCAGCGTGACCACTATTTGTCAGAAATAAACACAGCTTTAAATTCAAAATTTCTAAATGTCCACAGTACATACATGACGGTGTAGACAAGACTGATAAAACTTCTTCTAGGTATTAAGTACAAGTATTGGTGGATATAAAACAAAAATTAGTTCTTTATAAATAAAAACATTCTACTATATCCATCATAACTGATTTATCTGTTAGGGTCCGATAAGTGAACTGATATATCGTTTAACTCTTTCCTTATGGACGCTTTTTATCAATGCAACGGAATAGATATCAGAGACAGGATTTTTCATTGTTTTAAGAATCAATTTACATATTGATATTTATCTAACATTTAACATATTATATGTTAATTTTTAGATAATTGAACAAGGTATTAGATTTCACCAATACCAAGATGATACAAAACTTGTAACAAGAATATGGCTTGATGATGGTTTACACTAATCACATTGAAAGTGACACACTATGCGGCAAAACATACGTGGTTGAAATCGGCATGGCGCACAGGGCGACAAACCATACAGAAAGAGTTAATGGTCCAGACTGTGTTAATTTAAAAAAAAAAAAAAAGAAAAGAAAAGGAAAAAGAACTATCATTATGACATCGACCCAATTTCTGGGGTCTGTCTTGGGGTCTGTGGTCTGGAGAATAAAGGTGGCATTCCCAGTGCAGTCAACATGAAATGTTCCGATCTGAGTTTTTGTTTCACTCCTATAGAAGAATTTATTTTCACCCGACTATGATTAGAGCCCATGTTTGTCTTAATTTTATCCTTTTGCTCACTCTCTCTTTCCAAATGATATAACATTAGTTAACTATTTATTTATATATATGTATATAGAGCAAGTTTATGGTACCAAGGAGACAGTGAAAACAACACACTTATGGAGCCAAGGGGTCAGTGGGAAGAGAGAGTTTATGGAATAATGCGAGCACAGTGAGAACAGCACACTTATGGAGCCAAGAGGACAGTGGGAAGAGAGAGTTTATGGAATAATGCGAGCACAGTAAGAACACACTTATGGAGCCAAGGGGACAGTGGGAAGAGAGAGTTTATGGAATAACGCGAGCACAGTGAGAACAGCACACTTATGGAGCCAAGGGGGCAGTGAGAACAGAGAGTTTATGGAATAATGTGAGCACAGTAAGAACACACTTATGGAGCCAAGAGGACAGTGGGAAGAGAGAGTTTATGGAATAATGTGAGCACAGTGAGAACAGCACACTTATGGAGCCAAGGGGACAGTGAGAACAGAGAGTTTATGGAATAATGCGAGCACAGTAAGAACAGCAAGTGTATAGTGACCAAGGAGACAGTGAGAGCAGCAATTTTATGGAACAAAGAGAGGTCAGTGAAAGCAGCAAGTTTATGGAACAAAGAGAGGACAGTAAGAGCAGCAAGTTTATGGAACAAAGAGCAGCAAGTTTATGGAACAAAGAGAGGACAGTAAGAGCAACAATTTTATGGAACAAAGAGAGGACAGTAAGAGCAACAATTTTATGGAACAAAGAGAGGACAGTGAGAGCAGCAAGTTTATGGAACAAAGAGAGGACAGTAAGAGCAGCAAGTTTATGGAACAAAGAGAGGACAGTTAGAGCAACAATTTTATGGAACAAAGAGAGGACAGTGAGAGCAGCAAGTTTATGGAACAAAGAGAGGACAGTTAGAGCAACAATTTTATGGAACAAAGAGAGGACAGTGAGAGCAACAAGTTTATGGAACAAAGAGAGGACAGTAAGAGCAACAATTTTATGGAACAAAGAGAGGACAGTAAGAGCAACAATTTTATGGAACAAAGAGAGGACAGTAAGAGCAACAATTTTATGGAACAAAGAGAGGACAGTAAGAGCAACAATTTTATGGAACAAAGAGAGGACAGTGAGAGCAGCAAGTTTATGGAACAAGGAGAGGAAAGTGAGAGCAACAATTTTTTTGAACATAGAGAGGAAAGTGAGAGCATCAAGTTTATGGAACAAAGAGAGGACAGTGAGAACAGCAATTTTATGGAACAAAGAGAGGACAGTGATAGCAGCAAGTTTATGGAACAAAGAGAGGACAGTAAGAGCAGCAAGTTTATGGAACAAAGAGCAGCAAGTTTATGGAACAAAGAGAGGACAGTAAGAGCAACAATTTTATGGAACAAAGAGAGGACAGTAAGAGCAACAATTTTATGGAACAAAGAGAGGACAGTAAGAGCAGCAAGTTTATGGAACAAAGAGAGGACAGTGAGAGCAGCAAGTTTATGGAACAAAGAGAGGACAGTGAGAGCAGCAAGTTTATGGAACAAAGAGAGGACAGTAAGAGCAGCAAGTTTATGGAACAAAGAGAGGACAGTTAGAGCAACAAGTTTATGGAACAAAGAGAGGACAGTGAGAGCAGCAAGTTTATGGAACAAAGAGAGGACAGTAAGAGCAACAAGTTTATGGAACCAAGGGTAACAGTAACCTAAAAAAAAATTGTGGAAACTGTATCCATTATTTTCTACACCAAACACTTCAAACTCTTCATTTATCACATTTTTCATATCACATCTGTTGTTATCATGCACAGATCACTACAGAGTTATCCACCCTCGTCATAAAAAGGGCATGTATGAAAATGGAGTGCCAAATGGAGATATTTATGAGTTCAAGACAAGGGGAAAGGTAGGTTTCTTTAAGAGAAGTCGTGGCTGTTCATAAGCAGGGCATTGTATTGTCACTTGCAACATGAAATGGGTTTCTGTATTTTAAAATTGAGTTTGAAGGAAGTATAATGAATAGTCAAAAACAAAATCATAATTTGCTCATTTAAAAAAAAAAAAAAAAACAAAGATGGTTATTTATTTTATCACCATTTTATTAATATTAACGCAAAAAAGGAGTACTGAAAACAGAAAAGTGTGTCGAATCCATGTTACTTGTATAGTAAGAAAACAATAAAAATCAATAAAGGAATGCAAAAGAAATGTAAAAACAACAAAGCAGTTCTGGGGAAGATGCGGCAGATTTCAGGGACAGATAGGCAATAAAATGAATGGAGACATCCTAAAACAAGAATTAGATAGAACTTCACAATCTATTGAACAAAATATGGAGAAAATGGAGTTCTTTGGAACTTATGAGAGCTGATATAATCTGATATTTGAAGATGCTGTATTACTGGTTCTTTTAGTCACTTCCCTTTTAAGACATTTAAACATTGTGTTATTATTTGTCGTATCGGGACACTGTTATAATAGAAATGTTTTATTCACATCAAGGTTTAATCAATCATTCCAAAATAACCATTGCCATAGGGATCATAATATCAACATGTAAATCAACTGTATTGTCATTTGATTGTTTTTTCGTTGTTTGATGAACATAATAATCAACATTTCTCTTGCTCAATCTCATTTTTTATTTGTGGTTACTTTCGTTATTTTTAGTTGGATCACAACAGTCATTATAATAACCATTATCATTACCAGGATTATCACTGCCATCGTTAGTTATTCTGGCATTTATAAGAATACAAAATAATACATTTGTTATTTCATTATTATGTTACAATATTGTTATTATATTATGTTGCACTACTGTGTTGGGTCACCTTATTGTAAGTAATGTACTTATTATGACATTTATTAGATATCACAATAATGTAATTATCACACTATTTTTCACCCATTAAAATAATTAAATAGATACAGTAATGCGTGAAGAACAGACTGGGTTTAGAAAAGGGGGAAGCTGCCTTGACTACAATTTTACTCTACGACTTATATTGCAGGAACACATTGAAAAGCAAAAACCTTTTGTACTTAACTTATTGACTTCTAAAAAGCATTTGACAGCATTCATAAAGATTCTTTGTGCAAAATTCTCTGAGGCAATATGGCTTACCATAAAAAATCATAAATATTATCAAAGACATGTATGATGGATACACATGTGCGGTCCGTACATAGGAAGAACTGAGCGAATGTTTTCCATTAGAAACTGGGGTTAAACAAGGATATATTTTATTGCCTTTGTTATTTGGAATTGTTATGGACTTCATAATGAAGAAATGCTGTACTGGTAACAAAGGCATTGCATGGATACAAGGAGACCATCTGGAAGACCTTGACTTTGCCGATGACATAGTCCTCATCAGCAGTCAGATAAAAACGATGCAAGAAAACACAAATGAACTATCATCAATAGCGAGCAAAATTGGGCTTGAGATCAATCATGAAAAGACTAAAGTCACGAAACACTTAATTCCAACAGACGACAAAATATACATGGAAAACAAACCAGTAGAAGAGATCGGCCACTTTATCTATCTTGGAAGTCAGATTGATCGGGAAGGGGATACAAGTAAAGAAATTAGAATCAGAATAGCTAAAGCAGCAATGTCTTTCAGAAGCCTTGAAAGGTTGTGGAAATCAAAACTCATCAGCACAAACACAAAACTTAGATTATTCAAATCAAACGTACTATCAACTCTTACATATGTATATGATAGCTGGAAAACAACAAGAGACATAGAAACAAAGTTGAATGCATTCAAAAATAAATGTCTAAGGAAAATACTTGGTATAGCGTGGAATGAATTAAAAACAAACAAGGAAATTAAAGAAATCGCCAATCAACCGCTAATATCTTCAGTAATCAAGAAAGGATGATGGTCATATGTTGGACATGTGAAAAAGGAGAGATAATTACCAAATAACAAAGCAAGCCCACATGTGGGAAACAACAGGTAAGAGGAAAAGAGGCCAACCCGGAGAGACATTGAGAAGAACATTGATCAGAGAGCCTAGAGCAGCGAGAATTGGCTTCCTCAATGAGATAGAGTTGCTTGCACAGAACAGAGACAAATTGCGAGATTTGATAAAAGATCTTTACAAGGATTTAAAACCGCTAGAATAAAAATTTAGATAAGAGAAAAAGCATCTGGGTCTATGCCCTATGGGCCGGATATGGCTCGAATGGTCAATAGATAGATAGATAGATAGATAGAAAATAATTATTACAAGATTTCTCATTCATTATAATTATCATGCCATTTATATCATTCATTATAATTGTCACACTATTTCTCTCATTCATGATATTAAAAACAACATAATCATCTCTCATCTCCTCTACCAAATTTCCCTGACAGGGCATGAATGAGTTATCAGACAACTCCACAAGTCGCCCATCAAGCAGATCGGGTAAGACCCCACCTCCCCCTCCCACCCGCTCCTCAAGCCGAGGAGGTTTTAATACAGGTGAAGTGATGCCCCCTCTCCCCGCTCGAAATTACGAGCCTCAGGAAATTTTACCACAGCCACGCTACGTCCCAACTCCAGGTAGTAGATGACCAGTTTCTGCATTTACGTGGCGCCTGGCTTTTGGCTGTTTGTTCTCTTTGGTGTTAGTGTTGGATGTTGCTGATATGATGGGAATGATGACTCTCCAACATTTTCTTGTGTCTTAGCCTAGATAGAAAGATGGAGCTGTATCTCTGAATGTGTCTATCATTTCATTGGTGCAGATTTAAATCAGCAGGTTTTTTTTTAATTTGATGGGTGGGGGAGAGGATTTGTATATAAGCTAAATTGGTTATCCAAGAACATCTGTGCATGGCTTGAAAAATGGAAGTTCCTATTTCATTCATTGAGCATTTACCAAAACAGGGTTTGCAAAATTCAGTGGTTTTGTAGTAAGAAATAGGTTTACACAATTCAGTAGTTTTGTTTAAAATAGCCACAATAGAAATTAGATGTGCTTGACATATGACAATAAAAAGCCTGAGAGATAAGATTAGAAATGTAGAACTGAGAAAAAAAGTTAGGTATAATTCCTATTTTGAATACATAAAGAAACAACAGATAAGTTAGTTTGGCTAAATGATAAGACAGAAAGATAAAATAAAGACAGCACAATAAGCCTTCAATAAATGTTGCGAGAACTTCAGACCCAAGGGCCAAACACGAAAGAGATGATTTGAAGGAATATTAGAAACACTAGGAATCATAAGAGCAGAAGAAGCCATCAGAAGAACAAAAGACAACAAATTAAATCTTTCCTCATCCTTAACAGGTAAATGATCAAGGAAAAAAGAAGAAAAATAGTTTCAAAGTAGGAAGAAATGGGTTTTTATAATTCATCTTCATATTTAGTTGAAACTGAGTTGTCTTGCGTTTGTTACCATGTTTGCTAACCAGGGTTTTGTCTTCATTTTATCGTAATAATTATTAGTAAAGTGGATCTCTCTGGTACATCTGCATGTTCAGCAAAGTGGAGCTTCCTAATTTTCATGTTTAACAAAATGAGAATTTCTTCAATTCGTCTGCATGTTTATGAGAATACAGCTTCCACATCTCTGCTGCATGATTAAGTGAATGATGTGTAGTTTATGTTGATGTATCTAATAAAATATACTTTTGGCTTCTGGCTTCCAGTAGTATAATTCTATTCTTCCTAATAATAATAATAATGATAATAATAATAATAATGATTAGTATTTAGTTTTGAGACTGGTTATATATATGTATATATTCCATTACAAAATATATCTCATTGGTCATAGTGAGGGCAAATAAGAAGTTTATAAAAAATTACAGTTATTGGACAAATTCAAAATGTTAACTGTGTAACAAGTAAAATATTGTGGGCCATAAAATAAGTTAAGACATTTTGTTGGAATACATACTTGTGTAAAGAGACGGACTGTAATGTAGATTTGAGTGTATTATCAATATAAAAAAAAAAGAGATAGAGATGGAATAGATAAATAGCAAAGACAATAATAAAAAAATATAAGAGAAGGGTTATGAATAAATTATGTAAAAGTTGGAATAAATAAGATAGTGAAAAACAAAAGTACAAGTTCCCTCTATGCCTTGCTAGGGGATGGGGAATATGGGGTAGCCTACATGTGGTTATATTCTTCTATGACCACTGCACATTTTTAAACTTAGAATTATGGGAAAGTACTAGTGGACAAAGAGATACAATAAAGATGATGTCGCTGAATAGGATATAAACTGTGGAAGTCAACTGAGAGCGTTATACGACAGATCCTTTTTGGAATCCCCAGGGGAAGAGACAAAATGGAAGACCAAAATATGCTTGGAAAAGACAGGTGGAAGCAGAGATGAAGATGATTTGGAAGACATGGAACATGATCTTAAAAGAATGGCAAGAAACAGAATGGCTTGGAAAGTGTTTGTTTAAGACTTAAACCTCCACAGAGAACTGAAAGGAAGAAGAGGAAGAAACCAGCAAATTTTTGGGTGATGTAGTCAGCTTCATGCCAGGCTGCCTTTACTTGCCAGAAAAATCTCTGGTACCTATATTTAGAGGGTGGATGAACTCCAGAGAATTGACAGTCCAAAAAAAAATCTGGCAATCAAACTCGAACCCTTTGATCAAGAAGTGAGCACACTAAACACTCAACCAAATGTGATAGAGTATTTGATAAATAGAACAGGAGGACAAATAAATGAGGAAGTGATAAATAAGTTATGGAGGGTAATGGATAAAGAAGGGTAAATAATAAATGAGGGGAGTAATGAATAAGTTATGGAGAGTAATGGATAAAGAAGGGTAAATAATAAATGAGGGGAGTGATAAATAAGTTATGGAGAGTAATGGATAAAGAAGGGTAAATAATAAATGAGGGGAGTGGTAAAAAAAGTTATGGAGAGTAATGGATAAAGAAGGGTAAATAATAAATGAGGGGAGTGATAAAAAAGCTATGGAGAGTAATGGATAAAGAAGGGTAAATAATAAATGAGGGGAGTGAAAAAAAAGTTATGGAGAGTAATGGATAAAGAAGGGTAAATAATAAATGAGGGTAGTGATAAATGAGTTACAGAGAGTAGTGGATAAATAAGGGTAAATAGTAAATGAGGGAAGTAATATATAAGTTATGGAGAGTAATGGATAAAGAAGGGTAAATAGTAAATGAGGGAAGTAATAAATAATTTTTACAGAGAGTAATTGATAAAGAAGAGTGAGTGATAAATAAGATGTGGAGGATGGTGAATCATGTATTGTCTGTCAGACTAACCAAGTGAAGAGACACATTTTGGAGAAAACATTTCTAGTTTGATGTGAAGAAAGTTACTAATTTTTCATTATTTTTTTCACCATGAAATCTCTAATAAAAATTAAAAACAAAACTCTTAGAAATGTAAAACAAAAGATTCAGTAGGGGTCTCCCCATATATTTTGATAGAGGTACGTTTCTCTTTTAATGGTGTGGCAGATGATGATGATGATGATGATGATGAGCACTATGGATTAGTTTTAAATAAAATTTACTGTTATGAGTTTATTTATGTTCTGCCTTTTGTTCTTCTTATATATTTATTTTGTTTATGAACTAGAAATGAAACTTTTTAAACATTTCTTTGTGGTTCAGCTTTATGTTTTTATAGGCTGATTTTGTGGAGCTCGTTTTAAATGCAATTTTGAAAAAGCTATAATTAAAATAATGAGAGATATATATATAATTTATAGGAAAATAAAATTATTAATACATTAAACGGTGGTACACAATAATCATTTATAACATGAAATGAAAGAATCAACATTCCAGTACACCAGCAGAGCCAACTGAACCCACAACACCTGTTCATTTGAATCTGTTAAATGTTTATTATTGAGGTTGTTCAACATTAATGTTCAGTATAGTAAAAAAGTAAAGTCACGCCAAGTGGCGTATAGGGAATATAGGGTTTAGTGACTATAATTTTACAAACCTTCGAGGCATGATTTTTAGGGTAATGTGGTTGGTATTACATCCATGCTGTTTTACGTTCCCAGAAAAAATCTAGTACCAACTTAAGGCTAGGTGAATCCAGAAGTCATCGATTAGGTTCGAACCTAACCCTTGTCCTTTGTTGTATAGTTCACTAACCATTGAGCTGTCATGGCTCCCTTAATGTTCAGTACAATTAATGAAAATATCAGTTTTCTCAAATTTAAAAAAAAAACAATATTGAGTATAGGGAAAGAAAATGTCAGCTTTCTTGTATGAAACAAAAACACCTAGAAGTGATTTTATAGATAAAGTTTTTACAATTAGTTTAAATAATGTACAAAATGTTTCATTTTTATTATGTTCTTTGTTCTTCATTTCCAGTTTAATCTTGTAACCTTTATTTCTAGCAATAAAGTTCAATCATTATTCTGTTGGTATTTTTTGTTCTGTTTTCTTTTCTTATTATTTTCCCATTATTCTTTGTTGCCCTTATATGTTCATTGTAATAAGTTCACCTTTGAGAGCTAAGTTTTGAATGATTTCTCATGATAGGATCAGCCCTATGATTATTTACAAGACTGACTAATGATTCATGTAGCCATGACAATTTTACCTCTACAACTATCTATCTGTGCTATCTCCATACAAGTTTTCCGTTTTTGCCATAAAGTGAACTTAGAAATTTATGAAGAGTGAAATGAATTTATATTTGTTCTGTTATTTATTTTATTTATTTATTAGAACAAGTTGAAAGAAATATATATATATTTGATATATGGCCTTTTCATCTTGTCAGACAGTCTAGTGGAGGCTATTGTGTATTTTTTTGTTTTTGAAGTTTAATTTTTGTTGAACAGCTTCTCTCGTAGCTAATTCTAACAATGTTTGACAAACATACACTGATATATACTTGACATTGACAACTAAGCTACATAGATTCAATTTGTTTATTATTAGAGAACATGCCATAGTATATGTACTGCAATTTGTAACAGTTACTGAAATATGAATCACCTGTAGCCTTATTAATATTTGTATTCTATCTATCTATTGACCTTTCGAGCCGTAGGCGGCCCATAGGGTGTAGACCAAGATACTCCTGGTCTACGTTTCATTAACAACATCGTTTTTACGATAGCGGCTTGTTAAACCTCTGATCAACGGTTATATACCAAGACGGAGAAAAATAATTCCTCCATTTTGGAAACAACCGGAAACGATTTATTTGTATTAGTGATATTTTAATAGATGCCTTTGAGAACAAACGTTTCAAAGATTGGATAATTTGACACTTTCTGGTGTAACATATTCCAATAATTTCATTAAAATTTCATCTCTCTCAAATTTCTTCCAGTCTAGTGGAGTTTTCCATATAAAAAATGTATACAGGTTATATTTCTGAAATAAACATAAGAGCAAGACAACTTAAATATTAATAACATGCTGCTGTGTTATGTGTGTTTTCTTTACTAGACCATTGTATGGGTAACTCCCCAATTATAATGTTACATGTTGGTTATATGAAGCGTGTCTGAACACTTATTTTCATCTCAACCAGATTGGCTGTATTTGTCTCAAATCATTTCCTGTAAATGTGAATTTCCTGTGTTCTTGTTATTTTCAACAAAATAGCATTAGGACACTAAATGTGTTTTATGAATTTGAGACCAACACCAGAAATTATTATCAGCATTCAGAAATTATTATCAGCATTCAGATTATTTTTGAGACAGGGTTTCTTAGCAGTCCTTACTTTGTGGTGGAATCTTTAATTTGTCATGAAAATTCTAAAAAAAAAAAATAATTTAATTAGATAAAACTTTACAAACATCAACTGCAGAATACTGGACATGGAGAGGTGTCAACAGAAATGAAAAATAAAATAAGATTGGAAAGACATGAAAGGGCATGGAAAGGTGTCAACAGAAATGAAAAATAAGATAGGGAAGACATGAAAGGGCTTGATGGCATGGAGAGGTGTGAACAGAATTGAAAAATAAAATAGGGAAGACATGAAAAGGGCGTGGAGAGGTGTCAACAGAGATGAAAAATAAGACAGGGAAGACATGAAAGGGCTTGATGGCATGGAGAGGTGTCAACAGAGATGGAAAAATAAGATAGGGAAGACATGAAAGGGCTTGATGGCATGGAGAGGTGTCAACAGAGATGGAAAAATAAGATAGGGAAGACATGAAAGGGCTTGATAGCATGGAGAGGTGTCAACAGAGATGGAAAAATAAGATAGGGAAGACATGAAAGGGCTTGATGGCATGGAGAGGTGTCAACAGAGATGGAAAAATAAGATAGGGAAGACATGAAAGGGCATGGAGAGGTGTGAACAGAAGATGAGAAAGAAGATGTGGAATGACATGATGGCTTGGAAAACGTTTGCTGAAGATGATTTACAATAAAATAATGAAATACAATAAAGGAATATGAGATTGTTAATTAACTGGTTTATTTAATAACGGGAATGAAAAAAAGCTATCACATCTCCCAAGAGTATATTTGAAATTGCATACATTGCTAGTACTATAGTACTCTAGATTGTTATTGATTATGTTGGTTTCTTTAGAGAAAGATTAGTTCTTTATTAAAGAGAGAACAATTATGTTTTATAAAGTTCATGTGTAACATTTTAAAATTCATGCTTGTTCACTAGTTGAAATTGTAACTTTATTTCTTTCAATTCCATTAGTTGCAATTTTAGCTTCATGGTTTGTTTAAAAGTTTAGTAGTTGAAATTGTAACTCATTAAAAATCTATTTGTCTCATCTAGTTTTATGTGCACTGTCATCTGCCTTCCACATATGTGATGAGTTGTTGGAGCAACAGTTGTATTACGTTTCAGTGTTTTCTTTTAGATTATGTGCCTCTACAGAATTTTAGTGATGTCTATGTGCATGTTTATCTTCCTCATGTCTTGAAAGCCTTCAGCTTAGGTCTGTAGAAGGGAATTCACAAAATCTGAGTCTGGAATCACTTATGGCCATCACAGTAGAAAAATACTTGAAAGGAACAATAACAAAATATGCTCTTAAGATGTTTGTTTTGACAAATTCCAAGAAAAGCCAAGGTTGCTGACATCTCCATACAAGTTTGTCCAGGTGTGACATGTAATGGCCATAAGAGCTTCTGTTTGACACTCATTTTACTTGTGTCACAATCATCCTTATGACCTGTTCAAAATAAAAAATTGTTGCTTGTTCTTTCTTGCTGGGCTTATGCATCATTATACTGGAAAACCTACTGTTCTGAATACTTTATTTGTCCTGATAAACCTCTGGAGTTCTCTCAAGTATGATGCCAGCAGTAAAGGGATATCTAAGGTCTTGCTCCTAAATGCAGTTAGTTCTTCATTTACATTTTCTCTTAAACTCCTTTCGGGTGTCAAGAGATACACAGAATTATAATTCTCTTTCTTTTTCTTTCGACAACCTCACTTGATGCCATTTGGTACTGTTGTAGAGTTTCCGCATATTGTTCTCTCCATCTTACTTTAGACCTAAAAAAAAAAAAGTAAAGTACCCCTGGTCACGCCAAGTGGCGTATAAGGAATATGGTGTTAGTGACCATAAATTTTACAGACCTTCGGCACATGATTTTTGGGTTAATGTGGTTGGTATTACGCCCGTGCCGCTTTACTTTCCAAGAAAAAAATCTGGTACCCATTAAAGGCTGGGTGAACCGGAATCTGTCGGTTGGGGTCGAACCCTCCCTCTTGTCCTTTGTAGTCCAGTTCACTAACCACTGAGCTATCGCAGCTTCCTTACTCTAGACCTGCCCCAGGATTTTCTTCCTCTTCCCTTCTTATATGTGGTTTGGAATCACAAACATCTTCCCATAGGGCACATCGGTTTGTTTCTTGTCTTTAAATGTAATTATGTGTTCTTGTATATAAAATGTGTTCTGCGCCAGTTTTTTCTTTCTTTCTTTTTTTTATATAGTGTCTCATCACATTCATCTTCTATTCACTTGATCAGAATGAAACATTTTATTAGCTCTACTCAAAAAATATAAAATAAATTCCAAGTGGCAATAGCTGTTCACTGCATATTTTAAACATTTCAGTTAAGTTTTCACACATTTACTTTCTTGCTAGTTCTTCTGAAATAGATGATAATAATGTGAAAGGTTAATAATAACTAGAAAATTTGAAAAGATGTGTAAATTCTCTAAATATAAATATATCAGGTCAATCACACTTGTTTTAGTAGTTAGCCTTACCTTTCTAGTACCAAGGTTGTAAAGTATATTACCAACACACCTATTGTAATGCATTTGTAAAACTGATATGCATTCTATTTGCCTGTCTATGTCAGAATTGTAGTGACTAATTTTAATTTTGCTAAAAATGTTTGCGACTAAAGTAATGTTACTTACTGTTGTGTAAATATCATTATAAAGTCAATTAAGAAAAAATAAAATAATTTTTAAAAACATTATTGCTAAGATATTTTCAGATTATTTTTAAAATAGACATGCCTGTGACTCTGTAATTTTGACATATTTGCCTATATGTGACTTATTTATTTGTTGAATTCTATTTCTTATTTGTGTATTAGTATTGTTCAGACTATATTTGTGATAGGTCTAGTTTAGTTTAGTCAGAATATTATCCTCATTGCACATCGGACAAATCTGTAAGGGCTCAGATCTCCTCCCCAGTATGTCCCTCAAGGTGTAGAGTCTGACAGCTCCAGTTCTGTGTTGATCTGTTATTCTGTCTCCCCACGTAAGGCTCCTTTTTGGCTTCTTCAGTTTTAACATTGATGCTCGTGCAGTCTGGACATGGTTGTAGATTCATCATTGATTGGATTATAAAAGTATGCCATGTCTCCCTATCTGCATTCAAAATGTCATTTAGTTCCGTTGCACATTGGCTTACTACAGCAGCTGCTCCAGCCAGGCTGTCAGTTCATTTGTTTCCTCTCACACTCAAAGTGTCCAGGGATGAAAACGAAATGTATCTCAATCAGTCCTGAGTTCTTTAGTGACACCAACTGTTATCTTCATGCCCAGCCCTCTTAGATTTTCCTGAGTATATTCATAGAGTTACTCAGAATACATAGGAGACAAATAATAATAGATTAATAGTATTATAAAGTTAGCTGAGTTGGCAGTGTTCCCTAGCATTTGGCTTCTCGTGGCTAGGCGCTGTGCCATGGAGTATAGGTTCGATCCTGCTTCGGACCATATATTGTTCTTTGTTTTTTTTCTGTTGTTGGTTATTTGTCATTTTTTCTGAGTGCTGTAAACATACCTCCTCCTCCTATGATTCTCAGAATACATACTTGAATAAAGGTTGTGTCTCTTAGCCAGATCATTGCTTCAGTTACTGCAATGATCTTGTAGTTACCACAAAAACAAGTTAATTAAGTCTATATTTGTGTAACAATTGTCAACAATTTATTTTTATTCTCATCATTATTGAGTGCAATCTCCGCAACAAAGGTTGGCAACAATGGAATACCATTCTGCTCTGTCTCTTGCTTTGATGGTGCAGGTTGCCATAGGCTGATTTGTCCATCTTTTGATGTTATTCATCCATGTTAGTCTTGGTCTGTCTCTGCCTCTTTTTGCCCTCCAAGATTACTTTCAGTAGACTGCTGTGTCTTTCAATATGGCCCAAAAATTGCATTTGTCTTGTTTGAATTGTGTTTAGTAGTTCTCTTTTCATTTTTAGGTGTTTTAGGACTTCATCATATGTTTTCTTTTCTTTCCATCCAATTCTACCTATTCTTCTGTATATCCACATTTCAGGGGCTTCAATTCTCTGTTCTGTTTTTCTTGCCTAATGTCCATGTTTCTGCACCATATAGGAATGTTGAGAAGATATAACATTTTGCTATTCTTAGTTTTAGCCCTGGTGTTATTTGTTTTGGTGTTAGTATATTTTTCATGACATTAAGATTACTTTTTACCATTCCTATTCTTTTGTTTATTTCAGTTGTACATTAGATTATCCCATAGGCATTTGTGATATCCAGGTTATATTTAAGTCCTATATTAAGTGAGTTAAAACTTATATATTCACGAAACACTTTTATATTTGTCCGCAGGTTCCTCATCACTTCTATCTCCCAACATTGTTGCTAACCACAGCTACAGTGGGCCCTCTTCCAACTCCAGCCACAGTCACCGATCACCCTCACCTCACACCAACCAGTCTTCCTCACACAGCACGGTCCCAGTGGGGGCGGAGCTGAGAGGGCACCTAGTTTGATTGGCTGCAACGATTCATCTTCATCTAGTGTGTTAGGCTCTTCCTGTTCGCAGGGTGTGGCCTAAGTGACTTAATTATGCTGATGTGGTTGATTGATTGATAGATTAATGAATAATTTTTTTGTGTAACTGGATGAAATACCAGTTGTAAATTGACACTTCTGTTTTTAAATTCAATAAACCAAAGTAACTGATGGCTTGCAAAATTTATGTTACATTTCCTATTCACCATGTTAAAATGTTGTCATCAGTTCCTGTGTAACTTGTTCTTGTTCAGTTTATTTTTACAAACTCGGATTGAAATTTTTAAATTAAAATTTTTTTTTTTTAAATATAAATAGCTTTATTCATAAGCACAATAAAATATACAGGAGATATTTTACTGTAACTAATTTACAAAGCACAGTTTTAAGTATAATATCTTCACAATAATTGTGGTAATAGTTAACAGTTCTTATATCTGTTATGTCAGTTTTATCATCATTTCATTTCTGACGTCTGCCTGTTGCTTCGGAGTAGCTTGAGCGCACACATTAATTGTATAGTCCCATAGGACTGATAGGAAGCTACTACAACTGAAGACACAATGAAAATAAATGTTAGTTGTTTGTTTGTGTTTACCAGCTTTATGTCTCTAGTGAAGTCCAGAAGGATTGAATTTTGCATGAATATCACTTTTTCCTATTTTTCACACTGACAGTCATGTGCTAAGGTATCCCCAGCCATACAGGCAGATATTCTCTGTCTTCAGAGGTACCCTCATATCTTTATCGAGAGTTTTTTTTACTTTTTGGTTAGATTTTTCCTATTAATTTTGCCCGGGCAGTGACCATTTTTTTGGACCTACTCTTTTCAATTTCCAAATGCCAAGGATTCTTTAACTCTTTCAGGACCAGAACAGGAAACAGGAATTTTCAGATTTGGACCAGGTTAATTTTCCTGTTTCCAGAAATTTACCATATACCTTTTTCATTTGGCTACTTCACACAATAATTTAGATAAATGTGGCATATGTTATACATCACCGGAAAGGGAAATGGATACAGAAAATGAAAATAGCAATATATTTATGATATGTGATTATTTAAAGGAATAAAATATTTTTTTTAATATAAAATATTCAAGGTAGATCATTTTTAATTTAAAATATTGTAATTCACTTACCCTTTTCCATGTTTATATGTGTTGCTATCCATTTGTCTTGAAATATTACACAACATAATCCAAATTCCTCCAAAATACAGTTTATTTGATTAATTTATGTCCACAAATAACGAAATTATGTACATTTTTGTAAATGATCCCAGAATGAAAAAAATATTATAAATTTATGTGACGTCAGAACAATATTATTTACAAGTCAAGTTTATTATTTTTATTTACACAACTGGACTTATTTTGTGTGATATGTCCCTAAAGTACCAGTTTCGTTATCAGAATAACTACCACTCGATTCCTCTGAGACACTGATAGTGCTGGAATAGAAGGCATCTACTAGCTAAACCTAAGCCAGATCATCTTACCTTTTTAGCATAACTTTTACCAATATTCCGACCGAATATCACAACAACAACAAAATTATTGTCCAAGTCTAAATATACTATGAATACTCTATTTGTGAGTCACTCAATAACAAGGTTTTGAACATAGATCTAGCTTGTTCTGCACTATATCGTTTTGGTTGACTGCAGGAAGTATCAACAATGGGCGTGGCCATTATGTGACAAAAATTTGAGAAATAAACAATAAATATAAATTAACAATTTTCCATCATTCAAAACTCAGACCACAAAGGTTATCAGCTGAAAGTGAAAGTGAGAACTCCTACTTCCGGAAATCAAGTATTGGTTGAATTAAAAACGAAAATCATTGAACACGAATCAAATATTCAGCTACACCTGAAATAACCGACATGTCGGTGAGTGCTTGGAAATGATCAGTTTTATAGAACCGAGGTCTCAGATAATAGTCCGGAAAGAGTTAATATGTACATGGGACCTCCTGTTTTTTCCCCGTTTTCCAAAAAGGCTACACATCAGATCTCACTACCCAGAGGAGGGTAAAGTTGCGAATTCAATTTTATTTATATTTTTTACATTTTATTTTCCACCGCCTGTGGTGGGAATCGAAACCTTCTTGTTGAGAGGCCAAAATCTTACCTTTAGGGCCCCCCCCCCCAAAAAAAAAATATTAATAAAATTTGGCTTAAATTGAACATTGAAGCAGTAATTTTGTAGCAAAGACGAAAATGAAGATTGAAACAGTAATTTTGTAGCAAAAACAAAAATGAAGATTGAAACAGTAATTTTATAGCAAAAAAATTATCCATAAGTAAGAATTAACCATTTGGTACCAACAAGAGAAACACAGGAGCCAGGTTTTTGTGACTTTTAATATATTGATGTTTCCACAATTATTTCCACTCAAACACTGTAATTCTCTATCTTTTTTCTGAATTCCTGAGCAAAATAAAAAAAAAACCATGTGTTTTAGGTCAATTTTAATTTATTTTCTCAAGTTTGTCAACTATTTCATTGCTGTGTACACCAGCGTGTGCCCTGGACAGTGCAACCAGGTTAACACACTTAGTTTTAGAGTCATCCAAGAGCTGAACCCACCCTTACTGCAGACACTGTCTATCCGTCTTCTGTAGGCATACTTTACGATTCATATGCTAAGACTGGTCATTTTTTTTTATTGTTCTTGAGTCTGGGCTCCAGGTCTAGCATTGGCAGCACAATGTTAGAATGAAGATTGTGTTATAAAAAAGTAAAGTACCCCCGTCAAGCCAAGTGGCATATAGGGAATATGGTGTTAGTGACCATAAATTTTACAGACCTTCAGCACGTGATTTTTGGGGTAATGTGGTCGGTATTATGCCCGTGCCACTTCACTTTCCCAGAAAAAAATCCGGTACCCATTAAAGGCTGGGTGAACCCGGAAGCCATTGGTTGGGATCAAACCCTACCCCTCATCCTTTGTAGTCCAGTTCACTAACCACTGAGCTATCGCAGCTGAAAGATTGTGTTATAGAGTGCCCATTTTGCCTCCGAAGTTATTTCCTTCTTGGACAATATCAGTGATAGCTTGTCTGGTTACTTTGTGATGTGAAATATTTCCATAACTACAAGTGGGGACATTCAACTTTTACTTCTACAAGTTTAACATGGACTCATAAATGAACCACATTCATGTAGTTATGAAATCATTAACAAATGGACAGTTAAAATGTAAAAAAAAAAAAAAATATTTTGCTAGATATCAGTGGTTGAATGAACTTCATAAATAGGTATCATTACATTGTCAGCAAGTATTACACAAACTGGATTGTTTGTCTTTACTTGGCCTGTGTTAATTCAATGTCATTAATAAGCATAGTAAAAAAAAAGTAAAGTGCCCCCGTCACGCCAAGTGGCGTATAGGGAATATGGTGTTAGTGACCATAAATTTTACAGACCTTCGGCACATGATTTTTGGGGTAGTGTGGTCAGTATTACGCCCGTGCCGCTTCACTTTCCCAGAAAAAAATCCGGTATCCATTAAGGGCTGAGTGAACCCGGAAGCCGTCGGTTGGGATTGAACCCTACCTCTTGTCCTTTGTAGTCCAGTAATAAGCAGGGGGGGGGGGGGGGAGAAATTATCTTTAGAGATATAGCGGTTTATTACAACAATATGTAAGACAATAAAACTACTACAATGTGTAAGACAATAAAACTACTACAATATGTAAGACAATAAAACTATTACAATGTGTAAGACAATAAAACTATTACAATGTACAATTATAAATTAATATGAGAAGAAGACTCACTGAAATTCTTTCTAGTTTATTGTCTTTATATTAAATCTATATAAACAGTTAATTTAATTGCCAATATATCTGCAGCCTTTTGCATTTCATCATATTATGTTTACTAACAGATTTACTACAGTTAATTTTTGTTCAATACTTTTATTATTTGAATTTTTATGTTATATTTTAGTTATTACCCTTTTCAAATTGTTTTAGTTTTTCATTAATTAACTTTGCATTTGTGATAAAATTGTTTCATAATTTTCCTTATATTAATCAATTTTTAAAATAGATTGAGAAAACCCATCATGCAACACTCTTCCATTTCAACAGCAATGTGATTGTGAGTCTATTGGATCTGGATGGCTGTCAGTATCTCCTTTTTTTAATCTAGTGAGAAGAAAAAGCTGGGTTTCTTTAAAAGTAATATTTTCTAACAGTTGGTAACAGATGTTTTTGTCATTATAAAAGTTAGTATTCCTCGAAGTTCTGCATCGACTTTTGGAAGTCAGACTTTATAAGCATTTGTCAACTTGGGGGGAGAGGGGGGGGGGGACTGTCTAGTGGTAAAATGTTAGCCTTTGGACTGGAAGGTTCCTGGTTCGATTCTCACCACATCGTGGGAATTATTAATAAAATCAAACCTGTGGTTTCTTCATGGCTTTACCTATTACCCTGTCTTTGGGTAGTGAGATCACTTGTGTGAGGTCATGGGACCTTTTGGAAAATGGCATAAAACAAAAGGTCCCATGTGCATACGTTAAAGAACCTGGCATTAAAAGTAGAAAAGAGTAGGCCAAAGAATGGCCGCCATCCGGGCAAAAATTATTAAGGATCTTTATAGTTGGCTTTAGTAATAGGTAAATTATATTGGTAATGCAGCAAATGTAGACTATTTGAATGCTCAGTTTGTGGTACCTTGATGTTAAATGTGCATCTTTCTGGTTTCTGGGTAAAGCCACACACATAAAAAAATAACATATTCAGAATGAACAATTTTCATCTGCCTTTGGTGGAATTTGAACCTAGACCTTCCTCTTCAGAGTTTGATATCTGGCCACTTTGTTGTCTGTATTGAACCAGCCTTTCAATCCATCCTAGACAAAGCTATTTTCTTTCAGTTCTATATCAGTCAAATATATCTCTCTACATCTTCTAAATCTTCTTTGTGAACGATTCAATAAGCATGTGATACATTACTGTTCCCATTCCCCTAGATGAACTAAGGCCTGCAACAATTGTAACTACTATCATTGCCACTTTCATCTTATTCCTGTCCTGAGGTTTACTATCTCATCTCATCTTTCATCTCATTCCTGGGATTTACTATCTCATCTCATCTTTCATCACATTTCTGGGATTTACTATCTCATATCATATCTCATTTCTGGGGTTTACTATCTCATCTCATCTTTCATCTCATTCCTGGGGTGTACTATCTCATCTGAGCTTTCACCTCATTCCTGGGATTTACTATTTCATCTCATCTTTCATCTCATTCCTGGGATTTGCTATCTCATTTCATCTTTCATCTCATTCTAAGGGTGTACAATCTCATTCCATCTTTCATCTTATTTCTGAGATTTACAATCTCATCTTTCATCTAATTCCTGGTATTTCCTAAGGAGCTGATAGCATGGCCGCTGCAGTCACCACTGGCGCTTGTGTCAGAGTTTTTAGTTCAAGCGCGATAGAATCAACTTTTAAAAATCCTTTTGTGATGTGAACCCATTTTCATCTTATTTAGAGAATACAGATTTGGGTCCACTCAATGATCTAATCTCCAGTAGTAACCGCATTATAGAAAACAGAGGATAGACATATGTTCATTTTTAATTAATCAAAATTAAACACAAAATTACTAAACACAAAAGCAAAGCTACGGAATTTCAATTAAAAATGTATTAACCACCCTTACTTATGCATTTGAGAGCTGGAAGACAAGATATAGAAAATAAATTGGATGTCTTTGAAAACAAATGCCTGAGAATATTATTTTGTGTACCATGGAATGAATGACTAGTGTAGATATAAGAGAAATGAGAAAGCATCCAGCAATATCATTTGTAATCAAGAGAAGAAGGTGGTCATATGTTGTTTATGCGATGAGAAGAGACTACAAGAGAGCCCTCTAATGGAAACGAGAGGGTAAAAAAATGGCAATCACTCAAATGGATACTAGACGGTAACAGAAAAAGAAGTTGACATAGAAAAACACTAAAAAGAATGCTGAGGCGAGAGACAACAACACTAGGCATCAGCTCTCTCTCTAAGATTGAACAACTTGCACAGAAAAGAAATGTAGGACACAATGAGGGTCCTATGTAAGCTCTGATGCTTGATCACAAAGACCGCCGGACATAGAGTCTAGAATTTGTGCCCTATGAGTTGTGTTCAGCTCAAAAAGACAATGGATAGATAGGAATTTAATTACTGCAGTGAAAAAAGAAGAAGAAAAAGTAAATGTGTACTGAATTAACAAGAAATAAACATAGACTATTTTGGCCAGGGACTGATCCCTTACCCAATATACAGTAAGCAACAAGCAAGTTTGTACTTTTAGTAACAGGCAAAATCTTTCATTTTCACACAAATATTTTCTTGTTTTGGTGCCTTATGACTGATGATCACCTGCAGACCTGTCCAGCATACAAAGCAGAAGATGTAGATATGCAACAGCAAGTCTCCTGCAGTGTAAAGCTGAATGCAGCTGCTGGGTCTCTTGAAACAGCAAGTCTCCTGTAGTGTAAAGCTGAATGCAGCTGCTGGGTCTCTTGAAACAGCAAGTCTCCTGCAATGTAAAGCTGAATGCAGCTGCTGGGTCTCTTGAAACAGCAAGTCTCCTGCAATCAGCTTGCTGGGTCTCTTGAAACAGCAAGTCTCCTGCAATGTAAAGCTGTATGCAGCATGCTGGGTCTCTTGAAACAGCAAGTCTCCTGCAATGTAAAGCTGTATGCAGCATGCTGGGTCTCTTGAAACAGCAAGTCTCCTGCAATGTAAAGCTGTATGCAGCTGCTGGGGCTCTTAAAAATGACTATGGTCTACTTCCAGGAACATCAGTGTGTTCATAGAAAAATGAAAGAAGCGAACATTGCACGTACAAAGTGCATTGCAGTACATTGTAACGTTAGAGAGTGTTGTAAATATAAGTACACTTGATTGTAAATAAACAATAATAATGATCATCATCATGTGCCATACCGGTTGGCATAGGCAATCATGTCCTTCCACACAATCTTCTATCCACAGTAAAATAAAGTAAAGTAAAGAGCCCCGTCATGCCAAGTGTTGTATAGGGAATATGGTGTTAGTGACCATAATTTTTACAGATCTTCGGCACATTATTTTTTAAGTAATGTGGTCGGTATAACGCCTGTCCCACTTTACTTTCCCAGAAAAATCTGGTACCCACTTAAGGCTGGGTGAACCTGGTAGCTGATGGTCAGTATCGAACCCGGCCTCCTGTCTTTTGTAGTCTAGTTCACTAACCGCTGAGCTATCGCGGTTCCCTTCTATCCACAGTGCATCATATCAATTCTGTTGTTGACAGTTTTCCAAACCAGGACACCAAGCTATCTCGTATCTTCCTCTGTTGTCCATGATCTCTCTTTCCCTGTATTTTGTCAGTTGTAACAAATTATTCCAACTTTCCTTTCCTCATGATGTGCCCGAAAAATGTTGATTGTTTCTTTCTGATGTTTTTTAGGATCTCCCGATTTTTGTGTTGGCCTCTTAAGAATTTCCTCATTGGTCTTTAGGGAACTTTCAACATCTTTTCGAGAAATTCCATCTCTGTGGCCTCTAATCGTCTTTTCATTTGTTTGTCTTCTGTCCATGATTCACTTCCATAGGTCAGAATTGGTTCTATATAGCGTCAACGAACTCTCCCTCTCACTTCTATTTGACATATACTTGTCTCACAAGAAATTTTTATTTTGGCCTGAGCTATTCTGCTTTTTATTCCTGTGGTGCATCTTCCATCTGATATTATTATGATAATGATAGAACAGTTAAAAGGAGAGACAAAACCCTTGAGCTACATGTATGTTTACAACTGACCTTTTGATGGGGACAGGGGCAGTAAACACAAACAGGAAAACATTCAAGGGTCAAAGTAAAACATAAAAATAAGAATTAGGGAAATTGAAAACTTATCTCTCTCTCTCAGCGATCAAGACTTAATCAGAGTAGGAGACCAGACTCTCTCATGAAGGCAGCTGTCTGTTTAAGCAATTCAATTACCCCATATAGTTTCTCTTCCAGGGAGGTGGGTGTGGACCACATTGCTCTTCTCAGGTCTGAAAACTTATCTAATGCAGTATGTGACTTTTAAAAGAAAAGTGCACATTTTTTACATATTTATGTCTATCCTATTCTACCCAAAATTAAAAAAATTCTTATATGAGTGAAAAATGTTTAACATTTTTATCACTCTGTTATAATTATATTTGTTGTGAAGGTGCGTGCTTTGTTACAAACTATTTCAGTGATTACAAAAAAATTAATTGAAAAACTAAAGAATTTATTCAATAAAGTCAAGTTGTGAGACAGAAACTAAAATAATTTGTTGATTACCCTCTATTTTTTTTTAAATATTAAAAATACCTTACAAAATCATTAACCTTGTTTCATTATTTTTGTTTATATTTGTTTGCTTGTTATCATTCATAACAGTACATTTTTAAGCCAAATGTTATAATTTTCTATTACATTTTACTTCATTTGAAGAGAACATATTTCAATTTAATTTCTGCTGTGAGTTTTATGCTAAAATTGTTTTAACATTTTTGCTACAGTTGGAGAAATGTCATCTAAAATGTACAGAAAAATATATATGATTAAATAAAGACAAACTGCAGTTTTAACATGAATAATAAATGATAATTACATGAACACTTTATTTATTATCATTTGCTTAAGAAATCTATACAGCATATTTTTGTGATAGTACTTTGATAAGTGTTCCGGATGTCAGTTTTTACCCTCTTTGCTCTCTGAAATACTGATTTTTTCAGATTTATTGTGACAGTTCATTTCACAGCGTAGTCTTCTGAGCATTGGAAATTGAATGAAGAACAACACTTGAAAAATTATTAGTAACACATTAATTTGCTGTAGAACAACAAAAAAAGCTTGACATGCTTCTTGTAGGACAAGAAAAAGCTGTATCTACACCTTTAGGACAATAGAAAAAGCTGTATCTACACCTTTAGGACAATAGAAAAAGCTGTATCTACAAATTTAGGACAATAGAAAAAGCTGTATCTACACCTTTAGGACAATAGAAAATGCTGTATCTACACCTTTTAGGACAATAGAAAACACTGTATTTATACCACCTTTTAGGACAATAGGAAAAGCTCTATTTATACCATTTAGAATAACAGAAAATGCTCTATCTTTACCTCTTTGGTACTACCGAAAAGATTTATCTATACCTTTAGGACAATAGAAAAAGTTCAAGATCACCTTTTAAGACAATAGAAAGCTCTGGATACACCTTTTAGAACAATAAAAAAGCTTTCTCTACACCTCTTTAAGGTGTCATAGGTTGATAACAATCACATCAACCAAAAATGTGCCTTTGATCATGGAAAAATATGGTCATTAACACCATATTCCCCATCTGTCTAGCAAGGTGTGGAGAGAGCATTAATTTACATTTTATAGCTTTTAGAACAACAGATATCGTCTACTATTAAGAAAAGAAGATGGACATATGCTGGGCATGTATTATTGAGATGAAACAACCAGAAAATTACAAAGTGGGCTCTCATGTGGGAAACATCAGGTCGGAGGAAAATAGGACGACCTCGTGAAACAGTGAACTCTAACAAAAGAGGCAAGGTTGGCAGGCATAGACTCACTCTCTATAATGGAACAGCTTGCCCAGAATAGAGATAAGTGTTGGGAGACCTTATGAGCTCTACATGCCATCTAAGAGCACTGAGAGGATCAAGAACAACACATAGAAGTTTTGGAAATGAAATGTTATCGTAAGATTTTAAGCATCTCTTACTTGGTCATATCACAAATGAAAAATCTACCTGAAAGATACAACAAACAATTGGAGTACATGAGGATCTTTTGACTACTGTGAAGAATGCAAAATGAAATGGTTTGGCCATGTATTTCAATTGTCTCGTCTAGCAAAGACCATTCTGCATGGAACTGTGAAAGGGACAAAAAGGAGACTTAGACAGAGAAGAAGTGGGACGATAACATCAAAGAAGGACAGATCTTGACTGAAGAGTGACTGAAGATAGAGAAAAATAAAGAAGATTGACAAAGTCTGTCAGTTGTGCCCCAGGAATGTGGGATGAAGAACAGAAAAAGTTCTATTTAGGTGCTTGTAATTGCTTGTGTCTATCAAAGCCTATGGCCTACGTAGCCTATGGTAGGGTATTAGAGCCTATAATATTCAGTGACCACTAGAACTTTTATCTGTAATGTGATCAATATCACACCCACCCACTCTACTTTCTCAAAGAAAAATCTCTCTTGTGCCCATTTTCAGAGGCTGGGTGAATTCTAAAGCCATGTCAATCTGGAAAAAGATTCACTGTTTGAGCATAGCAAGAAAAAACTGACATACCAATTGTTGAGTGGTCCAGCTTTAAAATTAATATCAGGAATTTGTTATATTTTTTTGTTAGGTAGGAGATGACCTATATTTTTTTAAAGCCTCATTTGTATGTTTAGTGAAGAGACTTTTATCAATCTATAACAATACACCTATGGGTACTCGCAGATGCAGTGCTAGATGTTGGATCCACAAACTCAAGAGCACTTCTAATAGTAACAATTTCATTTACACAAATGGGTCTGTTATTTAGCATGTACAGAGCTCGTGGACTTTCACAGCTCATGTTGGAGGTAGAAAGAAGACAGTGATGCTTTAGTATTGACTACAAGTAGTTTGACCATGGCAGTTATGGCTATCACTAGAGCGTTAGCATGGCTTAAGACACAGACTTAGACATTTGTGATTTTCCTCATTGACTCAGTGAGTATGCTCAGAAAGATCACAACTGGCTGGGTTCAATGACAGTGGTTAGAGACTTTGGAGAGGTCTATTCTAACAAAAGTCTGCTTCATTTTTTTACACAGGCATGTGAGTGTAAGAGGTGATCAGCATGCTGACAGATTTGCCAGTTTGGTTGTATGCGGGAGGGCAATGGATCATGCTGACATTCTGAATTCTCTCAGAGACGCTGGATGGAAAAGGACTCAAAAAATTACTCTGAATCCGCAATCAAGAACAGACTGCACAAATTTCATGTCAAAGTGGGTGATTTCAGACGCAAGAGCTATACAGGAATCCAAAGAAGACTTATCAACCAACACAAGACCGGAGTCGTTATTTGCTACACATTGAGGGATATATTTAGGAAGAAATTTGAACACATTCAGGTTTGTCTGATTGGCAAAGAGGATGACTTATCAAATAAAGTAGTAAGTAAAGTAAAGTACCCCTGTCATGCCAAGTGGCGTATTGGGAATATGGTGTTAGTAACCATAAATTTTACAGACCTTCGGCACATGATTTTTGAAGTAATGTGGTCGGTATTACGCCAGTGCCGCTTTACTTTCCCAGAAAAAAAAAATCCAAACCCATTAAAGGCTGGGTGAACCGGAAGCCGTCGGTTGGGATAGAACCCTACCTCTTGTCCTTTGTAGTCCAGTTCACTAACCAATGAGTTATCGCAGCTCCCGTCAACTAAAGTAGGTCCACATTAAACTACAGCTGATTTTGCACAGACCAGGGAAACTAGCTCTGTCCCTCAAAGTAAAAGGTTATTTGTCTTTTATATAACTTCTGCCAATGATTAGATTTGTGGAGGAAAGTCATCTCATTATATAATCTGCTGAGCATATGAAGATGAATGCAGAATAACTAACTCAGGAGAATCTATTTTCTTCATAGCACCTCAATAAAAATTTGTCACATACAGGCATAAGACTAGAGATGTCAGATTTTACCATTATTGACTTTTTGTGCTTCTGAAATATTTATCATATATGTGCTTCCATCCAAGAATACAGTAACAATCTTAGTTGTGGATTTATATTTGTTATGTTTTGCTTTGCCATTCATTTAAAACAATCCAGAACAGTGTTATTTATAATGTTTTGTTTTTTTTTATGAAGCATCAAAGAATATTTTATGTCTCAATTTTGTAAATGTGTACAAGTTATCAAGTGAGTTTTATTTACAGATGTTTTCAGGTGTGTGGCGAATTTTACCATTTATATCTAAATGTGTATACTAGTTACAGTTATTTATAATTTATGTACAATCTCGTATCAGTTATATATATTACCTGTATTATGATTTATGTGCATGTCCAGATTATTAAGTGAGTCTTATTATTTTGTACAAATGTGTACTCATTACTTATATACAAATATGTGGAGAAAAAAAAAGATTAAAAGTAAAAGTTCTCCCCAGCCTTGTTAGGCATATGGGGAATATAGTGTTGGAGACCATATTTTTCCATGACCATTGGCACATTTTTGGGTGATATGGTCGATATCATGCCAGGTTGCCTCTGCTTCCCAGAAAAATCTCAGGTGATAATTTTTAGAGGCTGGGTCAACACCGGAAACTTGTCGGTCCAAGAAAACAAAAAATCTGCTGCTTCTGGAAATTGAACCAGGACTCTTCTGATCAGAAAGTGAGCTCACTAACCACTCAGCCACAGAGACTCCCAAATTGGGCTGCAAAAAGGCTTCAAATGTGTACTAGTTTTATGATGTATGTGCAGAAATGTCCAGGTTATAAATTAAGTCTTATTATTTTGTACAAATGTGTCATAGTTACTTATATCTAATTGTACAAATGTGTACTAGTTACTTATATCTAGTTGTACAAATGTGTACTAGTTATTATGTTCAGTTATATGATTTTATGTACAGATGTGTCCTGCTGTATGCACAAATGTATTTCTATTTTATATTTCTTCATGTGTACTTGTTGTTCAGTTTGATTTTATTTATGTTTTAACTTCAAATAAAACTATAAACTTAGTTATTTAGTTTAAACTATATTATCTGTATAAATGTGTACATTTTTTTTCAGTTAAATTGTATTATTCCTATACAACTCTGTACCAGTCATCCAGTTAAATTGTATGATTTACTTACAATAGATATTGTAGTTACTTCTTAGTACAGGTTTTTAATTTATATACAAAAGTGTACTAGCTATAAAGTTACATTATATGATTTCAGTACAAATATGTACAAGATAAAGATATTTTTTGTACACAAATATGTACGAAATAAAGAGTTTAGTTTAATTATTTATGTACAAATACATTATATAAAGTTCAGTTGTACTGTATATGTTGCAAATGTGCAACTATATCAACTTAAATATAAAGAGTTTATTATTTATGGTGCGAATATGTACTAGATAAAGAATTATTATTTATGTACAAATATGTACTGGATAAAGAGTTTAGTTTTATTGTATCATTCAGAATTAGGTTTAACCATTTATGTACAAAGATGGAGAAAATGTACAATTAGTTTTATCACTTCTATGCAAATGTGTTGACTTGTCACTCTTTATGTTTGGTATAATGTCTTTGTTCGCTACAAGCACATCAGTTGTGTTATAATTTTGAAAACCTGGCTGTTCAACAAATGGATTTCATTTCTGGAAGCTGTTACTTTTGTTGCTCATTTACAACAATATTTATTTCTGTTTTATCAAGAAATTATTTAATAAAGAAATTATCCTCAACTCATGATTGTTTTGAAATGGTGTGACTGTCTGTCATTTTTAAGGTTGCGTTTTTCTGTATTTTTTGTGTAAGGCTTCATATACAGTTTAGGAAGCCTTTCACCAGACACAAGAATATTAGGTTCTATTGTATTTTTTCTTATGTTAAAGATTCTACCACAGGAAATATCTTATTTCATTCAATAAATCAGATTTATTAATATAAATATTGAAATGGTTACTTCAGTAACTTATACAAATTTGAAACTATATCTACCTTTTTTAACAAAGATTGGTGTAGATTTGCCATGGCTGCTTTGTCACGATTATAACCTGAAGAAATTTTTTGCCATTTATTTTTTTTTCTTTCTTTTTTTTTTTTTTTTGCAAGGCCTTTTTGCAAATTGAGCAAAAAAATGTCTTGATGCAAGGCCACCAGAATGATAGGTTTTGACAACAAAAGTATGTAAAATTGGTGCGCTTTTTCTCAAAAACGTAATATTATATATAACTTTAAAAAACCTTGAGAAGGGTTATCATGCTTTGCTGGCAGCATTTTATTACCAGATATCATATTGTACTCATGATTTTTTCAAGATTAGATCCTGTAGCATCTCTCAAATAAATGGAGACATTGCATGATTGAAGGTGTGTCTAATCAATCTGTGATTGGTGGTGTGTCCAATCCATCTGTGATTGGTGGTGTGTCCAATCCATCTGTGATTGGTGGTGTGTCCAATCCATCTGTGATTGGTGGTGTGTCCAATCCATCTGTGATTGCTGGTGTGTCCAATCCATCTGTGATTGCTGGTGTGTCCAATCCATCTGTGATTGGTGGTGTGTCCAATCCATCTGTGATTGGTGGTGTGTCCAATCCATCTGTGATTGCTGGTGTGTCCAACCCATCTGTGATTGGTGATGTGTCCAATCCATCTGTGATTGCTGGTGTGTCCAATCCGTCTGTGATTGGTGGTGTGTCCAATCCATCTGTGATTGCTGGTGTGTCCAATCTATCTGTGATTGGTGGTGTGTCCAATCCATCTGTGATTGGTGATGTGTCCAATCCATCTGTGATTGGTGGTGTGTCCAATCTATCTGTGATTGGTGGTGTGTCCAATCCATCTGTGATTGGTGGTGTGTCCAATCCATCTGTGATTGCTGGTGTGTCCAATCCATCTGTGATTGGTGGTGTGTCCAATCCATCTGTGATTGGTGATGTGTCCAATCCATCTGTGATTGGTGGTGTGTCCAACCCATCTGGTCCTGTACTCCTTGACATTCTACAAATTTAACTTAAAAAAAAAATGAATAAATAAAGAAAAGTTGCAATATCTATTAAAAATAAAATATTAAAACACTTAAATAATGATCTATTGTATTGCCAATAAGCATTTATCAGTGGTATGAAACAGTGCAAATAAGAACAAGAAACCACAGTTAAATCCATATATCTACTTAACATACCCTAATTAAATAGTCAGCGGAACAGTCCACACTACACATATGGCAACCACAGAGGTCTCTTTCAGCAAATGGAGAAAAGTATTTATTATAGTTTCATTAGTTTGCTGGGTTACCACACTATTTTCACCCCTGCTTGTTTCACTTGAGATAGTCTCTGCTTAGAATGTCTAATCTCTTATAACAGAAAAAGAAAACAGCTTCTGTTGTATCTAATGCTACTAGATACCCAGTCATTTTATCACAACATCTATCTATTCTATTGTCCTTTTGAGCAGTTTAAATAGTCACTTTGGGCAGAATTTTAGACTCGATGATTTTCGTTACCATTGTCAGACCTTGCAGAGGACCCACATTGTATCTCGTCAAACATCCCAGTTCTGGACAAGCTTTTCAACCTCAGCAAGGGAGTTGATGCCTGCTGTTACCACAATATACATTTTAGCTTTAATATTTAGTAATTCAGAGTCACCATTTCCAAATATGGCAAACGATTACCATACTATGTTATAAAGTAATAACTTATTTTTTATGAGTATATTTTTCCAGTTTTACTGATTAGTATGAAATATGATGTAAAAGTAATTCATTTAATTTTGTTATTATCTTAATTGCCAGTGTTACTGTTTGTGCTTGCCTGATGTAAATTATGGTGTGACGTAAAATGAACTAATGCATTTTTTTCTCTAATTTTAAGTTTTACTAGATAGTGTGTTAGTTCAGACAATTTGTTATTCTTGTTTCCAGTTTTTACTACAGCCCTCTATGATTATATTTTATATAGTATTTTTAACTCCTGGATCATCATCTTTATTTTGTGTATGGATTTGTTTATGTTTGATTATATAAAGAGAATGTAAAGAGTTAAAATAATTTACTTCTGTCAGATTTATTTGTTTGTGCGGCTCACAACAAACTGCTGAACATTAATTTTTAATTCACCTTTTAGTAATGGTTTTTTTATTGTTTTTTTTTTTTAATTAGAATATGATTGAAAGGGCTATAACATAGTTGCACAAGTTAGCAAGAGCCAATAATGTAAGTGTAGACTTGCAAATATTGGGTCATATATATATATATATATATATATATATATAAACTCAGATTTCTTTATCTATCTATCTATCTATCTATTGACCTTTCGAGCCGTAACCGGCCCATAGGGCGTAGACCAAGATACACCTTCTCCTATATGAATTTTTGTTCTAGCAGTTTTCTTTTAAAGATATTTTATCAAATCTCGCCATCTGTCTCTGTTCTGTGCAAGCAGTTCTATCTCATTGAGGGAGCCGATTCCTGCTGCTCTTGCCTCTCTCATCAATGTTCTTCTCAGTGTCTCCCTGGGTCTTCCTCTTTTTCTTTTACCTGTTGTTTCCCATATGAGGGCTTGCTTTGCTATTCGATTATTATCTCTTCTCATCACATGTCCAACGTATGACCATCGTCTTTTCTTTATTACTGAAGATATTAGTGGTTTATTAATATTATTAATATTAGATATTATTCTTTATCTACTTCAGCTTTAATGACAAAGTAATACTAGGTAAAATATTCATGAACATACATTTCTCTATCTACCTAAGAATGGCAAAATGTTACATCTTCTCAATATTCCTGTATGGTGCAGAAACATGGACATTAGACAAGAAAACAGAACAGAAAATTGAAGCCTTTGAAATGTGGATTTATAGAAGAATAGGTAGAATTGGATGGAAACAAAAGATAACAAACGATGAAGTTTTAAAACAACTGAAAATAAAAAGAGAACTACTAAATATAATTAAGACAAGACAAATGAAATTTTTGGGACATGTTAAAAGACACAACAGCCTACTAAAAGTAATATTAGAAGGAAAAATACAAGGTAAAAGAGGCAGAGGCAGACCAATTCTAACATGGACGAGTAACATCAAAAGATGGACAAGTCAATCTATGACAGCCTGCACCATCAAAGCAAGAAACAAGAGTAGAATGGTGCCCCATGGTAGCCAACCTTCGTTGCGGAGAAGGCACTCGATGATGATGATGATCTACTTCAGCTCTAAGGGAAAGTAAAACTGGGTAATACATTCATGAAGACAGACTTCTCAGTTACACCAATGATAAATGTAAATTCCAAATAGAAGTCTTCAGTTAACAGTTGAGCTACAATCATTATTTTTAGAAGATGGCTGACTGGTTAGTGTACTTACTACAAAACAGAAGGGTCTCAGTTCAATTTCTATAATACTATATCATTTCAGGGATCAATCACCATCTTAATATGGGTAGCAGAGATTTTATTTTCTAGGAAAGTACAGCAGCTTGGCATCATGCTGACCAACCACAATTCCCATAAAATGTGTTGTTAGTCATTAAAAAATATGTGCCCTAATACCATGTTCTCTGTACACCTTGTGGTTTGAAGGGAGCCTTTAATTACTTACAATATCTGCACCCTCAAATTATGTCAGACTGACATTGGCTATCATGTTTGTTTGCCTTCCCTAGACATTTAAATGTGCAACAAGACAGCAACTGGTCAGAACTTAGTCATAGTTGTCCTTCAGCTTAATGTAGACTGCATTCAAAGATTTGCAGGTACTATCTACCCTGATATAGATAAAAAAAAAGTAAAGTACCCCCATCACGCCAAGTGGCGTATAGGGAAATATGGTGTTAATGACCCTATATTTTACAGACCTTCAGCACATGATTTTTGGGGTAATGTGGTCGGTATTACGCCCATGCTGCTTTACTTTCCCAGAAAAAAATCCGGTACCCATTTAAGGCTGGGTGAACCCGGAAGAAGAGACCAGTAGAAGAGATCGATCACTTTATCTATCTTGGAAGTCACATTGATCGAGAAGGGGATACGAGCAAAGAAATTAGAATCAGACTGGCTAAAGCAGCAATGTCTTTCAGAAGCCTTGAAAAGTTGTGGAAATCAAAACTCATTAGCACAAACACAAAACTTAGGCTATTCAAATCAAATGTACTATCAACCCTTACGTATGCGTCTGAAAGCTGGAAAACAACAAGAGATATAGAAACAAAGTTGAACGCATTCGAAAATAAATGTCTAAGGAAAATACTTGGTATAGAATGGAACGAATTCAAAACAAACGAGGAAATTAGAGAAATCGCCAATCAACCACTAATATCTTCAGTAATAAAGAAAAGACGATGGTCATACGTTGGACATGTGATGAGAAGAGATAATAATCGAATAGCAAAGCAAGCCCTCATATGGGAAACAACAGGTAAAAGAAAAAGAGGAAGACCCAGGGAGACACTGAGAAGAACATTAATGAGAGAGGCAAGAGCAGCAGGAATCGGCTCCCTCAATGAGATAGAACTGCTTGCACAGAACAGAGACAGATGGCGAGATTTAATAAAATATCTTTAAAAGAAAACTGCTAGAACAAAAATTCATATAGGAGAAGGTGTATCTTGGTCTACGCCCTATGGGCCGGCTACGGCTCGAAAGGTCAATAGATAGATAGAACCCGGAAGCCGTCAGTTGGGATCGAACCCTACCCCTTGTCCTTTGTAGTCCATTTCACTAACCACTGAGCTATCGCAGCTCCCTGATATTGATAAGCTACTAGTTTATTTGGAGCTGGCCTTATGAATTTCATCTACAAGGTCATTTCTGCCAGATTGGCTTATTCCACCATTTAGCTTTTCTAAGTTTTTTAGGTTGCTTATATTTAGTTTGAAAGTACATTTAACTATAAGCCTATCAATTCTGCATCATTTTTCTTTGAGTGACGATGTCCTAAATCTACAACATTCCTCTCATTATTAAAATTAACATCTTGTAGAAGTGGTTCCAATTTTTGACGCCATGCAAAAATGTGAACTTTCTTTCTGAATTCATTTTGGTTTTAGACGATTAATGTGTTTAACCATTTCAAAGACTCAAAGGATAAACATTTCAAAGACTTGATAAAAGTAACACTTCTTGATGTTGAAGTATTCCATTTTTTTTTTTTACCACAGATGTTATTAACCATAGAATCTGATACTTATTTGTACCTAACTGTTTGACTGAACTATCGTTAAATTTACAACTCACTTAAGAACCTGTGTAACTTTGAGAGAAAATATATATTCTTTTTACATGTTGTTACAAATGTGTTAAAAAAATGACATTTAGGAATAAACGCATCTTAAAAGTAACCCAGACAATTAAGGAGCACAGGTAGACATAATGTCCATGACAAATAATCTTATTACAAACAACACAAAAGTTTGTTGTCATTTTTCTGTTTTTTGAGGGAGCACAAGTAACAAACTATTTGTGAGGCCTGAGGTTGAACTGTCAGTTTTCGGTTCCATTTTTAGAATGTCTCTATTTTTTTACTTCTATTTATCTACCTGTTGACCTTTCGAGCTGTAGCTGGCCCATAAGGCATAGAGCCAGATACTCCTTCTCTTATCTAAATTTTTGTTCTAGCAGTTTTCAATCCTTGTAAAGATCTTTTATCAAATCTTGCCACTTGTCTCTGTGCTGTGCAAGCAGCTCTATCTCATTGAGGGAGCCAATTCCTGCTGCTCTTGCCTCTCTCATCAATGTTCTTCTCAGTGTCTTTCTGGGTTTTCCTCTTTTCATCTTACCTGTTGTTTCCCACATGAGGGCTTGCTTTGCTATTCGGTTATTATCTCTTCTCATCACATATCCAACATATGACCATCATCTTTTCTTGATTACGGATTATATTAGATATAATCTTTTACTTACCAAAACTGAAAAGCCCAATCTTAATAAACATTATTTTTTTTTTTACAACGAACCAGCAGTATTTTAAAAACAAAAACGTGAGGTTTCAGTGATACTGAATAAATACCATCAATATTTAGGAAAATACACAGTGGAAAAAGGCAACTGCATGCAGCAAACTGGAGACTAAAATTAATTTTTTAATTTTTCAATCGTTATTTTTTACAAATTATCATAATCTAGGGTTAAACAGAGAGTAGGTTGCTGAATGGATAAAAACCATTGTCATTCTCTGAACAAGGTAGACGCGGGTTTGAATCATGGTAGAGTCAAAAGTTAGGTTTTTTTTTCAATCAGGGTTGACATAACAACCTAGACCTTCTGTCAACTTCTCCGGGTAAAAAAGTAAAGTGCCCCCATCACGCCAAGTGGCGTCTGGGAATATGGTGTTAGTGACCATAAATTTTACAAACTTTCAGCACATGATTTTTGAGGTAATGTGGTCGGTATTATGCCCGTAAAATTACACCCGTGCTTTACTTTCCCAGAAAAAATCCAGTACCTATTTAAGGGTGGTTGACCCCGGAAACCGTCATTTGGGATCGAACCCTACCTCTTGTCCTTTTTAGTCCAGCTCACTAACCACTGAGCTATCGCAACTCCCTAACTACATCGGGTATGTCACCTTTATTCTTCATCAGTACAGACCCTCCCCTGATCCCCAAGCAGACTCATGAGATAAATGCTGCAGTAGATTTTAAAACTGATCTAATAATAAAACACAGCATCCCATACTACCTTGATTACGCTATAGAAGAATCTATTTCAGGTTATATTTCTATTCTCTTCTCTTTGTGGAATCAAGTTTCATTGCAGTTGGGGCATCCCCATATATTGTATATTAAAGGTTATGTTTATTGAAATAATAATATTAAATAATTTATATAATTGTAAAAATCCTGGGTTCAAATTTGGTAGCAAATTATAAATATTTAAATATAAATGTAAAAGGTTGGACAAGTCAATCTATGACAGCCTGCACCATCAAAACAAGAAACAGAGTAGAATGGCGATCCATAGTAGCCAACCTTCGTTGCGGAGAAGGCACTCAATGATGATGATGATAAAAGGTAATATTTCAGGCATGGTTAAATAAATGATATAAGTAAAATATCAGTGATAAGTGGACATTCTTTCTGCAAGGTCAAAGGTAACATCTGATTTGCTTTTGCTGACACTCTCTGAGGGTCCACCTTCTTTGACGTGTCCATCCTGAAAAATATAATTTTTTGGTGCAGCTGCTAATGCCAATATAAGGGTCTAGGGGGGAACACATATATAAGCATCATTTATTGCTATAATGGGAAGACAACTTGGTGGAGGAGATGTCATATTAAAACCAATGTGCCTTTGATCAAACACTTTACATATTGTGACTCATGTAAGTTTGAAATTGTCAATTCAAACAATTTAGACTTTGTACCATCATGGTTGGTCAACATATATTAGGTTCACCATCCTTGCTGTGTGGATTTTTCAACATGAAATTAATTGTTAACGGTAGTGCATAAATAACGTTTGTTTTTCTTTAAAAGTTTGCAATTAGAATACTTGATGATTTATTAACAATTCACGTTTTCTATATTCATGTGTTTATGTTTTAATAACTAATCTGTGATACTTTTTATTATAAAACAAACATTTAACATAGATTCAGTTTTAGTGTTTTTTGAGACTTAGTGAATAGGTTTTGGTGATTCTGTCGGGTAACAGGGACATTATTTCAATAAAAATAATGAATTATAAGAATGTGAATAGAAAATGTTTAGGACAATAAGCAGGGTGATTTGTAAGCAAACATCATAATAATATTGAAGGAAGAACTACGTTTATTTATAAGAACATCAAATGTGATTGTTAAGTAATAACCAGGGTGTTTGTAACAAAACATCATATAAAAAAATTAATCTGGTTTGTAAAAAAAAAATGTCATCTAAATTATTAGAAACAATAAGAATGAAAGAAAACATTAAAATTGAAAAAAAATATCGAACTTAAGAAAATATCAAGAGTATAAGAAAATGAAGCATTAAAATTATAAGAAAACATCATGGTTTGCAAAAAGACATTAATTGCTTATAAAAAGAACTTGGTTTTTTAAATAAATTGCGGATTTTATGAATGTGAGTGATTATTAGTAAAATATTAATGCTGTAAAAAAAACCAAAGAGTAATTTGTTTTGAAAATGTTATTGTAAGATAACACTAGGATGATTTGTTTTATAAAACAGATGTTTTTCTTACACATTACATTTTTAGATGTTTTTCTTAAAATAAAATGGTATATTTTTCATTCGACGAAGAGACTTCTAAAGTCAGTGGTAGCTGTTATTTGTTTGCCAGGCAGATTTGTTGTAGTATGAGGATTTGATCACACTATCATATCATTATGTTCATTTTAAATTATTTTTGTTGAACATTTATTATTTTCAACAATCTGTGTGAATATATAACTGGTACTCCATACAAATTACTTTGAAAACTAGTAATTTAATCCACTTGGACATTAAATTTATATTTGGAAGTACACCCTCATCAATTGACATTGTTTCATGGTTGAATAGAAGGTAACATTGAACAATACCAAAATAGATGTAAATATGTTCAGTATTTGTTCATTCTAATTTTTGAATTGTCTCATTCATGTTTTGTTTCTAATTTCACTTTTCCCAGTGTGAGATAATGATTACAATTTGTTTCAGTACTTGAGATGACTGACATGAGTGTTATGTTGTAAGGACCTCACAGTGCTAAGCCTCGGTATTTGAACATGGGCTGGTCAATGTTTTTCCTCTCTTTTATCTTTAACTTGACAAGTCAAATGCTCATTTTTAGTTGAGTATTTTTTCCTAGAAAAGATGTTCAGCAGTCCTAACTGTTACACTTTCTAGAACTCTTCAAGCCATTTTATAGTCGAATTGGCTTAGAAACTGTCCAAATCCTGTACTAATTTGCATGCCTTTCTTTTACCTCTGGTGCCTGTTTGGATCACTGCTATATGATTTGCTTCATGTTTGGTTCTCTTTGTGAAGTTTGAATAGCCATCAATTATTCATCATTTCACTAGATTTGTCTCTCTAAGCAATATATATAATCCATTAATGGCTTATCTATTGCTGGCTTATCCATTACTGGTTTATCCATTGCTGGCTTATCTATTTCTGGTTTATCCATTGCTGGCTTATCCATTGCTGGCTTACCCATTACTGGCTTATACATTTCAGTTTCAGAGTAGAGAAATTAGTTAACCCTGGAATGGCATGCTCAATCAACCCAGGTTTCAACCATAGCCAGATCCCTACCTATAAATGAGAACTCACCATAGCTCTAATTATGAGGTTGTTGAACATGTGTAAGTTTTTTTCTATTCTCTTCAGTCTTTATGTTTAAATATAGATCATAATGTTATATTATATTAGGATCATCATTGCAATGTTCCAGATACGTCTATAGGTGCTGTGACCTTTTCTTCAAAGTGTTCATAACTTGTAGTGACTAAATGTGCCAGTTCAGTTATAGTTGTTTATTTCCATCATTTGTCCACATACTTTTTCTGTTCCGGCAGTACCAATCTTTACCCCACACCCCCAGTTTACACAGTCTAGATAGGGATGTAGTTTCACTTCTGATAAATGGAATACCTTGTACTCAACTAAAGGGAGCTCAGAAATACCCTCAGATATCACATGGAGATGGGTCAAAGGGCATCAGCTCATAGGCCACTTGATTTATAACAAAAACAACAACACTTCTATCAAAGTCTTTCATTCTACCCACATCTCTGAGGTTGTTAATGATGTCTGCCCTATCTTCTAATCCCACCAAACCAGCTAATCTGCAAGCTCTTTCCTTGCCTTAAAATCTGCATGACCTGGGATGAACAAGACAGTAACACTGATAATCTTTGACCTTTGTATTGAATCAATAATTGACTGCGGATGAAGAACTTTTGAGAGCAGGAGTCACACAGCCTGCAGACATGAGCAATATTGAGACTAACTCTTCTCACTACCATGATCTCCATCTTGTTATTGCATGGACACCACTATCTTCATAAATAATTCTGTTACTGGAACATGCAGTAAAGATTCAAGCTCTCTCTTGATGGAGCAGTGCAGAACCATCTCTACCCCATTGATGGAGCGCAACAGAACCATCAGTACTCCATTGATGGAACACTGCAGAACTATTTGTATTCTCTTGATGAAGCACTACAGAACCATATATGTAGATTAGAGCATTGTTGGCATTTTCACAGATGAGGGCATTAACCTCTGCATTAACCACAATCAGACTGCACTCTCATTGGCATTCTTAGATGTGAACAAGTTATTATTATACACCTCAGAACAGGACACAATCGACTCCATAGTCACATGTATACAAAATTCAAGATCGGCACCTCAACTACATGTACATGTATACAGGTGCCCCAGACTGCTGAACACATACTTCAAGATTGCACTGAGTATAGTCTATCTATCTATCTATTGTCCTTTCGAGCTGAAGATGGCACATAGGACAGAACCACAATCTCAAAAACAGAAACCTTGCGTGCCAAAATGGCACATTTTGCAGAGATCACTGCTCTAAAATATATGGCGCTGTTTCCATAACAATACTTTTTACAATAACAACTTGTCAAGCCATCGATCAACCTCCTTAGTCGCCTCTTACAACATGCCTGGAAGGTCACAGTATCACTATTCTTTACTTCCCTCATAATGTAGGCCCCGGTAACACACAGGAAACTGAGTATAGTAGACTGAGGAAAAATCCATTGGCCCATATATACAACACTACAGACAAAACTATATGAGCCACTGCAAGAATTACAAAAGACAGTGAAATTTATACAGGAAACGACATTGCAGATATAGATAATACTTCAGGCGAACGAAAGATAGATAGATAGGCTGCTTTCTCTGGCTCCTGATAATCATCATCATCAAGTACCGGACCTACTGGCGTAGGTGATCATGTCTCTCCACAACTTTCCATCTCGGCAGCTATTTATCATTTCTGTTGTTGACCTTCTGCCAACCATTCTCTTAAGCTGTCTGTTATTTTTTCTCTTTGCTTCCCTCTATATCTTCGTCCCTCAATTTTTCCAGTTGTTACAATATATTCCAGTTGTTCTCTTCTCATTACATGGCCAAAAAATGATGATTGTCTTTTCCTAATATTGGAAATTAGCTCTATTTTTGCTTTGACCTCTCTCAGAACATCTTCATTACTCTTCTTAGTTGTCCATGGTACTCTCCAACATTCTTCTGTAAAACCACATTTGTACAGACTCCAGTGATTTTCTTGTCTGTTGTCCTACTGTCCATGATTCGCATCCATATGTTAAGACTGGGCTCTACATAACATTTAAGAACTCTTTTTCTTGTTTCTATTGTAAAAAATGGATTGCATAGTATCTTCCTCATTTTTTGGAAAGCTGCTTTTGCCTGAGCCATTCTGCATCTCACCTCTTTTGTACATCTTCCGTCTGAGGTTAACAAAGTTCCCAAATATTTAAATTCATTTACCTGTTTTAATATTGTTTAAAATGATAATAGTGTAGCAAATTAGCCATCATTATATCCTATCAGTCTAAAACATAATCAGCCACTTTAAGTTAGTGAAAAAAGAGTATTTATGCTGTTTATATCTACATCTTCATTTGGTCACTTAAAAGCAGTTTTCATGCATAACAGAACCCAAGTGAATTGTTTTTTGTTTAATATTTTCATAAAATTTTTGATGAATTTTGTTTATGTTTAATTTTATCTGACATGTTTGTTGACTTTGTGCTAATTGCTTACACCTTTATATCAGTATCGACACACAAAGAACTGTATTCACAAACAATATTTTAGCTTCATCTAATCACAATATGGGATTAACAGCAGGTTCGTGCACTGTGAGATCGTGTTTAATTGTCAGTCGTACCTATCACACGAGAAGGACAGCTGATGTTGTCTTGTTGTGTCTTGTTGTTATGAGAATGAGGCTGTGGATTTTTTTTTTTTTTTTTTTTTTTTTTTTTTTTTTTTTTTTTAGAATTGGTGGCTTATTTCTCTGCTTGGAATGTTTGGTGAATTTTTTGTTGTTGGTTAGTCTCAAATAGAGTGAAGGAGATAGATTTGAAAGATGGGATGAAGGATGCACAATGACAGATATGGAGGAACATATACAAATTCAGAGAGAAAGAGGTTATCAGAGAGTGACAGAAAATGTATGTAATGTTTGTTTGAATTAGTAAACTGGGCAAGATGGAAAGAGATAGAGAGTAAGGGAGGTAGACAGAGTGAAAGAAAAATAGTATCAGAGAGTGGCACAAATCATATAAAATAGCAATGTGAGTTTGTAGTGCAAAAGGAAGAGAGAGCAACTGACAGACATGGTGAGCATAAATGATACAGAAGAGAACAAACTCAGAGAATCTGACAACGAATATCATCTGATAAGAGTTTGGAAGTCAGTTCTTTTTTTTTTTTTTTTTCTCAATGTAAATAGGAAGACCTGTTGCTAGACTGGGTTGAGATGAAAAATAAGGGGAAAGAACAAAATTCTATAACAAAAAGTGCTAGGTTTTTTTGGTATCATTACCTACTACAGCTAATCTCTGTCTAAAAGTGGCATTTTAGTTAAAGCTTTAGTGATTTAAAATTGGAAGCATGAAACAGTTTATTGGTTTACTAAAGGTAAAAAAAAAAAAACACATTATCACTTTGGGAGTATATCTATTGATTGAAAATGAAATTATGAAAATGTTTTAGTTAAATTATTTCTGTGATGTTTTAGTGATTGCCCTGTTTGATTTGATGCAAATGTTTGAGTGGTAAGCATCAGTTTTGTTCTCATAACTATAGCAGTCATACACAGGTTGTAACTCTGAACTGAGCAACACAATGCTGTAACTAAAATACCATTGTGAAACGACAGACACATAAAGACTTTCATCGGTGAATGACAGAAACTGATTTTGAGGCTAATAAAAGATGGATAAATAAAGGAAACAAAAGTTACAAATAGAGTGCAAGACAATGTATCTATGTATTTGTGTTAACTATTATTGTGTATTATATATACTATATGTAACATGGAGTGTGAGAACCTGATTCCAAATAAAGTATTTTCAGAAATAAAGAATTGTTGAATAATCAGATGCTTTTTTCTTATTTCATTATTTGTTTTTCTGAATAAATGAGAGCATCAGTAGTGTTGTGGCAGTGTTCTCGCTATGTGATAACGTGACTGTGGGCTCAATGGGCTTGGTGATAAAGTGACTGTGGACTCAACGGGCTTGGTGATAAAGTGACTGTGGGCTCAAAGGGCTTGGTGATAAAGTGACTGTGGGCTCAAAGGGCTTGGTGATAAAGTGAATGTGGGCTCAACGGGCTTGGTGATAAAGTGAGTGTGGGCTCAACGGACTTGGTGATAAAGTGACTGTGGGCTCAAAGGGCTTGGCGATAAAGTGAATGTTGGCTCAACGGGCTTGGTGATAAAGTGAATGTGGGCTCAACTGGCTTGGTGTTAAATTGAATGTGGGCTTAACGGGCTTGGTGATAAAGTGAATGTGGGCTCAACGGGCTTGGTGATAAAGTGAATGTGGGCTCAACGGGCTTGGTGATAAAGTGAATGTGGGCTCAATGGGCTTGGTGATAAAGTGAATGTGGGCTCAACGGGCTTGGTGATAAAGTGAATGTGGGCTCAATGGGCTTGGTGATAAAGTGAATGTGGGCTCAACGGGCTTGGTGATAAAGTGAATGTGGGCTCAACGGGCTTGGTGATAATGTGAATGTGGGCTCAACGGGCTTGGTGATAATGTGAATGTGGGCTCAACGGGCTTGGTGATAAAGTGAATGTGGGCTCAAACACAGTTTTATCGTGGCCAATGGTAAATGGACCTGAGCGCAGAAAGGGAACTCTGGAAAACCTCCACTGACATAGCGTTTTCAGCTTTGTGAGCAGGGGCGGTAGTGCCTAGCATTACTCTTCAGTCTTCTAAAGCTTAGGGATGGTTTCTCTGTTTGACACTCTCCAGTCAACTCAGCTGAGAACAGAATGGACCCACTGAGTTGGGGAAATGCAATGACAGTAAGTAAGAGCACTTGCCCCCTCGTTTCCACCACATCATCATCATGTGCCATACTGGTTGGCGTAGGCGATCATGTCTTTCCACAATCTTCTATCCATAGTACATCGTATCAATTCTGTTGTTGACCATTTTCCATGCCATGACACCAAGCTATCCCGTACTTTCTTTCTTTGTTGTCCGCGATATCTCTTTCCTTTTATTTTGTCAGTTGTAACCAAGTATTCCAACTCTTCTCATGATGTGGCCCAAAAATGTTGATTGTTTCTTTCTGATGTTTTTTAGTAGCTTCCTTTTTGTGTTGACCTTTTTGAGAATTTCCTCATTGGTCTTTTTTACCTGTCCAGGGAACTTTCAACATTCTTCTGTGAAATCCCATCTCTGTGGCCTCTAATCGTCTTTTCATTTGTTTGCCTACTGTCCATGATTCGCTTCCATAGGTCACAAATGGTTCTATATAGCACCAATGAACTTTCTTTCTCACTTCTATTGACATAGATTTGTTGCATAAGATCTTTCATTTTCTGAAAAAATGCTTCACCACATACGGTGCCGTTTTATATTTCACTCCCCTATTAATATTTAAAAAGAGAAAAGATACCAGACAGCTTAAGAGAATGGCTTGGCAGAAGGTCAACAACAAAAATGATAAATAACTGTCGAGATCGAAAGTTGTAGACAGACATGATCACCTACGCCAACAGGCCCGGTACTTGATGATGATGATAAATAAGGACCCTCGTATGTTCAAGAAAGATGTCAGTGTAACACTGAACCGTTTTCTTTGATCGTTTATTACCGTAAAGACGTTATCATACATGTTTTTATATTGTCCCTTTCTGACTAACCGCAGCCTCACACACACCCTCGCACACACCCTCACACACACACCCTCACACACACACTCTCGCACACACCCACGCACACGCCCTCACACACACACGCTCGCACACTCTTGGAGGATAAATGACGCAAGGAAAACAAGGTGAGACCTTTCAACATTAATTTAGCTCCTTCATTCTAGAATCGCATCTGCCACTCAAATAACGGCAGCCGTGACATGATATTTGGCAAATCAACTCCTACAGAAGACCACCAAAGATCGACAGCAGAACTTCTCTCAACAGTACACTGAAAGAGGAAGGAAGGAAGGAAGGAATCAGTTAATGTGATAATGGCTACATTGAGAGGGGGGGGGGAAACAAACACACACGTGTAAAAGTGTGAGGAAATATTGGACGTCTGTCTTTAGGAGAATAGCGTGACCCCGCCGGGTCAGCGACCTAAAGCTGATTAAGACCATAAGTCACCTTCTCTACGGAGCGCCCTGTAAACGAATTGTCTTATAATCGATTTACTAGCGTGGTGAGGGTCACTAGTCACAGCAGTGATCGTACCTAATGATACAGGCGACATAGTACTGCAGTCCATATGAGGCTAAGAAACTTTCCAGCACAAAGGTTATAAGCTCTAGTGACCCAATATAATATGATCAAATGTCAGCTGATCAAGATTTCGCTTCACTGATCTGAGATAGTCCTTATAACAGATAAGTTAGTGTGACCAAACGAGTAGGGATTGAAGATCGAAGGTAATCAGGTACCAAAAAATTTCATGCTAAAGTCGAATGTATTGGGCCGGCTCAGATATCGCACACTTGCTGTAGACATAAATAAATTATGTCCCTTCATGCTCACTTGATACCTACTTTATGTCCACAGTTATGTCCAGTTTATTACTGCTTTATGTCCAGTTTATTACTGCTTTATGTTCACTTTATGCATAAATTATGTCCGCTTTGTGTCCACTTTAAGCACAATTGTGTCCGCTGTATGTCCGCTTTATGTACAATTATGTCCGCTTTAGGTACAACTAAGTCCGCTTTGTGTCCACTTTATGCACAATTATGTCCACTATGTCCGCTGTATGTCCGAAATTGAAGCCTTTGAAATGTGGATTTATAGAAGAATTGGTCGAATTGGATGGAAAGAAAAGAAAACTAATAATGAAGTTTTAAAACAACTAAAAATGAAAAGAGAACTACTAAACACAATTAGAACAAGACAGATGAAACTTTTGGGGCATGTTAAAGACACAACAGCTTAATAAAAGTATTATTGGAAGGAAAAATACAAGGTAAAAGAGACAGATGTAGACCAAGACTAATATGGACGAATAGCATCACAAGATGGACAAGTCAACCTATGACAATCTGCATCATCAAAGCAAGAGACAGAGTGGAATGGCGCTCCATGGTAGCCAACCTTCGATGCGGAGACGGCACTCAATGATGATGATGATGTCCGCTCTGTGTCCACTTTAAGCACAATTATGTCCACTGTATGTCAGCTTTATGTACAACTAAGTCCGCTTTGTGTCCACTTTATGTACAACTAAGTCCGCTTTGTGTCCACTTTATGTACAACTAAGTCCGCTTTGTGTCCACTTTATGTACAACTAAGTCCGCTTTGTGTCCACCTTATGTACAACTAAGTCCGCTTTGTGTCCACTTTATGCACAATTATGCCCGCTATGTACTCTTTATGTCTATGTATGCCGTTTTAAGAAGAAATACCTAAATATAGTTAACTACTGCACCTACCTAAGTAGCAAAATGTCGCGGGTGAAATGGTCGCGAAGACGTCAAATGCCTTTAAAAACTCACAAGTATTTGGAGATTTTAAAAAATACATAGTGGTAAAATAAATACTGGTTAACTGGAGACAAATAATAATAACTGAATATTATTATTATAGAGGCGATAATCAACGAATCAATTCACAGGAAGAGGTACAGCACTCGGAAAAATGACAAATAATCAACAACATAAAAAAAAAGAACAATATATGGACCGAAGCAGGATCGAACCTGTAATTTTCGTGGTAAGGCGCTATGTCACTGAGTACGTGTTCGATCCTGCTTTAGTCCTTTAATTGTTCTTTGTTTTTTTTTTTCTGTTGATTATTTGTCATTTTTTCCGAGTGCTGTAAACATACCTTTTCCTCTGAATTGATACACTGGTAACTCCTGCGCTATACCCATGATAACATACAGATCATTGAGCTGAATAGTCACTCAAGCTCTAGAAAAGAAACTAATTGCTTTCAAAAATAAATGCCTCCAAAGAATTGTAAGCGAAGAAACTTTACTCACAAATGAACTATAAGAAAATGAGCCAAACTTGAACACATTAAACTGTTTACGGAGACGACGTTGGAAGTACATCGATCAGGTAGTCAGGATGGATGAAAGAAGACTTCAGCTCCAGGTTTTCATGTCCACATCGGGTGGCAAAAGAGAACAAGGAAAGAAAAGAGAAAGTAAAAGAAGAGTTATTAGAGAGGGCTCAACTTAGGGCTTAAGAACTCTTTCTCGCTCTCTCTCTCTCTCTCTCCCTCTCTCTCTCTCTCTCTCTCTCTCTCTCTCTCTCTCTCTCTCTCTCTCTGCGATCAAGACTCAATCAGAGTAGGATTCCAGATTCTCACATAAAGACAGCTGTCTGTTTAAGTGAATTGTTCGACCCCACAGACAGAACATCATAATTAGAATCTGTTAGATCCACTCTGATTGAGTACCTGTTAAAACGTTGCACTGTGCTCTGCGCCAGTGGCCCAGTGCATTCAATTTCAGCCAGCATTTTATTCAGGTTTGCTTTCCTTAGCCTTTGATTGTCCCCAATCTTCCTGCAAGGCAGCAGATTGTCTTTTCTGAAGGGGGATTCTGCCCTTAGATGGTCGGCCCTCCCAGGTTTACGAGCACCATCTGCCCGAGTCACTAGAGGTGACTAACACAGACATGTACACACACAGATATGAGATGTGACAAACACTGACATGCACACAACGATATGAGGCATGACTAACACTGACACACACCAAGATATGAGATATGACTAACACAGACACACACACACTAAGATATGAGATGTGACTAACACAGACACACTCTAAAATATGAGATATGACTAACACAGATACACACACACTAAGATATGAGATGTGACTAACACAGACACACTCTAAAATATGAGATATGACTAACACAGATACACACACTAAGATATGAGATATGACTAAACACAGTCATGTACACACAAAGATATGAGACATGACTAACATAAACATGCACTCACAAGGATAGGAGATGTGACTAACATAGACATGCACACACAAAGATATGAGATGTGACTAACACTGACATGCACACAACGATGTGAGGCATGACTAACACTGACACACACCAAGATATGAGATATGACTAACACAGACACACACACACTAAGATATGAGATGTGACTAACACAGACACACTCTAAAATATGAGATATGACTAACACAGATACACACACTAAGATATGAGATATGACTAAACACAGTCATGCACACACACAGATATGAGACATGACTAAACATAAACACACAAAGATATGAGACATGACTAACATAGACAGATACACATTAAGGTAGGAGATGTGACTAGCATGGACATACACACAAATATATGAGATATGACTAACATAGACATGCACACGCAAAGATATGACACATGACTAACACAGACACACACCAAGATATGGGATACGACTAACATGACACACACCAAGAGCCATGGCTAGCACACACACACACACAAGCTAAGATATAAGCCATGGCTTTAACTAAACACTTAACTACATTTAACTAATTACCTAAATACCTTTAACTAATTACTTAGCTACATTTAACTAATTATCTAAATACCTTTAACTAATTACTTAACTACATTTAACTAATTGCCTAAATACCTTTAACTAATTTCTTAATTACCTTTAACTAATTACATAACTACCGTTAACTAATTTCTTAACTACCTTTAACTAATTACCTAACTACCGTTAACTAATTTCTTAACTACCTTTAACTAATTACCTAACCATCGTTAACTAATGCCTTAACTACCTTTAACTAATTACCTAACTACCGTTAACTAATTTCTTAACTACCTTTACCTAATTACCTAACTACCGTTAACTCATTAAAATAATTACAAATGACTGCACAAGGTAATGATATCCGCAGATGACTGCAGCGAGGAACAGAATTTTAATTTCGTAACAATAGCACGTAAACGAGTTAACTCCCCTTTGTTTACATTCTCAATTAAAAATGTTACAAATATGATCTGTAGATGTAGGTTTTAGCCTTCTTCACTCAGGGCAGATGTTGATGCCTGATGTTTCATTGTTTCTTGGAGACAGACTCCATTTCTATTCCTTTGGTTTTCATTTTCGTTGTCATAGTGTTTCCATGTACCTCTCTGATCACTTCCAAGGCGCACTTGTGGTGGTCAGTGCTCTCGTGTTTGCCAACAATCTTATCTCCCTTTACATGAAACACACTCTTCAAGGTAGAACCGTCCAGCGTCTTCGTCTCAATGTGCTGTCCCGGCTTGAAGGGGAGGGTGTACTTCAAAGGTTGATCAGTGGTTCCAACGTCTTCGATGATCTTGACCCCGACTTTGGAGAAGGAAGTCACAAGATTGCTGTGCATGAAGAAATGTTTGATGTGGCCATGGAAACCCAGACCGTCCAGCAGTTTTTCATCATTGACAAGCTTCTGCTTGATCCAGGTTCCCAGAAATTTGTCGATCGCTTTGGTATCGCTACTGAATCTTCTGTAGTCCTTGCCTGTGGTGATGCTTCAAGCTGACACATTCAGGGGCGTCGCTAGGCTTAAGGCCGGTAGAGTCCCTGGATTCGCCAACAGTTTTGGTAATCTTGTGACTATTCTTGAGACAATCATGGCTGATGGCTGAGTACAGCGCCTTCTGTGATGGATGCACCGAACGTTCCTCTTGTATCCACGATCAGGTTACTCGGGCTTAAGAACAAAACAAGACCTATACGCGAATGGTCGTGCACGGAGAGTAGTGGTGCCCTTTGTGACGTCTCCAGCCCGAGAGGGACTAACAATTTCAGTAACTAGCTAACTAAATAACCATATCTATAACTACCCAATAGAAGTAAATTCGGATAACTCAGAGGAAGAAACATAACAGGCTAGGACGAATAAAATCAGCTTCTCCAGTTTGAGCTTGGAAATCATGGAAGTTAATGTAGACGGCCACATCAACCGAATCAAACAAATTAATCCTCAGCCACGTCGACCCCTCAAAAACAACGCCTACTTGTTATCCTTTGATTATTTATTTTTTTCATTCCAAGAATTTCTTTCAGATCCATTTGTACTAGTTTGCTATTCTTTTCCAGGAAATTATATCTTTCTGTGAAATATATCTATGTAATCAAGGGCCACAATTTTGTCTTAACAACAGATAATCAATCAAGGACAGATAATTTATCTTTAAACGTCAATACAGATACCTTTTGATGTATGTATATCGATTGCCAAGATAAGCGCTCTGCGTGTATGGCAAAAACGTTTATATGTTTCCATTGATGATTTGGACAAATAGAAAAAAAAAATGAATGCATTCGTCTGTTTTATGACAAGTTTTATGAACAGCTTGCTCAAACTCTGGGTTTCAATAGGCAGGCCAAAGCAAATGTTGGAAGACACGAATTCTACGTCATTAAAATGCAAATGTCACTTGTCATCCATTACAAGAACTTCTTCTCATTATTTTACATTTGTTAACGTCTTCAACATACACCTCCTCTTCATTCCAATCTTTTTTCTTCCCCATTTCTTCTTCTTCCAGTTATCATCTTTCATTTTCTTCTTCTATTTCTTTGCTTTTATTTCTTATTTTTATTATTCTTCTTTTTTCTTCGTCAATTAATTCTTGCTCATCCTCAAACAAATCTTCTTGTTACTAATCTCTATTTAGACAAATCCCTTTCGTCGAACTATCATCGTCATGTGCCGTACCGGTTTCGTATTGGAGATCATACCCTTCCACAATTCTCTGTCCATAGTGCATCATATCAATTCTGTTGTTGACTATTTACCGTGCCATGACACCAAGCTATCTAGTATATTTTCTCTATGTAGTCAGCCATTTCTCTTTCCCTAAATATTGCCAGTTGTAACTAAGTATTCCAAATTTTCTATTCTCTTTATGATGCAAAAAAGTCGATTGTTTTATTGAGATGTTTTTATGAGATCTCTTGTTGCGAATTTTTTCGTTGGTCATTTTACGAGAGCTGTAAAAAGAAATTCTCAAAGAGGCCAACACAAAAAGGGAGCTCCTAAAAAACATCAGAAGGAAACAATCAAAATTTTTGGGGCACATCGTGAGAATAGGAAAGTTGGAATACTTGGTTACAACAGGAAAAATAAACGGAAAGTGAGATCGCGGACGACAAAGAGAGAAAATACTGGACAGCTTGGTGTCACGGCATGGAAAACAGTCAACAACATAATTGATTCTATGCACTGTAGATAGAAGATTGTGGAAGGACATGATCGCCTACGCCAACCGGTATGGCAAACGATTATGATGTCCATGGAAATCTCAATATTCTTCTGAGAAGTCCCATCTCTGAGGTCTCAAATCGTAGTGCTCTATTCATTTCATTGTTGCTCTTTGTTTATTATTTACTGTTGTTTTCTTACAACCTACTGTACTTTTCATCTTCTTCAGCGTTCACCTGTGTGTTGGTGCTTTGTGTGGCTAGTTTATGGCAAGATACGATATCTGCGTCTTTAAGCTCAACACATCATCCTTCGGCATGGGTAGAGGTAGCATTTTTAACTAATAGCAAGCAAACTTTGTCCTGATATTGACCATTTATGGAACAATCTTCTCGATTTGTAATTGTTAAGAATTATTTAACGTGCGCAGAGTGCACACGGAATTTCCAGTATTTTCGCCATTTTCCGAGACGGTTAAATGTCGGATCTCGCTACCCACAGACAAGAAGAGAGTAAAGTTACGAATTGTATACGTAAATATAATGTTACAGACAGACAGGCAGACAGACAGGCAGGCAGGCAGACAGGCAGGCAGGCAGGCAAACATACAGGCAGGCAAGCAGACAGACAGGCAGGCAGGCAGGCAGGCAGACAGGCAGGCAGACAGGCAGGCAGGCTGGCAGACAGGCAAGCAGGCTGGCAGACAGACAGGCAAGCAGACAGACAGGCAGGCAGACAGACAGACAGACATGCAGGCAGACAGACAGGCTGGCAGGCAGGCAGACAGACAGGCAGGCTGGCAGACAGGCAGGCAGGCAGACAGACAGACAGGCAGGCAGACAGACATGCAGGCAGGCAGGCAGACAGACAGGCAAGCAGGCAGGCAGACAGGCAGGCAGGCAGACAGACAGGCAGGCAGACAGACAGACATGCAGGCAGACAGACAGGCTGGCAGGCAGGCAGACAGGCAGGCAGACAGGCAGACAGGCAAGCAGACAGACAGTCAGGCAGGCAGGCAGACAGACAGGCAAGCAGGCAGGCAGACAGACATACATGCAGGCAGACAGACAGGCAGATAGACAGACAGACAGACAGAAAAGCAGACAGGCAGACAGACAGACAGACAAATAGATAGAGAGACAGATAGATAGACAGACAGACAGGCAGGCAGGTAGGCAGACAGACAGACGGACGGGTAGACAAACAGACAGACAAATAGACAGACAGGCAGACAGAAAGACAGACAGATAGACAGACAGGCAGGCAGACAAACAGACAGACATATAGACAGACAGACGGACAGACAGAGACAGACAGACAGACAGACAGATAGATAGACGGATGGAAGGATGGACGGACAGACAAACTGATATATGTGTTCCATTGTTGGATAAATCATTCATTGTATATGTAAGCATGATTTCTAAACTGGACATACTGTCACAAGGTCTATTGCGTGCGTTTGTTTAAAGAATAAACTACAATTAGACATTTACAACTATAGATTTACCAAGGCCTGCGGACAGAAAATAAAACCGGAAACCTCCAACTAGCGTGACATCAGCTATGTGAGCTGTAGACGGTTTGCGCCACTTTACCCACAACCAGCTTTTTTTCAGCTTTAGGAGTTATAGACAGTTGACGTCATACTACCCTCAATCTCCCTGCTCGCAAAGCTGAAAACGTCACGCTCGTTGAAGGTTTTCCGATAATTTCCTGTCAGCCCGCAGGTCTTTGTAAATCTATAGATGGCTGTGGTTAAAGCACAGCCAACTATATAGATGGCTGTGGTTAAAGCACAGCCAACTATATAGATGGCTATGGTTAAAGCACAGCCAACTATATAGATGGCCTGCGGGGAGAAATTACATTCGGGAAAAACACCCCAATCAGCGTGACGTTTTCAGTTTTGCGAGTAGGGAGATTGAGGGTAGTATGACGTCAACCGTCTATAACTCCTAAAGCTGAAAAAAGTCACGTTAGTTTGGGTGTTTTTCGGTTTTATTTTCTTCCTTTATTTTCTGGCTGCGGTTAAATTACCCATACGTCAATTTTTAGTAATGTTTTCCAAATCCGTTTCTGTTTTATAAATGACAAGTTATTAAATAATTTGGTGACGAAAATATCCATAAACTATGCTAGAAACTCCAATCTGGCATGTTCATGACAATAAAGTATGTTCCCGTTAGTTTCAAATTTCTCATTTCGCACCCAGCCCTCCCCTTTTCTCCTAAACACCACCACCATCACTCCCATTCAGGTTCACTAATTTCACCCCAAACCCCTGCAATTTCGCGCCATTTCCGATCAAGGGCTTGGATTGATCCATTTGTTATTGAACCGTCCGTCTGCAAATCGTGGCCTGTCTCTTGCTAGTTTGGTCCGCACGGATTGAGAAAACACATGTGTGCGTGGACATTTGATGTGGCTACCTCCTATTTAAGTTTGATCCGTGGACCTTAAAAATCTGGTAATTTATTTGTTTTTGTGGAGAATAAATGCGTGTCAGTTCACACTTGAATGGTTCAGCAGCTCGATTCATTAATATTTCAGGGCAATTTTCCTTCCCTGGACTATTTGCATTATATGGAGATAGGCAGAAATGTGTAACAACGTGCTGGGTCGATGTAATACTGGATGAAACATGGACAAAAAATTCATATAATCATGCCTCATGTAACAACTTTACAATAAAATTGACGGTACAAAATTATAAACATTGTACTTCTGTACTGTCTTAGCTTTAGTAAAGCTGCTTTACATAATTTTATATTAATTTTTCCATATTTACATTCTATGCATTTGTTTATCTCATCTCAGTTAAAAAAAACAAAAAACAAACGTAAAGTACCCCCGTCACGCCAAGTGGCGTATAGGGAATATGGTGTTAGTGACCAAAAATTTTACAGACCTTCTGCACATGATTTTTGGGGTAATCTGGTCGGTATTACGCCCGTGCCGCTTTACTTTCCCAGAAAAAAAATTCGGTACCAATTAAAGGCTGGGTGAACGGGAAGCCGTCGGTTGGGATCGAACCCTACCACTTGTCCTTTGTAGTCCAGTTCACTAACCACTGAGCTATCGCAGCTCCCATCTCATCTCAGTACTTTAGTATTATCAGTGTATTATGTTGGACGGTGTTTTACTGAGCAGCTTCTCACATGATTTCACGCCAGACTTTATTTTCTTTCACTGATATACTATCCATACGTGCAAGCTTATCCCTACAAACATCCTTCTTTCTTCTTCTTCTGCGATCATGACTCTTTCAGACTAGAATTCCGGACTCTCTCATGAAGTCAGCCGTCTGTTTAAGTGATTCGGTTGCCCCGTATAGTTTCTCTTCTAGTGGGTGTGGTCCACATTGTCCTTCTCAGGTCTGTGTACTGGGGGCAATCCTGTAGAACATGTTTTGTTGTCATGTTATCCAGTGTGCAGCGGCATTGGCTGGTAGTACCAATTTTGACTTTGGTGAACATGTGGTTTCTCATTCTGTTGTGGCCAGTGCGGAGGCGAAGTATAATGACTTGATCCCTCCTTGATAGTTGGAGGTATCCATCCCTCTCGTCATACTTTGGGTGTTCTCGTTTTCATTTTTCATGATACTGGTATTTGATGATGGATTTGGCTTCATCGTTGCTGAACAGATCGTTCTCATGTGGTAATCTCCCTTCCTCTTTAGCTAATTTGTCTGCGCGTTCGTTTCCGTGTATATTACAGTGTGATGGTATTCACTGGATGACCACTCTCTGGAAGTTGTTGCATAGTTGGACTAGGGTTGTTCGCAAGTCATCTAGTTCATTGTTGCTGGGGTTTTTAGAGCTATTAGGACTGACAAAGCATCAGTTAGTATCACCAATTTCTTGTGCATGCTATTTTTGTATTGGATAGCCAGTTTTGCAGCGTAATTGAAGGCTTCAGATTCTGCTTCATAGGTGTTTGAGAATTTCCCGGTAGCTATTGATTTGGTGATCTCTTTCTGGTTTTTCAGCCTCAGGAACACACCTTCTCCTCCATTTCTGGTGGCATTTGTAGCGGAACATTTTGTATATGTGTGACCAGGAGTCTTGTGGGTAGTTGTCGTCTGTATGTTTTTCTGCTATGTGTTTTCTCTCTCTGTCTGTTTATGTGTCTTTCTTCATGATTCCTATTATGTCATCCTTAAGTTCTGGTATTTTGTGTTTCCCATGAGTTGTGATGGTGACATCCTTCTATCTCGCATTGGTCTGCCATTTGGTCTCATTCCGTCCTTTTGTTAACCATGCAGTAATCGTTTGGGAATATCATAAATATATATACATTTGTAGTCAGTGATTCCGTGGACACGATAAAGATAAGAGGGTCTGTTATATAATCACTAATCCTTGTCTAGCTCCTGTGTTTACAAGTTATCCGTCATGGTTTTTGCCTTAGTCTGTGTAGTTGTCTCTACACACAAAAAGGGAGCTCCTAAAAAACATCAGAAAGAAACGATCAACATTCTTCGGGCACATCATGAGAAGAGGAAGTTGGAATACTTGGTTACAACTGGCAAAATACAGGGGAAGAGAGATCACGGGCGACAAAGGGAGAAGAGAGAATACTAGATAGCTTGGTGTCATGGCATGGCAAACAGTCAACAACAGAATTGATACAATGCACGGCAAATAGAGGATTGTGGAAGGACATGATCGCCCATGCCAACCGGTATGATGATGATTATGATGATTATAATGATGATTATGATGATTATGATGATGATGATTATGATGATGGTGATTATGACTGTGGCATACTTCGACAAATAGAAACGTTTGTTATTAAGTTAAAATGAAGAGGGGGGAAAATAGACCTACTTATATAAATCTGTTTCGATATTACTGTCCAACGAAGGCATGGAGTCACAGCACTAAAGATAACGAATATGTCACAAAGAGTTTTTTTTCTTCTCGAAAATACGGAGTATAAGCTTTTGGAAATGAACGAAAGTAACAATGATTTTTGAAGTTTCTCAACTGGTAGCAAAAAGCGACTCTCTGTACACAACACAACAGCTGCGAAACGTATATTTACTGTTGCAAAGATTATGGCTTTTGCATTGATATACTAAAAAGCTACTAAGTATCTTCCCTTAATCATCATCATCAAGTACCGGGCCTGCTGGCGTAGGTGATCATGTCTCTCCACAGCTTTCGATTTCGACAGTTATTTATCATTTCTGTTGTTGACCTTCTGCCAAGCCATTCTCTTAAGCTGTCTGGTATTTTTTCTCTTCGCTTCCCTCTATCTCTTCGTCTCTCGATTTTTCCAGCTGTTACAATATATTCCAGTTGTTCTCTTCTCATTACATGGCCAACAAACGATGATTGTTTCTTCCTAATATTGGAAATTAGCTCTCTTTTTGCTCTGACCTCTTTCAGAACATTTTCATTACTCTTCTTAGCTGTCCATGGTATTCTCAACATTCTTCTGTAAAACCACATTTCTACATACTTCAGTGATTTTCTTGTCTGTTGTCCTATTGTCCTTGATTCACATCCATATGTTAAGACTGGCTCTACATAACATTTAAGAACTATTTTTCTTGTTTCTATTATCAAAAATAGATTGCATAGTATCTTCCTCATTTTTTGGAAAGCTGTTTTTGCCTGAGCCATTCTGCATCTCACCTCTTTTGTACATCTTACGTCTAAGGTGAACAAAGTTCCCAAATATTTAAATTCATTTACCTGTTTTAATATTGTTCCACTTGTCTTTATTTTGCACTGAGGTGATGTCTTTTTCTTTGTTGTTACAATTACCTCTGTCTTTTTGCTATTAAGGCTGAGTCCTTTATTTTTTGCTTCCCTTAATACATTTATCACATGAAACATTGTCGATTTGTTACCTAACACCAAGGAATATTTCTGAAAAAAAGAACTCGCGTGCTTCCATATTTGAATCTGTAACTGAACGACTGAACAAAAGCGAAACGAGCTTAATACGCTTTATTAAGTTTGATTATTCACTCGTTTGTACAAAAACAAGTATGTAATGGCTTGATAACCGTGTCTATAACATCTCATGATAACGAATGGTTGAAATGGTTTGGAATTAGCACAGGCATGGACATGAGCAATGTCTGGAAAGTTTACTGGAGACTTGTGACGCGGATTAAGGACACTTTATGGTGACTTTGTCCCATTGCAGCATATATAAGGAAACGGAAAATAAACGAACCTTAAAGTAAATTGATTAAATTATAAAAAAAAAGTTAATTGCTTCCAAAATATTTTGGATAATCATTTCAATGATTTTAGAACAAGTACCATTAACCATATGCTACACTGTGAAGTTCGTTGGCTATCATGAGGTATAGTTTTCTCTCGTTTAAAAGTTCGTTGGCTATCATGAGGTATAGTTTTCTCTCGTTTAAAAGTTCGTTGTCTATCATGACTGAGGTATAGTTTTCTCTCGTTTAAAAGTTCGTTGGCTATCATGACTTTGAGGTATAGTTTTCTCTCGTTTAAAAGTTCGTTGGCTATCATGACTTTGAGGTATAGTTTTCTCTCGTTTAAAAGTTCGTTGGCTATCATGACTTTGAGGTATAGTTTTCTCTCGTTTAAAAGTTCGTTGGCTATCATGACTTTGAGGTATAGTTTTCTCTCGTTTAAAAGTTCGTTGACTATCATGACTTTGAGGTATAGTTTTCTCTCGTTTAAAAGTTCGTTGACTATCATGACTTTGAGGTATAGTTTTCTCTCGTTTAAAAGTTCGTTGGCTGTCATGACTTTGAGGTATAGTTTTCTCTCGTTTAAAAGTTCGTTGACTATCATGACTTTGAGGTATAGTTTTCTCTCGTTTAAAAGTTCGTTGGCTATCATGAGGTATAGCTTTCTCTCATTTATGTAAAGAGATAAGATTATTCTAACGGAGAAGCAATTTCACTTGCGGCAATTCTTTTTGTCTGTATGTCTGTCTTTTTGTCCGTCCGTCCGTCTGTCTGTCTGTCTGTCTGTCTAACGACCTTTCGAGTCGTGGCCCTCCCATAGACTCAGATACTCTTTCTCTTTTTCTAAATTTTCTTTCTAACAGCCTCAATCCTTGCAAAGATCTTTTATCAAATCTCGCCATTTGTCTCTGTTCTGTGCAAACATCTCGATCTCATTGAAGGCGCCTATTCCTGCTGCTCTTGCCTCTCTCATCAATGTTCTTATCAGTGTCTCTCTGGGTCGGTTTCTTTTCCTCCTACCTGTTATTTCCCAAATGAGGGCTCTCTTCTCTATTCGGTTATTATCTCTTCTCATCACATGTCCATCGTCTTTGCAGCAATTACTTGACATATATTTATTTGCTAATCACATAAGTATATCGGTCTGTTTTTCTCTCCCATTTAAATATGCTCAACTTGAATCTTCAAGAAGAAAAATGTAGCTATTCAAAGACAAGATCGAAGTAATGATCAACAAATTGTGGTATTATCGTCTATTGAGCACAAACAGGAGACATTTGCAAACCTCTCACGTTTTCTTGATAAAGAGTTTTCTGGTGAGAACAAATCACTTATCACACGCACATTTGGAAGATTTGCAGCAAAATTTCCATTAAAATATTTCTATTCTGCTCGCAGACACAGGTTTAGCGCTTTCACTGTCAGTAAAATATATAAACTAGATGGAAACACATAATTACCGATTCCACTTTCAGTAAAATATATAAACTAGACGGAAACATATAATTACCGCTTCCACTTTCAGTAAAACATATAAACTAGACGGAAACACATAATTACCTCTTCCACTTTCAGTAAAACATATAAACTAGATGAAAACACATAATTACCTCTTCCACTTTCAGTAAAACATATAAACTAGACGGAAACACATAATTACCTCTTCCACTTTCAGTAAAACATATAAACTAGACGGAAACACATAATTACCGCTTCCACATTCAGTAAAACATATAAACTAGACGGAAACACATAACTACTACTTCCACTTTTAGTAAAAGATATAAACTTAACGTGTGCACGGGTTTAGTGCTCCCACTTTCTGCAAAATATACAAACTAGACGCAAACACAGAAAATAGAAAAATGCAAGCTTTTATAGAAATATCCACGAATCGTGCTTTGGAATGGAAATTCAGAAAATAGTTTCCTTCAAAATTGAGCGCTCACTAATAAGCAGATACTTCTGGAACTATGATGGAGGCCTGTGAAAGTACTGATGCCTTTTGTCACGCTATGTTTGTGCGTGATCATTCTCTGTTCTCGCTGATTTTAAATGAAGTATACAACCCGCCTGGAAACGTTGAGCCAGAAATCAGAATATGAATTTTAGCAATTAACTCCATGTAGTAAGACTTGAAAGTGAAATGTAACACCAGATTTCTAATTAATTATGTGAGTATATGTTTTTTCCCCCTTCAACCTAACTTGTGGTTAATGCGAGGGTGACGGGGCCTTGGTAGCCTACTTGGGAAGACCACCCAACTGAACTACGACGTTCGGACAACCCGTGTTCGATTCTGACCAAAGGGAAGACCAGTGCTGAGATATAAAGATGATTGCAGGGCTTCCTTGAGGGAATTCTCTATCACTGAATGGAACTGGGGAAATGAGGTTGCAGATCGTAGCACATGGAGAGCAAAAATAAAAAATGGTACAGCAACTTTCAAGACAATGCTGATATCAAATTCAGAAGACAAACGGCGCAAGAGAAAAAAGACAAGGCCAGGTACCGCAAATACACCTTGCTCGTTCTGTGGATGGATCTGTCTGTCCAGGATTGAAAAATTCAGCCACGAGAGAAGATGCCCAGTAAAGCAGCACACAGTATGAGACACTAATGCTTTACCGAACTACTGACTCATCATGATTGCTTGCTACCAACCGTCTGTCAAGACGCCAAAGGCCATATATATATATATATATATATATATATTGTTATTATTATTATTATTAATAATATTTACATATATAAGCACGTACCGACAAAAAAGTATAATAAGAGTATTGACATTAACAATGAGATAGAGCTGCTTGCACAGAACAGAGACAAACGGCGAGAATTGATAAAAGATATTTACAAGGATTGAAAACTAGTAGAATAAAAATTTAGATAAGAGAAACAGTATCCGGGTCTATGCCCTAAGGGCCGGCTACGGCTCGAAAGATCAATAGATAGATTGGCATTAACGTTGTTCTCAATTCATCTCAAGTGACCCTTCATGTTAAATTGTCGGTAAATATATATGGAAATTTATATTTTAATATCTTGATATTTCAGTCTAGTAGTTATCTGTAACAAAAGGGGTCCGTGGTAAAGAAAAGGCTAAGAACCGCTGCTGCAGATCATCTTTATGTGTGACTCTATAATGTTTCCTTATCTTTTAATTTATCTCATTAAACGAATCTCTTAACTGCTTATATTGATTACCTAATTTCTATTATATGTGGCATTTCTGTCTATTGATAACCAGGCGATTAGAGGCCACAGAGATGGGATTTTTCAAAAGAATGTTGAAAGTTCCCTGGACAGCTAAAAAGACCAATGAGAAAGTTCTCAAAGAGGCCAACACAAAAAGGGAGCTTTTAAAAAACATCAGAAAGAATAAATCAACATTTTTTGAGCACATCATGAGAAGAGGAAAGTTGGAATACTTGGTTACAACTGGCAAAATAAAAGGAAAGAGAGATCGCGGACGACATAGAGAGAAAATACTGGATAGCTTGGTGTCATGGCATGGAAAACAGTCAACAACAGCACTGATACGATGCACTGTGAATAGAAGATTGTGGAAGGACATGATCGCCAACACCAACCGGTACGGCACATGATCATGAATATGATAACCAGGAACTGGAACAAGTGTAGGATTTAAATTATTTACTTGTTTAACTCTTTATTTCCGAACCAATATTGTCGTCGTTTTGACAGTCAAAATATGATTATATCCCAATAGTAAAATCATATTCATGTTGGGTAGCATTGTCTCTAAGTTTGATTCTTATTCTGACAAGATGTAATTAGCAGCAAAATTTGATACAAGAGTTTGAGCTTGACATCAGATGATTTGTAATGAATGTCTAGCAATTTTGTATAAATCTTTAGAAATAATTCCATAACTGAAGATTTGATTGAACCAAATCACAAAATAGAAACTAGAATAGAGAACAAATGTAATAAAGTAAAACAAGTAATTGGATAATTAACAACAATTATTAAAATAATTAATATGAGATTAACATAATAATAATAATAATCATAATGTTATTATTATTTTAAAATAGGAACATGAATGGGACAATGCTGTATATACTGAGATGCCGATGAGTCTAAAGGTGGAAGGGGGGTCTGATAGATCCGGAGCACTTAGTGGGGAAAATAGATATATCTACAATCAACACTTTACAGGAACAACTAGTCTGCAGACGGTTCGAGAAATGTAGGGGCGGGCGGTGGAGCGGATATGGGATGCCCCGACAGCGATAAAAGTGATTCCTCGAAAACAGTAGAATATTAAAATAATTAACACAATATATATATATATATATATCACCTCTATATGGCTCTTTGCCTCTATTCAGACGGTTTAGTTGAGGCTGTTGTGTATTTCTATGGAGGTTTTGTTTTTGTCGAACAGCTTCTCTCGTTGATTCTAACAATGCTTGAGAAACACATTTGGCCACAGAATGAACAAGTCAGGCCCACCGATCCACACGGCTTTCCGTCTTTTTTTTTCATGAGTCTTTTCACTTCCATATTTTGCCATTGTACAGTCTAAAATTATAGTTGAGCCATTTTTTTTATGCAAGCTTTCCAGGATGTGCCATCTCTTGCCAGATGTTCCCAGACAGTTTCACAGATGGAGAAGTCATTCAGAGATGATTTACAGATATCTCCATATCGTAGTTTAAAATCAAATGTTTTTAAAATGTCAATTAGTCTTTTTTTTCCCATGTAGTTCATCATCATAATGTGCCATAAAGTTGGCGTAAGCGATCATATCCTTCCACAATCTTCTATCCACCTTGCATCGCATCAATTCTGTATCAGTTCACCATATAGTTTTTGCTTAGAAATGCTGTTTTCTTCAATTCGCTGGAAGTGCCCCAACCTTTAGTGATATTAATATTAAACACAGGCGATAAAAGCGAAATGTTTAGAAATATAAAGGATTTTGAAATAACATAGTTCAGAAAAGTTATGAACAGAACAAGCAAAGACAAAGGCACGAACTAAAATAGTTTCCGTCGTTTGGTGTTTTATTGTAGCTAAGTGCTATGTCAAGAGACAACAAATTTAATTATTTGAGCACGCACTCTTAATTATTTTAATATTCTACTATTTTCATTGAATCATTTTCATTTGGTGTCGAGACATTCCCATATCCTCTCACCGCTCATCCCAGCATTTCTCGAAGCGTATGCAGACTGACTGTTCCTGTAAGGGAGAGCGGGTACCTGAATCGTTAATGTGTAGGACTCCAACCAGAAGAATGCGGGTTCGAATCCCAGCAGGGTCAAAAGTTGGGGTGATAATAGGGTGATCCACCTCGTGGCGACTGCACTGGTCAAGTGACCTTAATTCTCCGGTCATATAATCTCCCCCCTCCCCCCACTCTCCCCACGGCAGACCCCAATAATGGGAAAATGCCGGAAAGATATTATTTTTGGACATGGAACGTCATCAACTAGTCAGCTCTGGTCGATCCTAGTGACGATTAGAAAATATTAATTAAATGTAACTATTAACTACTAGCAACAGGAGGGAGTGGGAGTTGGCTGTGGTGGCTAGGTGGTTGTTGAGTGGTGGTTGGCCGAGTGGGGGCTGAGTAGTGGTTAAGTGGTAGTTGAGTGGTGACCGAGTGTTGACCGAGTGGTGTTGAGAGGTGGTTGAGTGGTGACCGAATGATAGTTAACTGGTGATCGAGTGTTGGCCGAGTGGTGGTTGAGTGATGACCGAGTGTTGGCCGAGTGGTGGTTGAGTGGTGACCGAGTGATGGTTAACTTGTGATCGAGTGTTGGCCGAGTGGTGACTGAGTGGTGGTTAATTGGTGATCGAGTGTTGGCCGAGTGGTGGTTGAGGGGTAACAGAGTGGTGGTTGAGTTGTGGTGTTTAGTGGTGATTGAGTGTTGGCTGAGTGGTGGTTGAGTGGTAGTTGAGTAGTGACCGAATGTTGACTGAGTGGTAGTTGAGTAGTGACTGAATGTTGACTGAGTGATAGTTGAGTAGTGACTGAGTGTTGACTGAGTGGTAGTTGAGTAGTGACCGAGTTTTGGCCGAGTGTTGGCTGAGTGGTAGTTGAGTAGTGACCGAGTGTTGACTGAGTGGTTGCTGAGTGGTGACCGAGTGGTGGTTGAGCCACAGCCAAATATAGATTGACTAAGGCCCATGGGCAGAAAATAAAATAGGAAAACCCACCAACTAGCGTGACGCTTTTAGTAATAGAGCAGCTATAGACTGCAGTCATCACTCTACCCACAACAGTCTCTGTTCGCAAAGTTGAAAACGTCAGGCTAATTGGTGAGGTTTATGGTTTTATTTTTCTGCCGCAGGTCTTCGTAAATCTATGGTTGGCTGTGACGGGTTGTGGTAGCCTAGTGATTAGCGAGCTTGGTATTGACACAGGAATGCAAGGTTTAATTCCTAGATGTAGTGGTTTATTTTTTTGTTGAACCCACACAGCTTCGAGTTTTTCCAACACTTTAAAATTTAACAGAGTAATTTCCGTAGAAAGTATGGTGGTCTGGCGTGACATCATCACATAACCGTTGAGTGTGTCGATTGTCATTGCAACACATGGGCACTAGCATCACATTAACCGTTGAGTGTGTCGACTGTCATTGCAACATATGGGCACTAGCATCACATTAACCGTTGAGTGTGTCGACTGTCATTGCAACATATGGGCACTAGCATCACATTAACCGTTGAGTGTGTCGACTGTCATTGCAACATATGGGCACTAGCATCACATTAACCGTTGAGTGTGTCGACTGTCATTGCAACACATGGGCACTAGCATCACATTAACCGTTGAGTGTGTCGACTGTCATTGCAACATATGGGCACTAGCATCACATTAACCGTTGAGTGTGTCGACTGTCATTGCAACATATGGGCACTAGCATCACATTAACCGTTGAGTGTGTCGACTGTCATTGCAACATATGGGCACTAGCATCACATTAACCGTTGAGTGTGTCGACTGTCATTGCAACATATGGGCACTAGCATCACATTAACCGTTGAGTGTGTCGACTGTCATTGCAACATTTGGGCACTAGCATCACATTAACCGTTGAGTGTGTCGACTGTCATTGCAACATTTGGGCACTAGCATCACATTTTCTCTACGTTGTCTAGCAGGGAGGTAACTCTACTAAACACGATAATTTGTTAATTTTGTGCAACATTCTTCTCTCTTGACTTATTACTTATCGAGATTAATTCAGAAACAAAATGCATATAAAAGTGTGTGACATGACTCATTTCACAGCTTGAAGTCAGATAACTATTTAAACCAGTACAATAATTTCGTAGCCCAAGGGATAACTTATTTTTAGGGAACGAGCAAATAAATGCAGTACTGCTGTAAAGCTTGCAGCAAGGACCCAGTAGTAGGGTGTAATGTACACTCCTATAAGGTATGGTGACAAATTTACAAAAAAGAAACAAAACAAAATACTGACATTTTGATCTGCATGCGGCATCCTTCAGAAAACGAGAACAATGACAACACACGATGAAGCACAGATAAATACTGCAACATCTAAGATGATTGGGACAAGTAAGTTAAGGAGAAGTGAACGGAGGGATAAGAGATGATGAAAGGAGAGAGAGGTGCGCTACATGTTGGAGGATAGGTGAAATATGGACATATGAAAATATAATTATATATGTATATATATAGAAATAATAATGTATACAAGTGACACTTATCTTGTAGGCAGAATCCGTCCGCTCACCATGAGAGATGACTATCGAAACACCGGAGGAAGGGCCTCCTGGCTGGTCAGTCACGTGATTAGACCAAAGGTCAGACTTGAAATAAACACTTTCCAAGCCGTTCTTTTGTATGCCATTCTTTTAACTCTTTCTGTACGGAAGGTTATCAATGCAACGGAAGAGATTTCAGAGACAACATTTATCAGCGTTTTAAATATCGATGTAAATGTTTATATTTATCTAAAACATAACATATTATATATGCATATTTAGAAAATTGAACAAGGAATTAGATTTTACCAATATCAAGATGATACAAGACACGTACAAAGAATAAGGTTTGATGACAATTTACAGTAATCAAAAAGAGAGTGACGCACTGTGTGGCTAAACGTACGTGCCCGAAATCGACATGACGTACAGTACGTCGAAACATGCGGAAAGAGTTAAGTTCGCTCCATGCCTTTCCCATCCTTTTCATCTCTGCTTCTATCTGTTTTCTCCGAAGTATATTTTGTCTTACTCTTTATCTCCTCAAGTCGGGAGTCCAAGAAAAGCCTTGTCGTGTAATACTCTCAGTTGGTTTCCATATTGTATGTCCTATCCAGCGCCATCGTCTTTGTTTATCCTCTTATAAAGGATAGCTACTAAACATAAGTTGTGTTTTGATGTTAAGTTGTGTTTTGACATAATTATTCCAGGCAATATAAGAAAGTAGTTTGCCATTCCTTTCCTTCTTGGCAATGACTGTACTAGTCGAAGATCGCTGCCACTGCGTCTATACATGAGATCCTCTGCCTGCCATCATGGAGCGGAGACCATAACTAGAGATCACGGACGATAACGAGAGAAAATACTGGATAACTTTGTGTCGTGGCATGGAAAATAGTCAACAACCGAACTGATACGATGCACTGTAGATAGAAGATTGTGGAAGGTCATGATCGCCCACGACAACCGGTATGGCACATGATGATGATGACTAAACATTAAATTAAAACGGGTTTTAAAAAATGACTATCGCAAAAAGAAAGATTAGCGAAATATTAAACATCAGATAAATCTCATGAAACAAAACGTAGTATCTATTGTTAAGAATGACCGGTTTTCAATCGACCCTGGAAGATAGAAATGAACTGATATAAGAACAATTCAGATCTTATGATGTAGATTTTATAGTTTTTGTTCATTTATACTTATTTAGACTACATTATCCTTGAATCGTTGACTGCGCATATCGTGTCCACTAACATTATCCTAACTTGTCCGTGACAGATTTCAGAACGTTTGTTACACTGACAAAATGGCAGATTACTTGTAGAAGGATGAGTGGGAGTAGAGGCGCCCAACAGCAAAAAAAGATGAAAGTTGTCAGCTAATGTCTTGAACCAGAATCGGTGAACCAGAACTATCTAGACCATCTCCACCTTTTCGCGGTGCCCCTAGAAACAGACTAACCAGTCTATTCTGGCCAAGTGAGTAGAGATCGAAGGAGAGGGCAACCGAAAACTGACAAATTTCGTCGAATGTTTTGGACCGAGACGGCGCAAATAACAAAGTTCTACTGAAAACTGTAGCACAACGCATACACGCCCACTTAACGTCATTTTAAGGGCGGATGACCGATTTCTTTAGTCATTAATTGATCACAAGCAAACAAAAAGAATCAACGAGAAACCTCATATTTGTTTTCTCTTAAATCTTTTCTTTTGATTTGATAAAAACAATATTTTCTCCATCTATTTTATTTTATTACTATATTTTATTATAATCTTCCTCGCCACCATCTTCTTCTATCTCCCCGTTTTCCCTCCCGGTATCTCAAACCACATTTTCTGCCATTATAGATACGTATCTGTAACTAATTGTACGCCATGTTCTTGAGATGACAGCACCAATTTCTATTCTGTTTCTTTGAACATTAAAGCAAGAAACAAATCGTTCAATCTCCATGGCGCCACCTTTTTATTTTTTTCTGTCTTTTTTCTTCATTCAGTTTTTAAAGAACATTCTTCTAAGCAGTGGTTTTTTAAAATTGATGATGCATTGATATCATGTGCCTACACAATTTGTTAAGCCAAGTGCGTTTTGATAATGCATTTATTTTACATAGGGGAGGATGAAAGTTCTCATTAATCATTATTTATGTCATACTAAAGGCTACATTTGGCTTCTCCTCAATTATTATTTACGTCATACAAAAGGCTACATTTGACTTCTCCTCAATTATTATTTACGTCATACTAAAGATTAACGTTGACTTCTCCTCAATTATTATGTACGTCATACTAGAGATTAACGTTGACTTCTCAATTATTATTTACGTCATACTAAAGATTAAACTTGACTTCACAATTATTATTTACGTCATACTAAAGATTAAACTTGACTTCACAATTATTATTTACGTCATACTAAAGATTAAACTTGACTTCTCCTCAATTATTATTTACGTCATAATTAAGATTAACGTTGACTTCTCCACAATTATTATTTACGTCAGACTAAAGATTAACGTTGACTTCTCCACAATTATTATTTACGTCAAACTAAACATTAAACTTGACTTCTCAATTATTATTTACGTCATACTAAAGATTAACATTGGCTTCTTCTCAATTATTATTTACGTCATACTAAAGATTAACATTGGCTTCTCCTCAATTATTATTTACGTCATACTAAAGATTAACGTTGACGTCTCCTCAATTATTATTTACGTCATACTAAATATTAACGTTAACTTGTCAATTATTTTTTACGTCATACTAAAGATTAAACTTGACTTCTCCTCAATTATTATTTACGACATTCATTCATTGATGGCCGTCTCCGCATAGATGGTTGCTTACCATGAAACGTCACTCCAATCTCTCTCTCTCTCTTGCTTTGATTGTGCAGGTTGTCAAAGGCTGACTTGTCCATCTCTTTTGATGTTACTCGTCCATGTTAGTCCTGGTCTGCCTCTTTTACCTTGTATTTTTCCTTCCAAGATTACTTTTGGTAGGCTGCTATGTCTTTTAGCATGCCTCAAAAATATCATTTGTCTTGTTTGAATTGTGTTTAGTAGGTCTCTTTTCATTTTTAGTTGTTTCTAAGACTTCTTAATTTGTTTTCTATTCTTTGCATCCAAATCTTCCTATTCTTCTATAAATCTTCATTTCAAAGGTTTCAATTTTCTGTCCTGCTTTCTTGTTTAATACCCATGTTTCTGCACCATACATGAATGTTGAGAAGATAAAACATTTTGATATTCTTATTTTTAGCCATGGTGTTATTTGTTTTGATGTTTTATTTATTTTATTCTTGTATTGTATTGTATTGTATTGTATTGTATTGTATTGTATTGTATTGTATTGTATTGTATTGTATTGTAGCGCAGTGCAATACAGTGCATTGCATTGTCTTCTTCTTCGTTCCTTCCTCATTTGCCTTTCAGCGTCGAGGGGAGATATAATGTTCAGTCTTTTGCTCTTCTGTTCGCCTCTCTTGCTGCTATGTTTCCTAGTGCTTCTAATACTACATCCATACATCTTTTTCGTGGTCGACCATTGGGTCTGGTATTCTCACGTTTGCCAAAGGTTCGTTGTGTTGTATTTTGATCTTTCTGCCTTGTCACGTGGCTACATAATTTTATCTGTTGTTTCTTTATGTATTCTATGGCGAGGGCTTTGCACTGTATTGTATAGTATTGTATTGTGTTGTATTGTATTGTATTATTTGTCCTAATTTTAGTATATATTTGAAGCATTAACATTGCTTTTTGTCAATCCTAATTTTTGTTCTTTTCCGTTTTACATTTTCCATCACTGATATGGTTTGCTCAAGGTAGTTGTAGCTCTGAACTGTTTTCAGGTCTATTCCTTGCACTTTGATATCCACCTGTAGGTTTCTAGTATTATCTTTGTTTATGATCAAAGTTTTAATCATTTTTGATATTCATATCTAATCCATATTTTTATTTGTCATGTTTAGATAATTAATTAATTGTTGTAGATCTTCAGGATTAAACGTCACACTAAATGCTAAACGTGACTTCTCAACTATTATTTACGTCGACTAAATGCTAAACTTGACTTCTCAACTATTATTTACGTCACACTAAATTCTAAACTTGACTTCTCAACTATTATTTACGTCACACTAAATGCTAAACTTGACTTCTCAACTATTATTTACCTCACACTAAATGCTAAACTTGACTTCTCAACTAATATTTACGTCACACTAAAAGCTAAACTTGACTTCTCAACTATTATTTACGTCATACTAAAGGACGGATGTAAAGTAGGCCAGGCATTTTGAATTAATAACCCTTCTCTTTTATCTTTCACTCTTTATTTTTTATTCTCCTTCAATTTGAAATGTACTTTTCTTTTAAAATTTCTCCCCATTTTCTAATTGTTCAATTTCACTACCTGTCACAGTGACTGTCACCAGACGACCATTTTCCTTTGTAATCCTCTCCTGATCACACAGGAAGTAGTTGATGAACTGTCTGCGCTTGCGCCCATGGGATTTTTGCACGTGACAGGACCGTCCCATTGATACAGTCCAGAAGTGACACGATGTGTGAGTCGTGAACATTTCTGTCACAATCTTATTGTGGCATCGATCGGGACGATTGGATCAGGGGTAAGCTCATGAATGTCAAGTAGGCATGCTTTGGCCGGAACATATCACTTTGTTACCGAAAGAGTGTATCAGGGATTTGATCACACGACATGCCTGATCGATGGTTTTTGTTTTATTTTGTTTTCTTCGTTTCTCCAGCCATTCTTCCATTGACACACCCACATTAAGAAGAGTGTTACGTTTGCGGAGTTTGTATTTTGTTGTGGGTACAGCAAGCTCGAGTTGTTCTTAGAGTCTAAAACTAGGCATAAATATTGGAAGAGTCAAGATTTAGCACACCATATAGTATACCTTTGACGCCGGGACAGTATGCAGACAAGCAAGTAATCATGATAAGTCAGTAGTGTGGTCAAATATTAGTGTCTTATGCTGGATGCTGTTTTGCTGAACAGCTCCTCTCGTGGCTGAATCTGCCAATATTGGATAGACAGATTCGACCGCAGAATGAACAGAATGTATTCGTGGCTTCGTCTGCTTTCTCCTACACCTTTTGTCTTCTGAATTTGATATCAACGCTTTCTCGAATGTTGTTGTGCCGTTTTTTTATATATATTTTTGTTCCCCATGTGCTACAATCTGCAGCCAGATCCACCCTGTTTCTTTCACTGATAGAGAATTCACTGAAGGAAGCCTGCAAACATCCTTATATCTCAGCACTGGTCTGCATTTTGGTTTCTTTCCGTCCCCAAGTTTGCCATGGAATATTTGTAATGGAATACGATTATTTGCCATTCATCTTACACACAGCACTTTCAGTAAAACCATATTTTGTCATTCCTTTCTTCTTGCACACAACACTTTCTGTAAAACCATATTTTGTCATTCCTTTCTTCTTGCACACAACACTTTCAATAAAACCATATTTTGTCATTCCTTTCTTCTTGCACACAACACTTTCTGTAAAACCATATTTAAACATTTCTCTTGGAAAGCGTTGAAATAAAATAAAAAATACACACACCGAGTAAAAACTGGACACGATTCTATTTCCCCGGTAAGAAGCCGCTATTAAGTAGTAAGAACAATTTTATAAGCCAGAGTGAGCATTTTAATTACTGACTTATTAGACCTGTTAGAAATAAAAAGCAGAATAGCTCAGGTCAAAATAGCATTTCATAAAATGAAAGTTATCTTATGCAACACATCTGTCAATAGAAATGAGAAAGAGTGTTCATCGGTGCTATATAGAACCAATTCTGACCTATGGAAGCGAGTCATGGACAGTAGACAAACAAATGAAATGACGATTAGTGGTCACAGAGATGGGATTTCTCAGAAGAGTGTTGAAAGTTCCATGGAAAGCTAAAAAACCAATGAGGAAGTTCTCAAAAAGGCCAACACAAAAATGAAGCTCCTAAAAAACATCAGAAAGAAACAATCAACATTTTTCGGGCACATAATGAGAAGAGAAAAGTTGGAATATTTGGTTACAACTGGCAAAATAAAAAGAAAGAGAGATCGCGGACGACAAAGAGATAAAACTCTGGATAGCTTGGTGTCATGGCATGAAAAACAGTCAACAACAGAACTGATACGATGCAATGTAGATAAGAGATTGTGGAGGGACATGATCGCCTACGCCAATTGGTAAGGCACTTGATGATGATTAGACCTGTTAGCAAAACCATATACTGCTATTCTGAGATAACGTTAAAGACAAAAATCCTAACCTACACACTACGTGACGACAGCATAAACACGATTTGTATAACCAGGGAAAACACTGCCTTATTATTTCCTCAACGCGACACAACCATTTTGGAACATGTGGACACGTAGCTGTGCAATTGGGTAAAGTGATATTGAAGTATAATTCAGTCTCTAGGGACTTTGCGGGAGGTATAAAGGTGGATCACGCACACAAGAGTCTCTGTGGCTGAGTGGTTAGTGTGCTCGCTTCCTGGCCAGAGGGGTCCGGGTTCGATCCCCAGCAGTGGCGGATTTTTTTTTTGGACTGACAAGGCTCCGGGGTTCACCCAGCCTCTAAAACTGAGTACCAGAGATTATTCTGGGAAGTAAAGTCGGCCTGGCGTGATACCGACCACATCACCCAAAAATGTGCCGTGGTCATAGAAAAATATGGTCACTAACACCAAATTCCCCATACGACTAGCAAGGCGTGAAGGGAAGCTTCAATTATTTTTTTTTTACGCACACAAGAAACAATAACAACGTCAGAACTGAATTAAACTTCGAGAAAATGATTAAATAAACAAGAAGTAAGACAACAACATTCATTAATGGATGCTTCCGCAGGATAAAAGGATGGAAATGGCTGGACAAAATCACTAACATAAAATTATGGAAATTATTGGTTATTGGTTATGGAAGGCCTCGGTATCACTGCAAGCGAATTAAAATCCATAATTGCTCAACCGCCCGTGCCAGTGGAATCATCCGAATTATAACTCATCTTCCAAACAAAGAAAGGTAACTGTAGTCCCCATCATAGCAGTCTCAGCACACGCCAAAAGACATAAGGCGAAACCGCACAGAAAGTGAACACAGCCAACTGCTCCCTGTCATACGATATCATCATTCATCGTACACAATTGGAGTATCGAAACATGATCAAAATGGATGAGACACACAGCTCACGGTGTGCACAGAGCAATTATGGAAATGTACCAGTCAAACACCAGTGGATAAAGAGATACAGCGAAGACGATGGCGCTGGATAGGACACACACTACGGAAGCCAACTGAGAGTATTACACAAAAGGTCCTTTTTTTGAATCCCCAGGGGAAAAGACAAAGAGGAAGGTCAAGGAATTCTTGGAGAAGACAGAAAGAAGCAGAGATGAAGATGATGGGGAAGACATGGAATGATTTTAAAAGAATGGCAAAAAACAGAACGACTTGGAAAGTGTTTGTTGAAGACCTATGCTCCACAGGGAGCTAAAAATGTAGAAGAAGAAGAAGACAACAACAACAACAACAAAAACGCGAGCCGTACATATTTTAATGAAAATAGTGGAGACAACATTAAACTTGATTGTACTAAGCCCCTATATCTGTCAGATCTGACAACTTTTAATCATATAACTTATTATTTTTTTTTTTTTTTTTTTTTTCCACTCAGTGATTTATATTCCCTCCCGCACTCTTATAATGAAGAGGCAGGAGATTTGTTTATTTAAATCGTTTCATCATCGTGGATTCCCTGGGCATTGCCTTTATTTCTTCTAGTGTTAGTATTCCTAACTTAACTAATAAATTCTAGTGTTAGTAAGGCTTAATTACGCTACTTATTTAAACTATCATGGACATTGGTTTCTTTTTGCATTTAGGTTTAATACTAAGATATACCAAACGAAAAATTGCGTTACAAAATGATTAAGGGTTACTGGCGTTTACATTAAAATTACAGAGCCTACATTTCTAAACAAACATATCTAATTTTTTTTTAAAAACTGTGTTATAATCAACATTTCTTTCTTTTTATATATATACAAGAAAATTTCAGAATTAAAAAACCTATTTTCATATTTAACGCTGAGACGACATGTCCACACTAAGTATCTGTACCAGGCTAACAGAAAGATTAGTTTTCCGTGGATCTCTTTTGTTGTGGTGGGTATGGTGTTGATCATGATTGCTTTGTACATATCTGTTGTCTGTTTTGTGTGGTGTTCTATTAAGCGTTTTAAGGCTTTTACTGTTGGAGCTACTGTTGGGCATCTGTAGTATAAATGTTCTTCTGTTTCACGTGGGTTGCCTGTGCACAGCTGGCATCGTCCCGTGTGTGGTTGTACCGGTGTCATGTTATACAACAGCCTGTAGGTGATCTCTTTGGCTCTTGGGGTGATGTCTGCTTGGTGTAGATTTTTAAATGTGTTTTTGTAGTTTGTGTGTAAATAGGTGTATCCCCATTTAATTCTGCCTTGGAGTGGTGGTTGCTGCTGCTTGACAAGGTTTTTATAGATGTTACGTGTCTTGTCGTGCATCAGACCTTCGTTCCCTTTCAGGGCTTGGACGCAGGTCTTATAGAAGGACGGCATTGCCCCGAAATGATGCGGTTTGTCGTTGCAGAGCTTTTTGTGCTTTATTAGTCTTAGGCCCATGTAGTAGTGGGCGAAGGTATAGCTTTCCGGGCGGTGGATGATGCGACCCACATGGCTGATCCTGAGGGCTTTGACTTTCGTTGCAATGTCTTGAAGTGCAGTGCCTCCTTCGCGTTTGTCTTGTATGAGCGTTTTGTGTTGTATGTTTTGTATTGTGTTCCGGAAGACGAAACGTCGAATTGGTTTGTTACATTCTTTGATGACGTCAGGAGGTGGATCAAATACTGTTGCTGTGTAGATTAGTCTGGGAATGATGTATGTGTTGACTATAACGCTCCTTCCGAAGATGGTCGCTGTTTTGTGTTGGTATTTTTGGAGTGTATTTGTGATCTGTTCGATTAGAGTCCGCCATGTGGGTTTGCGTATTCTGGGATGCTGGTGGAATGTGATGCCGTACACCTTCATGGCGTTGACCGGAGTCATTCCCGGGTGGAAATCCGCTTTGTCTTTCCACCTGCCGATTCCCATGATGGACGATTTGTGCACGTTGATGTTTGCCCCGCTTCCAGCTCCGAAGTCTCTGAAGGTGTTGATGATGAGGCGTATTGATTCTGTGTTTGTTGGGAAGAAGATTGTGTCATCTGCGTACGCTATCAATTTCTTTTCCCCTCCTCCTGGTATGAAGGTGCCTCTAATGGTTTCGTCCTGTCGGATTTTCTCCAGCAGCGGCTCAATAGCTAGTACGTAGAGTAGCGGGGAGAGGGGGCATCCTTGTCTCACTGAGCGTGTCAGCATGAAAGCGTCCGTGAGCGTGTGGTTGACCAGTACTCTGCTTCCTGGTTTGGAATATAGGATGGCGATCCACCGCCGGAAGTAATCTCCTACGTTGCAGTTGAGGAGCGTTTTATGTAGATACGAATGTGACACCCTGTCGAAAGCTTTTTCTTGGTCCAAGGACAGAATCGATGACGGGATGTTCCTTTCGTGTGTGTAATTGATGATGTCTCGTATGAAATGGGTATGGTTGTGTATGTTTCTTCCTTGTACGCTACATTGTTGGTCGTCGTGGACGAGTGATGGCATGACCGGTCTGAGCTTGTTAGCTAAGGTCTTTGTCAGAATTTTGTAGTCGACATTAAGTAAGGAAATGGGTCTGTAGTTTTTCAACTGTGTCTTGTCGGTGTTGTTTTTTGGGAGGAGTGCGATGTATGACTCGTTCATACTGGCAGGGAGCTGTCCTTTGGCGAAGGATTCAGCGACGACCCGTAGAAGCAGTGGGCCAAGAGCGGGGAGGAAATGTAGGTAGAACTCTACCGTGATCCCGTCCGGTCCGGGTGTTTTGTTCCTTTGCATGGCTCTCACTGAGGTCGTTAGATCCGCGAGTGTTATCTCGGCGTTCAAGGATTGCTTGTCTGTTTCCGTCAGTTTCTTTGTGTGTTGCATATATCTGTCTTGTACGTCTTCCCGTGTGTCTTCTTGTGTATACAGCTGTCGGTAGTACTGCTCGAAGGCTTTAGCCATCTCTGCTGTGTCCGTTTGTTTGTTCCCCTCCATGTCGACAATTTCTCGTATCTGTCTGCTGCGTTGTACATGTTGTTCGATTTGCAGGAACTGTTTGGTGGCTGTTTCCTGCGTGTTCGTGTTTTGGCGCGAGCGTATCACTGCTCCTTGGTGTTTGTAGTTTTCGTATTTTAATAGTTCGTCTTCGAGTGCTGGTAGGTTGGGGTCGTTTTTGTCATTTTGTTTTGTTAGTTGGATGGCTCTTTGTAGTATGTGTTCTTGTTTCTTTCTGTAGTTGTGTATTTGTGATGACAGCACCATCGTCCGATCCCTTATTGTGTTTTTCATGACCTCCCAGTGGGCCAGAGCGTCATGCACGTTTCCATCGCTGGTGTAACTGTGGATCAGCTGTGTCATTCCCTGGACGTATGCGTGGTTCTGGAGCAGCGTGTTGTTAAATTTCCAGTGAGGAGACCTTCTCACCTCGGCCGACTGTGTGCCGCTTATCTCGGCGAAGACACCTTTATGGTCTGTGAACTGTAGTGCGCTGGTTATGTGGCCGGTTTTGTTGATGTGGTGGGTCGATGGCGCATAAATCCTGTCCAGTCTTTTGGCAACGTTGTACGGACGGACATTGTGTGTGGTCTCTCGGCTTAGCGGATGCGTGTGCCTGTATGCGTCTCGAAGGTCGTGCTTGTCGATTAGGGCCCTTAGTATGTCCAGCTGATTGGCCCTGTCTTTGTTGGTGAGCTTGATTTGATTTTTTAAGTCTCCGCCTACGATGTCCATTTCCGACAAGACACAGTTGAAATCGCCGGCCAGAATGACGTTCTGTCCTGCGTATTTGTCTGTCAGTCGGTTTGCTAGGTGTTCATAAAATATGGGCTGCTGTCGCTGGTGTGGTGGTGCATGAATATTGACTATTGTGTGTGTGTGTCGGTCGTCTTTAGCTTGTACTATGACCGTTCTGCCATCACTGTCCCTGTAAGTTTCCCCCAGAGACCACCTGTCGGAGGTCTGGAGTATAGCGACACCGGACCCTAGATTTTGGACCGCCAAGCTGAAACAGGAGTGTTTTAGGCCTAACTGTGTGGTTATTTGTTGTGCGTGGTAGTCTGTGTGTATGTTTGTTTCTTGCACTAAGATGAAATCTGGTTTGTGTTGGTGTATTAGTGAGATTATGTGCTGTGTTTTGGCCCTTAGGCCCCTAATGTTTATGGAAATAATCTTAATGGTAGCCATGGTAGAGATAAGAAAAAAAAACCTGGCAAGTAACAATCTGTATAATGTTCATCTCTATTAATATATATATTTAAAAGGTCTAATACTAAAGTTTTATCTAAGGAATCTAAAAAAATCTAACTAATCTGTTCTGTCTTCTTTGTTTTCGGTGATCTTGCTTGTATCCATGGTACAGGTTGGGGCTCCTCGTCATCTGTGTCTATGACAAGCTGGCCGGGAGTTGCTGGAGGCTTCATTTCGTCGTCCTCGCTGTCTGTGTTTCCTCGTGCCTGCATCTTGCTTTCAGGAGACTCCTTGGTTTGTCGGAGCTGACGGCGTTTCCTGCCGGTCAGCGCCTCTGCTGCTGTTTCTGGGGTTTCCCCTTGAATTGTTTTTTTTGGGGGTTCCCTTTACCTGAGGTATTTCTACCGGAGTTTCCCCAACCGGGGTTGTCTCTACCGAGGGAGCCGCTGATTCCACTGGCGCTGTCTCTGGTTGTCTGTTTTCTACGTTTATTTTTGTCTGTTTTTCAGGAACCTTGGTTTTCGCCTGCGTGGATTTGGTTTGCTTCCTGGTTTCACACTGGCTTTCCCAGTGCGTGTCCAGGCCACACCACGTGCATTGTGTCCTACGACCTGGCAAAGTAATAAAGATTTTTGCCGATCGTGGGTTTTTCCCGGTTAGTCGCACTGTCGCATAGTGCGGTATCTCTACCCTGGCTTGGGGTTTATACTTAAACGACCACTTGCTGGCCTCTGCTGCGATCTGCTTGGTCTCAGCCTGGCTATCGCCAGTGAACTTTCGGACCATGTCCTCCACATATTTTTGCGGAAATGTTGGCGGCAGCCAATTTATCCACCCTGTGGAATGTTCTTTTTCTACATGTTGAAAGGAGATATGTAGTTGCTTTATGTTGAGCTCCTTCCCGTCAAGGTTTTTATAATGCGTCACATGAGACGCCGCCGAAAGTGCAAAGTACCACTTCCGTTGGTCTGCGAAACGGTAGAGCGTTGTCACACCGCTCGTGCCGAGGCCGACTGGCCCCATTAAAATGCTCATAAACGTCGAGTATGTCAATTTGTGGGCTTCTGGCCCGCTTATAGAGGCGACGATCGTCCCCTTTCTGTGGGCCGCTCCACCCTCCAACTCAGCATCATATTCGAAAATTGGTATATTCATCATTTCTGAAATGCAAACCTGCAGACGTATGAACTTAAAGTCCTTTTGGCGTATGACGAAGGAGAAATTAGTCTAGGAATACTCTAGAAAACTCTAGTCATCGGGCGGAAAAGTAGCACGTAACCAAATGTTGGTAACAAACCGAGATGGATAATTTAAACTGTAAAAGTGTCAAAATACTGGTTTAATATCCACTTCTTGGTGTAGATTTGGTAAGATAATCGGTTAACTCTTCTAGACATTGGCAAAAACTTACTCAATTTGTTTGTCTCCTTCGCTCTAGTTGACTTTTCCTCCTTTGCCTCGTCCGGACATTTTGAGATTTTGAGTGTTAAAATACAAAGTATATCTTATAACTTATTAATATATCGTAATATCATATAACTTATTAGATAATGTTACTCTTAAGTTAGGCTTCATGCATTGAAATCTGACCAATTATACGTCCTCTTAATTTATGGATCACAGCCGTACAACGGAGTTCGTGCACTAGGGGCAATGTTCTCCTCGAATGTTCTCAGCATTTCGAGAAGGTCTGAACACCTATGAGTGTGCACGGAGCGCAGTGATGATGATCTAACATAACATAACCTAACATACATAACCGTACTATACTCCTCCGGTGGTTAGTGCCAGAGGACTCACAACCCCATCCCTCTACGACCTCTTAAAAATGCTAGGAATTAAGGGAGGGATGCGGTCAAGAACAATGAAGACTATTGCTGAGTCAGCAGAAAGAGCGTCGTGCTGGCTGTGGCAGAATCGAGACAGACCAACAGTCAAATAATATTATGTCCAGACCAGACGGATCGGGCGACTATTTTACACCTTGACCACTTATTGCTCCCACGTAAGTCAACAGAGTAGGGAGAATTGAAGTAGGGCCCGAGACGAAGCGATAAGAGGTTACATAATCGACCGGAGGTGAGCATCAGACCAGATGCTTGGGGCAACTACCATACAAACAACAGTCCTAAACAACAAGAAGACCAGACAACTAGGCGTCAATCTTAACCAGCGGATGCCGATTTCCCACGAAAGTCAGACACTGACGGCCAAGTTATTTCAACTCGAAAGCGCAGTAACGCGCTAGGTTAAACCAAGAGCAGGTAAGGTATCTATTCTCGAGTGTGTTGCCTATTAAATGCAACTATTTTGTGCCGAACATGAAATGTAAACCTTAAGTTAGGTAATATATTTTCGAGTGTTTTGTGTATTAAGTGATAGTTATTTTGTGCCGAACATAAGCTTAGTTTAGGTAAGCTATTTTAGAAAGTTTTGTGTATTACGTTTAGTTAGTTTGTGCCGAACATACGGTGTAAGCCTTAGAGGCAATGCGGCAGGAGGTCGACGCCTGGAAGTCATGACCCAGGCGGGCCCACCTCCCCTAGAGTGTCAAGAAGCTAAAGGGCCGAACCACTTGCTCGACGGGGGTTTTACTTCTGATGATCAGATTGCCTCCTGCTGCGAAGCTCTGTACAAAGAGTTTCCTACTACTTTTATATGGTTAGTCCATTGACAGTCGGGACAAAGACCGGCGGACATCTGGAAAGACAGATGACACTGGGAAAGACCAGGACCAACGGCTGACCGGGCCGGCACCCCGCCAGCTGAAACTACTAGCTATAAGAACGAAACCTAATAAATGCCCCCAAGATTCACCGAAAGGGGGGGAGAATGATGAGTCACACATCGATTCTACGGAGACGACAAGGACCGACCAACGGATTTTGATCCCAGAACAACGGCTGGAACACCAATGTAGCTGTGGTAGGAAATTCTCAACACAGAAGGGCATGAAAATACACAGAACGAAGAAGAGGTGTGGGAATACAGCATCAGTAGCTCAACAGCGCACTGTCTCGGCAGGTAAGACGTCAGAAGATCTCAGTCAGGAGTCAATCCACAGAACTGAGAATATTCAAGTTGAGCTGTCTGATGATGAATTCGCTCACCTCTTGGACGGGAAGAGAGAGAAGATCAAGTTTCCTCCCGCCTGCAACACAGTAGTTTGGGAGAAGTTAGACAAGTCACTAGCAGAAGCCATAGACCACCACCTTAAACGGCTGAACTTGTCCCAGAAGCTTGAAAGCATAGGCGAAGTGGTCTATTATTATTGCGTCAAGGAGTTAGGCTTAGGCAATAAGGAAGTAAGGGCGAGCACGAAACCACAAAAAAGCAGACGACAGAAACAAATAGAAGAGATTAGGAGGCAGAAAAACCATGCCAGGAAACAATTCAAGAAAGCTACAGAAGCAGAGAAGGAAGCACTGCATCAGGTATGGCAGCATCTAAAATCAAAACATAAGGGACTGGGTAGAGCAGACAGATTGTATCGAAAAAGGAAAGCAACCAAGAGGGCCAGGGAAACGTTCTTCAAAGATCCGTTCAAGTTTGCAAAGGAGCTATTTGAACCACCAAGATCTGGAACATTAAAAATCAGCAAGGAGGAGCTAGAGAAACATCTAAGAGAGACCTATTCGGACAGCCAGAGAGACGAACCGCTGAAGTCAATGACAGGAATCATGTGGCCGAGCGAACCGGGCACCCCATTCAATGATAGGCCGCCGACGTTAAAAGAAGTTATAGATGTTGTTCACAGAGCCCGCAACAACTCGGCCCCAGGTCCAAATGGCGTTCCATACCTGGTTTACAAAAGATGCCCAGAGGTACTGAAACGACTGCATCGGCTGCTCAGGAGTGCATGGAAGAGGCAGATTGTGAGCCAGGAGTGGAAAAAGGCCAATGGCGTGTACATTCCAAAGGAACTGAACTCAAATGAGATTACGCAGTTCAGACCAATCTCCCTACTGAATGTGGAAGGGAAAGTATTCTTCTCTGTAATGGCAAAGAGACTCACCTCGTACCTCGTGGAGAACGGGTACATAGATACTGCCATACAGAAGGGAGGAGTCCCTGGTGTCCCCGGATGCTTGGAGCACGCGACAATGATATGGGACGCGATACAGAGAGCAAAAACCGAGAAGCTAGATCTAGACGTCATATGGCTAGATCTTGCAAACGCATATGGATCAGTCCCACATCAGATGATTTGGCAGGCTCTCCGAATGTACCATGTACCCCAGAGTGTGACCGCCATGCTCAGACTGTATTTTACAGGCTTCACTGTGCGTTTCTCCACACAGGAATACATGACCGACTGGATAGAATTGCAAGTCGGCATTGCGATGGGATGTACAATTTCGCCCATACTCTTCGTGATGGCGATGCAGATAATATTGAGAGCAGCAGAAGGAGTTGGAAAACGACCAGACTTGGGAGGTGGATACCACATGCCACCACTTAGAGCATTTATGGATGACACCACCGTCCTAGCATCAGAAGAGAGCCACGCCCGCAGGATGCTTGAACGCCTGGACGAACTCATCGTGTGGTGCCGGATGAGCTTCAAACCAAAGAAGTCACGAAGCCTATCCATCAGACGAGGGAAGACCAAGCAAGTTACATTCAATGTGGCGAAACAGAGGATTCCAACCGTCTGCGAGGAGCCAATAAAGAGCCTTGGCAGAGTGTATGACGCCTCATTGAAAGACACGAAAGCAGTTCAGAGAGTAAGAGAGATGGCAGAGCAAGGGCTACATATCATCGACCGGAGTAGACTTTTAGGAAAGTTTAAGATCTGGTGCCTCCAGTTTATGTTGATACCCAAACTGCTATGGCCTCTTCTGATATATGAGATCAGCTCAAGTACGGTGGAAGCGATGGAGAGCAAGATTAGCAAGTACACGCGGAAATGGCTGGGAGTACCACCGGGACTGACGGATGTTGCGCTGTACTGCAAGAAAGCCAAGCTGGTCCTTCCGTTCAAGTCAGTCCTAGAGGAATATAAAGCCGGCAAGGCCAGACTGGCAGTTATGCTGCAAAGCTCGTCAGACGAAACTATCCGAACAGTGGAACCCACAGTGAAGACCGGTCAGAAGTGGCAGGCGTGTGCAGCAGTACGCGAAGCACGTGAGAGTCTCCAGCTAAAGGAAGTAATGGGCTACACGCAGACCAACAGGCGTGGATTTGGTCATGGAGACATCCAATGGTGGTCAAAGGCATCAAATAGACAACGAAGGGACATGATAGTCAGGGAGATAAGAGATGTCGAGGAGAACAAGCGTGTACAAAAGGCAGCACAACAAGTGCAGCAAGGCCAATGGACCACATGGGAGATGGCTTTGCAGAGGACACTAACATGGAATGACATGTGGCATATGGCACCGCTGCGGCTCAGCTACATAGTCAGATCTATGTATGACCTTCTACCATCAGCCTGCAACCTCGTGAAGTGGGGGAAGACAGATGACAATCGATGTCCTCTTTGCGGAGGAAGACAGACGATGGAACATGTTCTTTCCTCGTGCAAGACAGCACTAGGCCAAGGGCGGTACACATGGCGACACAACAGAGTGCTGCATGAACTGGCTGCCACCGTGGATGGGGCGCGGATGAAGGCCAACAATAAAGTTCGACCAGCTACGACTAACACCTACTTTTTGAGAGCGGGACAGGCTGCACGCCCCAAGCAGAACCACTGGAACGACTTCACTATCCTGGACATAGCTAACGATTGGGAGATGGCGGTTGACCTCCCAGGGCGAGGGAAGTACCCAGAGTGCATTAAGAGATCTAAAATGCGCCCAGACATTGCACTCTACACGTCAAATATGACCCATGTCATTTTAATAGAACTCATAGTGCCATTTGAATCCAGGATAGAGGAACAACATATATTCAAACTATCTAAATACAAGGATCTCGCCACCGAGCTGAGAAAGCAGGGAGTACAGAGTAGAGTGTTTTCGGTGGTGGTTAGTGCCAGAGGACTCACAACCCCATCCCTCTACGACCTCTTAAAAATGCTAGGAATTAAGGGAGGGATGCGGTCAAGAACAATGAAGACTATTGCTGAGTCAGCAGAAAGAGCGTCGTGCTGGCTGTGGCAGAATCGAGACAGACCAACAGTCAAATAATATTATGTCCAGACCAGACGGATCGGGCGACTATTTTACACCTTGACCACTTATTGCTCCCACGTAAGTCAACAGAGTAGGGAGAATTGAAGTAGGGCCCGAGACGAAGCGATAAGAGGTTACATAATCGACCGGAGGTGAGCATCAGACCAGATGCTTGGGGCAACTACCATACAAACAACAGTCCTAAACAACAAGAAGACCAGACAACTAGGCGTCAATCTTAACCAGCGGATGCCGATTTCCCACGAAAGTCAGACACTGACGGCCAAGTTATTTCAACTCGAAAGCGCAGTAACGCGCTAGGTTAAACCAAGAGCAGGTAAGGTATCTATTCTCGAGTGTGTTGCCTATTAAATGCAACTATTTTGTGCCGAACATGAAATGTAAACCTTAAGTTAGGTAATATATTTTCGAGTGTTTTGTGTATTAAGTGATAGTTATTTTGTGCCGAACATAAGCTTAGTTTAGGTAAGCTATTTTAGAAAGTTTTGTGTATTACGTTTAGTTAGTTTGTGCCGAACATACGGTGTAAGCCTTAGAGGCAATGCGGCAGGAGGTCGACGCCTGGAAGTCATGACCCAGGCGGGCCCACCTCCCCTAGAGTGTCAAGAAGCTAAAGGGCCGAACCACTTGCTCGACGGGGGTTTTACTTCTGATGATCAGATTGCCTCCTGCTGCGAAGCTCTGTACAAAGAGTTTCCTACTACGTCTTTTAAATCGTAGGACCAGGTTGAACACAAATATGTTGTTAAACTCGAGCGTTGCAGAATGTTAAGCTAATTTGTGATAGTCATCATCATGTGCCATACTGGTTGGCATAGGCGATCATGTCCTTCCACAATCTTCTATCTACAGTGCATCGTATCAGTTCTGTTGTTGACTGCTTTCCATGCCATGACATCAAGCTATCCAGTATTTTCTCTCTTTGTCGTCCGCAATATCTCTTTCCTTTTATTTTGCCAGTTGTAACCAAATATTCCAACTTTCCTCTTCTCATGATGTGCCCGAAAAATGGTGATTGTTTCTTTCTCATGTTTTTTAGTAGCTCGCTTCTTGTTTTGGCCTCTTTGAGAACTTCCTCGTTGGTCTTTTTAGCTGTCCAGGGAACTTTCAACATTCTTCTGAGAAATCCCATCTCTGTGGCCTCTAATCGTCTTTTCATTTGTTTGTCTATTGTCCATGATTCGCTTCCATATGTCAGAATTGGTTCTTTATAGCACTGACTCTATTTCTCATTTCTATTGACATAGACTTGTTGCTTGTTGCATAAGATATTTTTCATTTTCTGAAATGCTATTTTGGCCCAAGGTATTCTGCTTTTTATTTCAGTGGTTCATCTTCCATCTGATGTTATTATTGTGCCCAAGTATTTGACGCGTTGCACTTGTTTCAAATTTGTCCTGTTTATTTTTATGCTGCATGATGGTGATGATTGTTTCTTTGATTGACCATTACGTCTGTTTTTTCACTATTCAGACTGAGACCTTTGGGGATAGTCATATATATTTAAAAGAAGCATTGAGTTTTAAAAAAGTGTACATCTGTAAGACTGATATAAAGAATTGTTGTTTGTATGTTGCATATAAAATGTTGTTTATATGTTGCATTTAAAGTGTTATTTATATGTTGTATATAAATTATGGCTTATAGTTTGTATTTAAAGTGTTATTTATATGTTGTATATAAAATGTTGCTTATATGTTGTACATAAAATGTCGTTTTTGTATGTTATAAATGCAACGTCGTTTATATGTTGTATAAATATGTCGTTTATACGTTGTGCATAAAAATAAAGTAAAATAATACATCAAAACAAATAAAACCAGGGCTAAAACTAAGAATAGCAAAATGTTACATCTTCTCAACATTCCTGTATGGTGCAGAAACATGTACACTAGATAAGAGAATAGAACATAGAATTGAAGCCATTGAAATGTGGATATATAGAAGAAAAGGAGGAATTGGATGGAAAGAAAAGAAAACAAATGAAGTCTTAAAACAACTAAATATGAAAAGAGAACTACTAAACACAATTCAAACAAGACAAATGCGATTTTTGGGCCATGTTAAAAGACACAACAGCCTACTAAAAGTAATCTTGGAAAAGAAAATAGAAGGTAAAAGAGGCAGAGGCGGACCAAGACTAATATCGACTAGTAACATCAAAAGATGGACATGTCAGCCTATGACAACCTGCACCATCAAAGCAGTAGACAGAACGGAATAGCGCTCCATGGTAGCCGACCTTCGACGCGGGGACAGCACTCATTAACGAAGATGTTCGATAAGACATCATGTGCGAGTTTCTGAACACAACAATTTAAAACGTGGTATTTTTTTAGAGACTACCTTTACATTTGATCGTAGTACGTTAAAGCACTATGTGATTTCAATGAGAATGGTACAACATTCGTGACCACTCTCGCGTAATATTTGTCGATTGCAATGTAATTGCTATATACTTCCAAGAATTTTAGTAGATATTGTAATGGGACAATCTTGCAATTTTGTCCAGCGTGAAAATGAGCGTCTTGATATATCCAAGTCGTTCTTGTTGTCTTTTTTTTTTTCTGATTTTATATTTTTTGAAACAGATAAACTCGATCAGCTTTTGTTAGAAATAATTCAACGGTTTCAGCGCAATTGCTTTAATTGTAAAACAGCGCAATTGCTTTAATTGTAAAAAAAAAAAAACATTTTCAAAGCCATCATTGTTGCTGCTACGCTACATCAGATATGAGTATGTGCCTCTGAAATTCTTCTTTTTCTTCTCCATCTTCTTCTTATACCTTCCAGCTCTCCGCGGAGCATAGTTCTCCAACAAAGACTTTCCAATCCGTTGTGATTCTTGCCATTCTTTTAAGATCATTCCATGTCTTTCCCATTTTCATCTTTGCTTCCATCTATCTTCTCCAATAATATTTTGGGTTTCCTCTGTCTTTTTTTAAGGGATTCCCAGAAATCGTCTATTTGGCAGTACTCTCAGTTGGCTTCCTCAGTGTGTGTCAGCTTCAGCACCATCGTTTTCGCGGTGTCTCTTTATCCACTGGTATTTGACTGGTACATTTCCATAATTCTATGTTAGTGATTTTGTTCTGCCATTTCCATCCTTTTATTCTGCGCAAAAATCCAAAAATGAAGGTCTGTATCTTCATGTACCTCTGGAATTATCACTTAGAAATTACATCAACGCTTTGACGTCAGCTCATGGGGTGTTAATAGGTGCGATTTAATGAAATAATGAAAGTTTGCACGCCAAGCACGCTTCCGCGCTGGAATACGTCACAGATGATGTTCGTTTTACTCTCTATAACTTATAATGCTACACACGGCAAATTATAGTCCGTTCAGAATCGTTTGCCGAGATGTTATGATTTATAATTCAAAAAGTTCTTGATGATTTCACATGATTTTTGGCATACGGTGTTAAAATGTCCATGTCACGAGAACATATGTGTTACTCGATGTCTAGCTATAACGGTTTTCTTAAAGCGGCGAATTCCTTTGATCTTTGCCCATGTAACTATTATTTTGACCCTAATCAAAATGTTTTACAGTAATCTAGTGCAACGATGACCCATAGGCGTGTCCATAAAATTTTACTTGGTGGCAAGTATACAAATTTTAAATTATATATAGAACTTTTGTTCGTAGAGTCAATTTGATATAGTTCCATGCTCTTGGTGTGAGTTTCCCAAATGTTGTCGCTGCCTTTCAAATACGTACATTTAGTTCATCATCTAAGGAAAGTGTGGCTGTAATAGTGGATCCAAGATAGCTGAACTTCTGTACTGACTCAAGCAGGCTTCCATTCAAAGTAATGGTTGTTGGTTTGCTTATAACATATTTTTGATTGCTTGGGTGGTCTTGAACAATAAACTGTTTAACAAATCAACTAGGAAATTTTGCAAATCAAACTATTTATCTGTAGACTTAATCAGAGTAATGATCATTCAGAATCAGACGAGTCAAATAGGTCGATTACTGCTTTCGGCTGAACAAACAACAAACCATCCTTTTTCCAATATTCCTCTTCTTGTCGTAACACATGATCCTCACATTTTACCCAGTAGTCTTTATTTATATTTGATAGAGCCTGATTTGTAAGTGTCTCAACATCGCATAATTTGAAAGTTTTATTTGTATATGCTACGTGTCCTTTAACTTTTGCCAAAACTAGTTCTATAGGATTTAAGTGTGCATGATATGGAGGTAGTCTCAAACATCTATGGCCATGTTCTTGAATTAACTTGTCTATTTTAAATATCTTTGTACGTTGTGCCTGTTTTACAAGGCTAAGCAATTCGGGTTTCAAGTAGCTGTCGTTAACTTGTATGTGTTCTTTTATGAGCCACGTTTTGATTGCATCTTTTGTACTTGATGATGTTGGGATTCTATCTTCTACGTTAACTACGTTATGGTATGAAGCATTGTCCATTATCAGACAAGAAGGTCGATCTAATATTGGAAGGATACTTTTCTCGATCCAGTCTTTAAATATGTGCCCATTCATTTCGGAGTGGTAGTCTCTATTGTCTATGGATTTTGAAATGAAAACGAGATGAGCATTCTGCAACAACCCATTATGGCTGCTACCTGCATGTGCAACTATCAAACGTTGCCCTTTACTGCTTGGTACTGATCTTTTAATACTTCCATCTGCTAACTGCCATTCCTTTTCATTTGTATGATGAGCGTTGATCCAAGTTTCATCTAAATAAACAATATCATAATCATTTTCGCGCATTTCCTTCACTTCACGTAAATACTTGCTTCTAAGAGCTACTAGATGTGGCTTCTCACAAATAATGTTTTTTCCACCAGCATACTTTCTAAAGGTGAAGCCTGCACTTCTTAATATTTTCCATAATGAAGTTTTTGATATTTCAATGTCGTTGTTAGTTTTCAGCCAAAGCTTCAACTTTCTAAGTGTCACTTCTTCGTTTATATCAAACATTCGACAGATTTATCTTTTTACTAGGTCCTTATCAAAACTGTCTAACGTTTCTTTCCTTCCTTGCTTTCTTGCATTTGTTGGCAATAAATATCCGCTTCCTTTAATATTCGATCAAATGAACGTTTACACAAACCTAAAATATGCATTGTTCTCTTCTCAGGGTTTGATAAAGAACAATAAAGATGTCCCTTTTTACGCTCTCTGCAGAAGTATTGATAAATCTTTATAGCAATGTTATGCTCAGTAAAATATTTTGCCTTTATATTCATTCTCACATAGACTTGCAGAAGATAATATGGATAGTGCCGCCTCCTTTCTGTAAATATTGAGATTTGCCTCTGAATTATGACTCGAACTCGAGTCTACGGCCGTGATTTTGACGTCACATAATTTCCGGTTTCGGCTAAAATGTCATTTTGTGCTAAACGGGAAATTTCATATGTAACATTTCTTTATAAAAATTTATAGTGGAAACATAACTATTTTAAGACGGTGCGCATTCAGCCGTGAAGGTCATGCCTATATGTTAAAGAATCAGCTGTGAGATGTAAGCATCTACATAATCCCGCCGGTGTTTATAATATCGATTAACTTTTTTTTAATATAGGTTAAATAAGGCATCTTTGAAACTGGATCACATTTCTTTGATAAAAAAATATTTTTATAGCGACATTAGTATTCTAAACCTAACTTCAAAAGATCAATGCAAATGAACAATAAGTTTTTGAAAAAAAATAAATTAATGTCTAGGCAAACGAATCTGAACGGACTATAGAAGCGTATCTACATAGTGCTTAATTGTGGGTGTTGTTCGTTATGTGTATTTGCAAACATGAATTCAATTGGTTACAATTAGTGTGGCCGTATTTCTCAATGATTTTGTCAACATGGTACACCTTTTTCTTATTCGTATTCTTCACAAGTTGTAACAATTCGGGTTTTAAATATGTGTCGTCAAATTTGACATTTTCATTCGCAAGCCATGTCCTAAATTTGCTCTTTTGTATTTGATGCAGTAGGCACTTTGTCCCATCTTGAATTCCCTAAGGAAGTGCTGATATATTAAAACAGTAATCTTTTGCATAGTTATAAATTTGCATTTCAAACTCATTGTAATTTAGATATAAATGTTGGTATTTAAAGTCAACAAATTGTCTACTGAGTCTTCACAAAATTAATAAAGATACGCCTTCACTTAGGTAATTAATGCCCAGGCCGTGGTGCGTCATGTCGTTCAATAACAATTCAGTTTTGTGCACGGGATTTTCCTGAACTTAGTGTTTCTGCAATAGCCAAACTATTTTACGGGAACGACCGCAACAAATTAATGTATATATCCTAAAATGGTGTCAAATTCGAACATGGTGAATTTAATATAGCCTAAAGAAGAAAACTTTTAAACTAGATCAAATTTCTCAGAGCAAAAAATATTTCTATAACGACATCAATATTATAAGATTACATGCAAAAGTTGAAAGCAAAATAACAAACGGTTATCACGTAAAGCTAATTCAAGTGTGGTTATGAATTTCTGAACGGACTATAGTTATTATTTCTTAACAAATATATAAACAAAGTAATTTAATTTTCACTGGGTGAAGGTGCAAAAAATATGTGATGGACGCTTTTTTAAATCAACTTGTCGAACCCAAATTTTCATATTCCATACAACAGTGAATCAACCATATTTTTAAACATCGGACCACGGGTTAATGCTCGGTCCGTATTTGTGGGTGAATAGTTCATGAACGAAGTAATGTTCTTTCTTGTCTTTATTATTTTTTTCAGAACATATTAAGCCAGCATCTGTTTTATCAATATGGGGGAATGAACAATTGAGGCACTGTCTGACAAGCTTCATTGGGAGAGGAATGAACAATTGAGGCACTGTCTGACAAGCTTCATTGGGAGAGGAATGAACAATTGAGGCACTGTCTGACAAGCTTCATTGGGAGAGGAATGAACAATTGAGGCACTGTCTGACAAGCTTCATTGGGAGAGGAATGAACAATTGAGGCACTGTCTGACAAGTTTCACTGGGAGAGGAATGAACAATTGAGGCACTGTCTGACAAGCTTCAATGGGAGAGGAATGAACAATTGAGGCACTGTCTGACAAGTTTCACTGGGAGAGGAATGAACAATTGAGGCACTGTCTGAAAAGCTTCATTGGGAGAGGAATGAACAATTGAGGCACTGTCTGACAAGCTTCATTGGGAGAGGAATGAACAATTGAGGCACTGTCTGACAAGCTTCATTGGGAGAGGAATGAACAATTGAGGCACTGTCTGACAAGCTTCATTGGGAGAGGAATGAACAATTGAGGCACTGTCTGACAAGCTTCATTGGGAGAGGAATGAACAATTGAGGCACTGTCTGACAAGCTTCATTGGGAGAGGAATGAACAATTGAGGCACTGTCTGACAAGCTTCATTGGGAGAGGAATGAACAATTGAGGCACTCTCTGACAAGCTTCATTGGGAGAGGAATGAACATTTGAGGCACTGTCTGACAAGCTTCATTGGGAGAGGAATGAACAATTGAGGCACTGTCTGACAAGCTTCAATGGGAGAGGAATGAACAATTGAGGCACTGTCTGAAAAGCTTCATTGTTGCATGAAAAGTGTTCCTTGTTGCAGTTTCCTTATATTCCAAGTCCGACTTGCTGCCGGAGCTACTGAGATTAATGCTCTGTGCACACCGTGAGCTGTGTGTTTCATCGGCTGGTGTTTCTATATTCAGATTGCTAACGATGAATGATGATATCGTATGATGAAGGACAGTTGAGTTGCGTTCACTATCGATGCTGCTATGCCTTATGTGTCTATTTACGTGTGCTATGTTTGCTACGATGGGGACTGCAACTTCTTTTTTAGTTAGGATATTTGATGAAATGTTAATTCGGATGATTCCACTTACACGGGCGGTTGAGCAATTATGGATTTCCATTCATTTGCAGTGATACCGGGGCCTTCGAATATCTATAACTATAACTGTTTTATGTTTTGCTGAGTCGACTGGACAACCCGAAAGTTGTGATGGAATCCACATCCACTTTATCGCTACGCCAACGCCCCACTATGACTACATTGACGCTGTGAGGCGATGTATAAGTTTGATTAAACAAATAAAGCTTTCTCAAGTAAATACTTACATGCACTACACACAGCCAACTATAGATTTACTTAGGCATGCGGACTGAGAGAATATTCCCAGAAAAAATCCAACCAGTCTGACGTTTTCAGCTTTTGTGAGCAGAGCTTGTTGTGGGTAGAGTGACGTCAACCCGTCTATATCTTCTGTAGTTGAAAACGTCACACGTTAGCTGGAGGGATTTCCGGTTTTATTTTCTACCCTCGGGTTATAGTAGATCTATACTGGGGTGTGGTACTACAGTGTTATACAATAACAATTCTGAGCATAACAGTACTAATCTATTAATTGTTTCGTCATTTTTGAACGCTGACGTAATTATTGTCGATACTCATCGTGCATTGTTACAGACATGTCATATGAATAAATAGCTCACTATTTTAATCTTTGTACATATCTACGAGCTTGTTCATTTCTATTCTTGAATCAATATCCATTAATTGCTTTGTTCATGTTATCGTTTTCACGAAGCGTTATAATTTTAGCAATTGTTCATCTTATATGAAGTGCATTAATTTGTTGCTGTTGTTATATTGAATAGGGACCTCTGATTTCACATTCCTTCTTTTCTTTTCTTTTTTTTCCTTCTCTTATTCATAACAGTTACTACAAATATTATATTAATACAATATAAGGAAGAATTAATTATCATATTTTTTGGCTATGTAATGGGAAGGGAATAGCTGGAATATATTGTAAAATTTGGGATAAATGAGGGTCGAAGAGATAGAGGGAAACAAAAAAGAAAAGATACCAGACAGCTTAAGAGATTGGCTTGGCAGAAGGTCAACGCCTGAAATGATAAATAACTGTCGAGATCGAAAGTTGTGGAGAAACATGATCACTTACACCAGCAGACTTGGCACTTGATGATGATGATACTACATATGTTCTATATTTTTATTTTGTAACTTCTTATTCTTTACTCTCTTCTTCCTCTTCATCATCTTCTACATCTTCTCTCTAACGTCGATTTTTCCCTTCTCTTCCTCATCTTTCAATTCCTGCCACTCGTCCTAAAGATGTTTTCCATCTTTCTTCTAATCTTCTTCTACTTCTACTTCATCTATTTCTTTCTATTACTTTTATTTCTGCTTTTACCCATCTTCTCCTTCTTCTTCTTTTTCTCTTGCTTTCAGTTTCTGCTTGTCTTTCTTATATTATACCATTTTTTTCCCTTCATCCATTCCGTTCTCACAACCTCTACTCTTTTCTTCTTTTCATGTCTTGTTCTTCTCTCACGCCTTTAAATTTATTTCCTTTTTAAAATTTCTAATTTGTATGTTTAAAAAAACATTTTAAAATGTTGTATGTCTGAAAAAATTATGGTCAATAACACCATATTCCCTATACGCCACTTGGCGTGACGGGGCTCTTTACTTTCTCTTTTTTTAAAAAAAACATATTTCCATACTTCTGCTTCTTTCTTCTATTTGTCCACGCTGTATATTATTTTACAGTATGAATGTCATATCGTCTTTGTTTGATCCGACAAGACAGACCTTGCTCAATGTATTTTATGCCACGAATCATTTCTTTCACAAAAAATAAGGACATATTCCCCTAAATATCAGCCTTTCACTTACCATTACAAACTATACATTTATTTAAACATTTCGGCTTTATCAATTATGCTTACACGAACCTTCATGAATAGAGTTGTCCCCCATTGGTATCTGTCCTTAAGTGATTTTGTGAATTTCCGTCGTCTCCGGTCTGATTATGCAAGTGGCCGGTAACTCTAAAATGCTTTTAAACAGTTAAACAAATCGTTGTTCTTTATAATGTAATATTTCTGTACTAAATGAGCGTAAATAATGACCCATTATGATGTGCACAGCAGCAGACATTCAATAAATGCAAATAAAATACTACAAGAAACATCATTAACTTGTTAGACTTTACCTTGACTTATTGTTAAATCACCCTACAGTTCCTCATTGCTTTTCATTGTTTTACACCAGTCTTCTCCATTTAAAGTTATTGCTTTTGTTGTTTTAATGCATTCTATTTTATCCACTTTACCCACTAGTCTGCTTCATTTTATTCCCTTCTGGTACTTTCTTTTGTATTTACTTTATACCACACCTAGCCCTCTCTCTTTCCTTTCTATTTGATATATATTGTTATCCATTACCTATTATTTTACTCATCTCTTTCGTTTGTTCTATCAGCCTGGAGGATATATTCTGTTAAAGGGACATCGATTCTCCATTTCAAAATGCCACGGGCTAAGTATATCGTAACAGTAATGACGTTCCATCACACCTCAAGTCCTCTGGGATTATGGCTCAATTACACATTTGTGTATTCTTCCTGAAAATCAAGTAATAAAATCAGATAATGAGCACGATCATTAGAGTGCCCTCGTACAGCGATCGGGCAGTGAGCTCCCGATTTCATTGCTGGGAAGGTCTAGCTCTTACAGCAGTCGGACAACAAAACATAGGTCCTGTATTCAAGTTGAACAAATTAGAGCAACTTCGGCAGCTGATAAAGGAAAATAGCAGGCTATATGCCGCTGTCTGAACTACAATATTCGAAACTAAATTTCTAAATTCTAACTAAATACAATCTTCATCCCACCGTTGTGCTACCAATGCCATTCCTGGACACAAGATGCAAGAACAATAAGCAAAATAACATCTGCTGATATGAAGTGTGTTAGACGAATGACAGGAAACAGTCTGAGAGATAAGATCAGAAATGAAGAACTCAGAAAAACGATGGGAATAACCCCCGCCATAGTATATATATATATATATATATATATATATATATATATATATATATATATATATATATATATATATATATATATATATATATATATATATATATATATATACAAAAGATACAATGATTTGGCCACGTGACAAGGCAGAGTGATCAAAACACAACACAACGAGCTCTCAATGTATGTTGCAATAACACCAGACCCAAGGGTCGACCACGAAAAATATAGATTAACGGAATATTAGAAGCACTAGGAAATATAACAGCAGCAGAGGCGAACAGAGGAGCAAAAGACCGCAAATTATATCTCCTCTAGACGATAAAAGGCAAATGAGGAAGGAAAGAATAAGTCTGATCTAGGTTCAGAAAAGAACAGATTCTTCTGCAACCACTAATTGACGTGAAATAATTTTCTTTGTATAAAGTACCATCACAACTTTATGGGAAAGCTGGGCAACAAGACCACGTTGTTTTCTTTTTTTTTTTTTTTGGCCCAGGCGTTTTAATTGCCTTGGACATGTACTCATTTAAGAAATGCAACCTGCATATAATTCATCGAACCTGAACAAGAATGCATGTCGAGCTTAATGTGAGGAGTGGGTTGGAAATACATCAGTCATGTTCTCAGAATGAATGAAGAAAGACTTCCCCATCAGACTTTAACGTGGAAGCCCTCTGGCAAAAGAAATAAGGCAGACACCAAGAATGGCTAGAAGAACAATTACAAGGGAAGGCTCAAACGTGGGATTAAGTTGAGTGCAACCCTACTAGCGTGATGTCATCGATCAAGATTCATCTTTGCAAGCAATAGATGGCTGACAGAATCCAACCCACAAATACCCCTGCTGGCAAAGCTGAACTTAAGTCAGTGACGTGGCTCTGTGACAGTAGAGTTGCGAGCAGGCCTATAGATAAAGATGGATGTGTCAGTTTCTGAGACTTAGACGTCGAACAACTCATGCCCTAGAAGTAGTCAACGACTCATAACTGGCTGTTGGTGTCAGCATCAGTGCATGATATTTCTTGAAGATTCTACTCCTTGTACTGACTCTGGAAACAGACACGCTGGTCTGGTTAATCGCATGGAGATCAAGTGGAAAGCAACAATACTCAAAAATACGACGCCGAAGTCGGATGAGTTAGACCAAAAGGTGCATATATCGTAGATTGCTTCGGAACATCGGCTACACCCATGCCCAACATATCACGAATAGAGAAAACCTTTGTGACCAAGACCGGTACCAAATCGGGACACGCTTTATGTTGTTGTTGTTGTTGTTGTTGTTGTTGTTGTTGCTGTTGCTGCTGTTGTTGCTGTTCTTAGGACCATCATCACTGCACACATGACGAAACCATAGGTGCTCCGATATCCAGCTCGAGAAAATCCGAGGAGAAATTGTCGAGCTAAACACTTAGAAAAAACTTCATGACTGTCGAATTAAGTCATAAGCACTTAGAAAAAACTTCATGACTGTCGAGTTAAGTCATAAGCACTTAGAAAAGACTTCATGACTGTCGAGTTATGTCATAAGCACTTGGAAAAAACTTCATGACTGTCGAGTTAAGTCATAAGCACTTAGAAAAGACTTCATGACTGTCGAGTTAAGTCATAAGCACTTAGAAAAAACTTCATGACTGTCGAGTTAAGTCATAAGCCCTTAGAAAAAACTTCATGACTGTCGAGTTAAGTCATAAGCACTTAGAAAAAACGTCAAGACTGTCGACTTACGTGATAAAGATATTGGAAAACTCTTTAATATTGTCGAATTACACGATAAATGTATAATAAAACTGTTATATTGTTCAGTTACGTGATAACAAGGAAGAACAAGTCTTTAATCATGTTTATTACCATACCATGTTTTCTATTTTTTTTTTCAATTCTCCCTCACATTTAGCTTTACTGCAGCTTCGCATTTTTATGCATTCGTTTGCATTTCTTTGCCGTAACCCCTCTTTAATAAATGTCCAATTACATAATAGAAACTCGTTGATACTGTCAGATTAAGTATTAAAGAGACAAGCTAACTCTTCAATAAATTCTGATTGCGTGATAAACAAATAAAAGAACTCTTTTAATCGTGATTAGATTATACTGAGACTTTTATTTATGCAAGAACAATAATCGATTCAATGAACCGTCAGCTGGGATATTCCCTGTGGATAAGACAGAAGCCCACGAATAGTTATCTCTCTTTAGTTACTTATAAAAAAAAATTAATAATGTGTGATTTGCTATAGGCCAAATAGTTAGACAGCCTGTTCAACATGTGCAGAAAATGTAACGAGAATCGATAGTAAAAGTGAATAATAAGAAACAGCATGACTTTCTCTCTATATATATATATATATCTCGATTGTTTGATTATATTTCCCTCTTAGGGGTTGTCCGTTATAAGTTCTTCTTCTGCGATCATGGCTCATTCAGACTAGAACTTCGAACTCTCTTATGAAGGCAGCTGTCGGTTTAAGTGATTCGGTTGCCCCGAATAGATTCTTTTCCAGGGAGGTGGGTGTGGACCACATTGCCCTTCTTAGGTCTGTGTACTGAGGGGCAATCCTGTAGATCGTGTCTTGTTGGTCATGTTATCCAGGGATCAGTGGCATAGGCTGGTAGTCCCTATTTTGAGTTATCTGTTAAGTGAGCGTGGATAAGTTGTATCACTAGTTTACGGCAACTTCGAGACATTTACGCCTTTTGGCCCGACACATCCGTCTTCGACTTGGATGAGTAGATTTTGCTTAACAATTTTTGCCCGGAATGCGGTCATTTTTTGGTCTATTCTTTTCGATTTTAATTGCCAGGGGTTCTTTAACGTGCGGGAGGGCACATGGGGCATCCTTTTTTTTTCGACGTTCTTCCGAGAGGACTAGACATCATACCTCACTACCTAGAGATAATGGGAGGGTAAAGCCACTAAGAAATCACGAATTCAACTTTTATTTAAAAAATATTCATGTTTGTCTATTATTGCCTATTGATCTTATAACCAGAATGTACTAAAAACCCTGCCATTGTCGTTTCCGACATTTTTTAGCACTGTGTTGTTGTGTATACTAACTCGGAATTTTGTATTGCATGTGTATAGTTTGTTTGTTTCACCCGATGACGGCTTCAGCCGAAACGTTGCATCTTGTCTTGCCTTTCTGTTAGTTTAGTAGTTTAATATCATTTTATTTTTATTTTCTTTGGTTTGTGCAGCTATACATTTTGTGCCGCCCCGCGTATTTCATATTTTATTCTATCTGATATCTGTGCTTATCTACCTTTTAGTATCTCTCCACGGCCTGTGGCGGAGATCGAACCCGAGACCTTCTTGTCCAGAGGCCGACGTCTTACCTCTAGACCACACAGTCTCACCAGTTTGGTCACGTGTTACCAGATACACAACAGGCAGGTGATACGGCTCTTTAAACACCTCGCTACGTGGCAATGAGGAAGTGTTCAACACCTGGCTACGTGGCAATGATGAAGTGTTAAACACTTCGCTACCTGGCAATGAGGAAGTGTTCAACACCTCGCTACATGACAATGATGAAATTTTAAACACCTCGCTACATGACAATAAGGAAGTGTTCAACACCTCGCTACGTGGCAATGAGGAAGTGTTCAACACCTCGCTACGTGGCAATGAGGAAGTGTTCAACACATCGCTACGTGGCAATGAGGAAGTGTTCAACACTTGGCTACGTGACAATGAGGAAGTGTTCAACACCACGCTACGTGGCAATGAGAAAGTTTTAAACACCTCGCCACGTGGCAAATATGAAGTGTTCAACACCTCTCTACGTGGCAATGAGGAAGTGTTTAACACCTCGCTACGTGGCAATAATGAGATGTTAAACACCTCGCTACGTGGCAATGAGGAAGTGTTCAACACCTCGCTACGTGGAAATGAGGAAGTGTTCAACACCTCGCTACGTGGCAATGAGGAAGTGTTCAACACCTGGTTACGTGGCAATGAGGAAGTGTTAAACACCTCGCTACGTAGCAATGAGAAATTGTTAAACACCTCACTACGTGGCAATGATGAGATGTTAAACACCTCGCTACGTGGCAATGAGGAAGTGTTCAACACCTCGCTACATGGCAAATATGAAGTGTTCAACACCTCTCTACGTGGCATTGAGGAAGTGTTAAACACCTCGCTACCTGGCAATAATGAGATGTTAAACACCTCGCTACGTGGCAATGAGGAATTGTTCAACACCTGGCTACGTAGCAATGAGGAAGTGTTAAACACCTCGTTAAGTGGCAATGAGGAAGTGACAACGCCAGCTCAATGTAATAATGAAAAAAAAAAAAAACTGCTCCTCTTTCTCAATGCAATAACAAACCATCCAATAGTTAAGACAGACATTTTAATACATATATTATATAGAAGACAAAAGTGGCCAATAACGAAACATTCTTAAATATCTTAGTTCATTGCTAGCATAGGACAGAAAGACTATCAAAGAGATTATCAGAAATCTGAACATATATAACAAAGTAAAGGTTCTCTTCTCGCCTTGGTAGGTATATGGGGAAAATGGTGTTAGTGACCATACTTTTCTATGATCAAGTCACACTATTAGGTGATGTGATCGGTGTCACGCCAGGCTGTCTTTACTTCACATAAAAAAAAATCTCTCGGTACCTATTTTTAGTAGCTGGGTTAAACCCCCCCCCCCCCCCCCAGCATTTACAGTCGGAATAAAAATTTATCTGAACATATGTCCATGAATAAAATAAGACAACTGTACAGCATATGTCAATGAACTGATGTTGCAACAAAACCCAAGAGTCTACATTATTCCCATAGCAGCAAATGACATCTGAACATAGACTGTCGACATATCTGCTGAAAATCCATAAAAGCTTTTACATGCAAATATCACAAAATAAAACTGATAAAACCAGAGAAAGGAATAAACATGCCCATTGTGCAAGAACTTAACATTTCAGAAAAGTGAAAGCCGAGAAACATAAAAATTAGGGAAATAGAATATTTTTGTTAAATAAAAAGTGAAGATGGCGTAGAGATTGTCATTATCAAGGGAGTGGTCCTAGGTAGACGCAGAGAGAGAGAGAGAGAGAGAGAGAGAGAGAGAGAGAGAGAGAGAGAGAGAGAGAGAGAGAGAGAGAGAGAGAGAGAGAGAGATAGACCCAAAAAGAAAGAAGGTACAAGATATCACAGATAAGTCGGGATTAACTACTGCGGATGCTGGAAATTTCCTGCAGGACAGAAACAATCCGGCACTAATTGTCTTGGAAAGAAAAAAAGAACTAACAATGACTCAAAGAGCCATAAACAAACGCTAGGAAAACGCCAGATTAAGAGGAAGACCGAGAAAGAGATGGCTAAAGGGAATACTAGAGTCATTAGGAGGGAGGGATAACACCAGAAGAGGCCAACAGAAGAGCAAAGAACCGCAGATTATATCTCCCCTCGACGCCAACGGCAATGGAGGAAGGATAGAAGAAGAAGAAGATTTGTGTTAGGAGTTTTGATCCAGCAGATACAAACTAGATGATGATGTACCTTATACCTTATAATATACCTTATATACCTTATTTTCAAAGCATCGTAAAGGACTGAAGTATTAAGCTTCATCTAAAAACACCAAAGTAAAACATATACTCTGCAAGAAACTGACATACAGAAGGCAGCAAGGTAGGCAGAGATAGAGATGGGAAGATAGTACAAGAGAATCGACAGGTTCACACCTTCGCAGCAGTGCAATGAACAGGTGAAGATGGAGATACATGGAGAAGATTGACAAAGTTTGCCAGGACTGCTCCAAACATTCCCTCAGGTTGTGGGATTAAGAGAAGAAGAATTAGCAGAAAAAGGAACAAATTAGCAGAAGAAGAAAACGAAGAATTAGTAGAAGAAGAAACAGAAGAATTAGTAGAAGAAGGAAAAGAAGAATTAGTAGAAGAAGAAACAGAAGAATTAGTAGAAGAAGAAAACGAAGAATTAGTAGAAGAAGAAACAGAAGAATTAGTAGAAGAAGAAACAGAAGAATTAGTAGAAGAAGAAACAGAAGAATTAGTAGAAGAAGAAACAGAAGAATTAGTAGAAGAAGAAACAGAAGAATTAGTAGAAGAAGAAACAGAAGAATTAGTAGAAGAAGAAACAGAAGAATTAGTAGAAGAAGAAACAGAAGAATTAGTAGAAGAAGAAACAGAAGAATTAGTAGAAGAAGAAACAGAAGAATTAGTAGAAGAAGAAACAGAAGAATTAGTAGAAGAAGAAAACGAAGAATTAGTAGAAGAAGAAACAGAAGAATTAGTAGAAGAAGAAACAGAAGAATTAGTAGAAGAAGAAAACAGAAGAATTAGTAGAAGAAGAAAACGAAGAATTAGTAGAAGAAGAAACAGAAGAATTAGTAGTTAGTAGAAGAAGAAACAGAAGAATTAGTAGAAGAAGAAACAGAAGAATTAGTAGAAGAAGGAAAAGAAGAATTAGTAGAAGAAGAAAAAAGAAAACAAATTAGCAAAAGAGGAAGAGGTGTTTGTTCATTTAATTGAGGTGAAAAATTGAGGCAGAACATTCATATGTTGGATTTCAGCATAAGAGGGCAGCAATAAGACGCCATTTTAGTGCAAAATATAGTAATTTATACTTAACAAAATGCCATAGTTTATACTTAACAAAATCTGTAAGCAATACTTAACCAAATACTGTAATTTATGCACAACAAAATACATAATTTATACTGAACAAAATATGCAATTTATACTTAACAAGCTCGGTAGTTTACACTTAACAAAATCTGTAATTTATACTTAACAAAATCTGTAATTTATACTTAACAAAATCTGTAATTTATGCTTAACAAGCTCGGTGGTTTATACTTAACAAAATCTGTAAGCAATACTTAACCAAATACTGTAATTTATGCACAACAAAATACATAATTTATACTGAACAAAATATGCAATTTATACTTAACAAGCTCGGTAGTTTACACTTAACAAAATCTGTAATTTATACTTAACAAAATCTGTAATTTATACTTAACAAAATCTGTAATTTATGCTTAACAAGCTCGGTGGTTTATACTTAACAAAATCTGTAATTTATACTTAACAAGCTCGGTAGTTTATACTTAACAAAATCTGTAATTTATACTTAACAAGCTCGGTAGTTTATACTTAACAAGCTTGGTAGTTTATACTTAACAAGCTTGGTAGTTTATACTTAACAAAATCTGTAATTTATACTTAACAAGCTCGGTAGTTTATACTTAACAAAATCTGTAATTTATACTTCACAAGCTCGGTAGTTTATACTTAACAAGCTCGGTAGTTTATACTTAACAAGCTCGGTAGTTTATACTTAACAAAATCTGTAATTTATACTTAACAAGCTCGGTAGTTTATACTTAACAAGCTTGGTAGTTTATACTTAACAAGCTTGGTAGTTTATACTTAACAAAATCTGTAATTTATACTTAACAAGCTCGGTAGTTTATACTTAACAAAATCTGTAATTTATACTTCACAAGCTCGGTAGTTTATACTTAACAAGCTCGGTAGTTTATACTTAACAAGCTCGGTAGTTTATACTTAACAAGTTCGGTAGTTTATACTTAACAAGCTTGGTAGTTTATACTTAACAAGCTCGGTAGTTTATACTTAACAAAATCTGTAATTTATACTTAACAAGCTCGGTAGTTTATACTTAACAAGCTCGGTAGTTTATACTTAACAAGCTCGGTAGTTTATACTTAACAAGCTTGGTAATTTATACTTAACAAGCTCGGTAGTTTATACTTAACAAGCTCGGTAGTTTATACTTAACAAGCTTGGTAGTTTATACTTAACAAGCTCGGTAGTTTATACTTAACAAGCTCGGTAGTTTATACTTAACAAGCTTGGTAGTTTATACTTAACAAGCTTGGTAGTTTATACTTAACAAGCTTGGTAGTTTACACTCAACAAACTTGGTAGTTTATACTTAACAAGCTTGGTAGTTTATACTTAACAAGCTCGGTAGTTTATACTTAACAAAATCTGTAATTTATACTTAACAAAATCTGTAATTTATACTTAACAAGCTCGGTAGTTTATACTTAACAAGCTTGGTAGTTTATACTTAACAAGCTCGGTAGTTTATACTTAACAAGCTCGGTAGTTTATACTTAACAAGCTTGGTAGTTTATACTTAACAAGCTTGGTAGTTTATACTTAACAAGCTCGGTAGTTTATACTTAACAAGCTTGGTAGTTTATACTTAACAAGCTCGGTAGTTTATACTTAACAAGCTCGGTAGTTTATACTTAACAAGCTCGGTAGTTTATACTTAACAAGCTTGGTAGTTTATACTTAACAAGCTCGGTAGTTTATACTTAACAAGCTTGGTAGTTTATACTTAACAAGCTTGGTAGTTTATACTTAACAAGCTTGGTAGTTTATACTTAACAAGCTCGGTAGTTTATACTTAACAAGCTCGGTAGTTTATATTTAACAAGCTCGGTAGTTTATACTTAACAAGCTCGGTAGTTTATACTTAACAAGCTCGGTAGTTTATACTTAACAAGCTCGGTAGTTTATACTTAACAAGCTCGGTAGTTTATACTTAACAAGCTTGGTAGTTTATACTTAACAAGCTTGGTAGTTTATACTTAACAAGCTCGGTAGTTTATACTTAACAAGCTTGGTAGTTTATACTTAACAAAATATGTAATTTACACCTAACAAAATCTGTAATTTATACTTAACAAGCTTGGTAGTTTATACTTAACAAAATCTGTAATTTACACTTAACAAAATCTGTAATTTACACTTAACAAAATCTGTAATTTATACATAACAATCTGTATTATTGTTTATTTTCTCAGTGCGTCAAATACTTGTATTACACTCTCATTAAAGCATTATTCAATTAATATTTGTAAATAATTTAACGTATCAAAAGCAGAAATAACTACACAAAATAAGAACAGAATAAGCTAATTAGCAGAGCAGCTAGAAAGATCACAGCGAGATAAGAGAGATGTATTTTATGGCTTCTGTCAAAAATTACATCGGCCCAAGGGTGCAATGATAAGGTTCTCCTAATTACCAATTACCGATAGCTCTCAATTTTTTTTTTCTTCAGACGTGATCGAGATAGTTCGAAATGGAATTGCACAATTTCTTATGTGTTTGGGGGAAAGATATTTAAACGGAGCTAATCAGAAGAAACAAGAAAAGTCTCAGTCTGAATAGGAAGAAAACAGAAGTAATGGTTATATCGAAGAAACAATCACCACCATCATGCAGGAGAAAAATAAACGAGACAAATATGAAACAAGTGCAACGTTTCAAATACTTGAGCACAATAATAACATCAGATGGGAGATGCACCACAGAAATAAAAAGCAGAATAGCTCAGGCCAAAATGGCATTTCAGAAAATGAAAAATATCTTATGCACCAAATCTATGTCAATAAAAATGAGAAAGAGAGTTCATCTGTGCTATATAGAACCAATTCTGACCTATGGAAGCGAATCATCGACAGTAGACAAACAAATGAAAAGACGATTAGAGGCCACAGAGATGGGATTTCTCAGAAGAATGTTGAAAGTTCCGTGGGGAGGCTAAAAAAGACCAATGAGGAAGTTCTCAAAGAGGCCAGCACAAAAAGGGAGCTCTTAAAAAACATCAGAAAGAAGCAATCAACATTTTTCGGGCACATCATGAGAATAGGAAAGTTGGAATACTTGGTTACAACTGGCAAAATAAAAGGAAAGAGAGATCGCGGGCGACAAAGAGAGAAAATACTGGATAGCTTGGTGTCATGGCATGGAAAACAGTCAACAACAGAACTGATAGGATGCACTCAAGATAGAAGATCATGATGAATCAGAAGTAAAACAAAAAGTGAAAATTACACAGCAACAATGTCCTTTGATTCTGTTTTCTTTGGCATGTAACCATTAAGGCGGTATTACTTGACACGTAATATGTGTCTCGTAAGGCGAGACAACATAGTTTCATTGTTACTGGTTCATGATCATCTTTCCCACGATGAACCACGTCTGGCTATCACTGTTCACAGGCTTCTCAGAATATTCTTTGAAATGTTATTTTTGGTTTCTCTTTAATCTGCCTATCAACCAAAGCCCCTTTTCAATGAAATTCTTCTGATTTACACTTTTGAGTACAAGAATTAACAAGCTCCAGCATCCTGCCTGTTATAATTGTCTGCATTTGATTCTTTATTGCATGTTTCGAACAGTCCAAGGGTCGATAATTAACAAGATATTTCTCTCTTAGAAGGAGATTGTATGAATTAATGACATTATGAATATCAAAAAGACTAAAACTATGATCAAAAACAAAGAAAATTCTCAAGACCTACAATCAAATATCAAAGTTGATGGAATGAAATACATCTGGAGACTGTTCAGAGCTACAACTACCTCGGTACTATAACCAGTGATAAAAAATTTACAACTGAAATAAACAAAAGAATAGGTATGGCAAAAAATTAATTTTAATGCTATGAAAAATATACTAACATCGAAACAAATAACACCAGGGCTAAAACTAAGAATAGTAAAATGTTACATCTTCTCAATATTCCTGTATGGCGCAGAAATATGGACACTAGATCAGAAAACAGAACAGAAAATTGAAGCCTTTGAAATGTGGATCTATAGAAGAATAGGTGGAATTGGATGGAAAGAAAAGAAAACAAACGATGAAGTTTTAAAACAACTAAAATTGAAAAGAAAAAGAGAACAAGTAAACACAATTAGAGAACAAGACAATTGAAATTGTTGGGGCATGTTAAGGTAAAAGAGGCAGAGGCAGACTAAGACTAACATGGACGAGTAACATCAAAAGGTGGACAGGTCAACCTATGACAATCTGCACCATCAAAGCAAGAGACAGAGTGGAATGGCGCTCCATGGTAGCTAACCTTCGATGCGGAGACGGCACTCAATGATGATGATGATGAATGACAGTTCAGATCTTGGTCTCCAGCTTTAGTGGGAGCCGTTGTGGATCAGTGACCTTGTGACCCTGGAGAAATGAGTGCGGATTCATCCTGATTGATGGTTTCTAGTTTCATCAAGACTGAAATAGGTATCGATTTTTTTTTTCTGGGAAAGAGAGCGCACTGAAGTAATCCTAACCACATTGTCAAAATTGTGCCGATAGTTTACACTATTTTACCCGGAGTGTGACGGGGCCCGTACATCTTCTTGCATCATTGAGACCAGTTTAAAAACATGTGTACTTTCAAATATATTTTGTAGTCAAGGAATGTATCTTCACATTTCGGTTTTGGTTGGTTATAACTTCTAACTTTGTTCTTCATTCGTTTATTTTCTCGTCGGTTCCCCCAACTTGTGTTATTACAGAGTCAAAGCAAAGACATGCATACAAATGCTGACGAAGGAACTTGCACACGTATCCCGTGCACACTGACGTTCATTTTCTTTCTGGCTTCAGCGTAGTGTGCAGGGAAGACTTTTCATTCTTATTTTTATTTCTCATTACTTTTATTTATTATTTTTTTGTTTTAACAATATATCTCTATGTGTGTATGTGTCTGCTGAAGGCCTATTGAGCCGAAACGTTCTTCTAATTTGTATCGTCCACTTATTACGTATAGCTTTAACCATACTGTTTTTTCTATTATTTCTATATATTTTGTTCATTTCTCCTTGTGTTACTACACTTCCCAACTAAGTGAATGACCAGAGCTGGAAGATGTCAGCGACCCACAGCTCATGGCTTGCGCTAGGATAGGTGAACCAAAAGCATCCAGACCCTGCTCCACCTCCCCGTGGTGCCTCCAGTAACAGACTAGCCTGTCTAGTCTGGCCAAGAGTGCAGGGATAGAAGAGGGAAGACGACCCGGTACTCAAAAATTTCGTGCTGAAGTCGGATGTGTTGGGCCGAAAGGTGCAATTATAACAGCTATACTGCAAACCACAACACAACGCAGACACACCCACTTAACGTCCTTTTAAGGGCGGATGATGAAGAGGAATATTCTAGTCTACTACGATACTTTAGTCATCGGGCTAACGCAACCAACCAACCAACCAACCAACCAACCAACCAACCAACCAACCAAGTGAACGTATTTCACAACTGCAAGCTGCTGTTTTTTTAACCGAAGCAGAATGTTCCAAATTAAGTTTCCGAGATGATGACTTTGTAAAGATTTATGCAGCCACAGTCTGCAAGACTTAATAACATATTTTAAGAAGCACATGTCTTTAAGAAACAGTTCTAAAGCAGTGAACTGGTCTCTGTTGGGGTTCGGAGAGCGTTAGGCTGTATCTGCTCTTACAAGTCTTAAAATAGGGACCATATCTATTTCTTTTGTAAGAAATAATGTCTATATTGCCTAAATGGCGCTCCATCGTAGCCAACCTTCGTTGCGGAAATGGCACTCGATGATGATGATTGCCATAATACTGATATTATCAGTAACTGTGTTCATTGCTGACAAATGTGGGCAATAATAGTATGATCAAATACATGGCCAAAGCATTGTATTTTGCATTTCTTTCAATAATCGAAATATCAATCATCATGTGCTTCGACATTATTTCCTATTTTTCTTTTAGTCAGAGATTTTCATTCAGATATGATTTACAAATATCTCTATTACGAAGTGTAGGCCTGCCAAATTGTTTTAAAAAAAAATTCCTATTAAAAAATATACTTAACAAAATATTGTAATTTATGCTTAACAAAATACTGTAATTTATGCTTAACAAAATACTGTAATTTATGCTTAACAAAATACTGTAATTTATGCTTAACAAAATACTGTAATTTATACTTAACAAAAAACTGTAATTTATGCTTAACAAAATACTATAATTTATACTTAACAAAATACTGCAATTTATACTTAACAAAATACTGTAATTTATGCTTAACAAAACACTGTAATTTATGCTTAACAAAATACTGCAATTTATACTTAACAAAATACTGTAATTTATGCTTAACAAAATACTGTAATTTATGCTTAACAAAATACTGTAATTTATACTTAACATTAATGAGCCATGTTACAAAAATCTTGCTAAAAGTTATACAAGGAAGGATTCAGAATAAAATCAATACTGAATTAGATGAGCAGCAATTTGGATTTAGGAAAAATAGTGGGACAAAAGAAGCCATATTCTGCATGAGAACATTAATCGAAAAATACACAGAAGTAAACAAACCAATATATGCCTGCTTCATAGACTACACCAAAGCTTTTGATAGAGTACACCACAAACAACTTATAGAATGCCTAAAAGAGATACATCTAGATGACATGGATATACGACTAATATGCAATCTATACTGGGAGCAAACAGCAATAATAAAATATAACAAAGAGTTCTCTACACCCATTGATATAAAAAGAGGAGTAAGACAAGGATGCATCCTATCACCAAGCTTGTTCAATCTATACACTGAGCAAATCTTTAAAAACATCATAGAGATGCCAGGCCTACAAATTAATGGAAAGATAATCAATAACCTAAGATATGCTGACGATACTGTACTACTAGCAGAAAATCCTAAAGACCTGCAACAATTACTTAATGAAATAAACACGACAAGCAAAAAATATGGACTAGATATGAATATCAAAAAGACTAAAACTATGATCATAAACAAAGAAAATACTCAAAACCCACAAGTGGATATCAAAATTGAAGGAATAGACCTTGAGACAGTTCAGAACTATAACTACCTTGGACATACTATAACCAGTGATGGAAAATGTACAACTGAAATAAACAAAAGAATAGGAATGGCAAAAAGTAATTTTAATGTCATGAAGGACATACTAACATCAAAACAAATAACACCAGAGCTAAAACTAAGAATAGCAAAATGTTACATCTTCTCAATATTCCTATATGGTGCTGAAACATGGACATTAGACAAGAAAACAGAACAGAGAATTGAAGCCTTTGAAATGTGGATATATAGAAGAATAGGTAGAATTGGATGGAAGGAAAAGAAAACAAATGACAAAGTCTTAAAACAACTAAAAATGAAAAGAGAACTTCTGAACACAATTAGAACAAGACAAATGCGATTCTTAGGCCATGTTAAAAGACACAACAGCCTACTGAAAGTGATCCTGGAGGGGAAAATACAAGGTAAAAGAGGCAGAGGCAGACCAAGATTAACATGGACGAGTAACATCAAAAGATGGACAAATCAACCGATGACAACCTGCACCATCAAAGCAAGAGATAGAGCAAAATGGCGCTCCATGGTAGCCAACCTTCGTTGCGGAGACGGCACTCAATGATGATGATGATACTTAACAAAATACTGTAATTTATGCTTAACAAAATACTGTAATTTATGCTTAACAAAATACTGTAATTTATGCTTAACAAAATACTGCAATTTATACTTAACAAAATACTGTAATTTATGCTTAACAAAATACTGTAATTTATGCTTAACAAAATACTGTAATTTATACTTAACAAAATACAGATGTTATCCATTTTACAACTTTTAAATGGAGAAATCGTCGAGCGTGATCGAACCCTACGTCTTACCCACATCAGACGAATTCACTGCCTAAAACATACACTTTTGGGGAAAACAAAACAGGAATAGTGAAGAGACTGTGGGTACTCTCTTTTAAGTTATGTAATTTTAAATTGTCGTCTATGCAGCTCAAAATGGCTTGCACGGAGAGTTCAACCTTGCTAACGACAAAATTTACAATGTAAGATATGACTGGATGGTTTGCAAAGACTAGTTTTGTCCTTTAAAGCGTTTCAATTGCTTGTTTGTTTTATGTATGTTTTTTCAGAACAAACTGGGGCATGAAAGTGACTAGGAGATTGCTCTTTTCGATGAGAGTCATTTTGGAATCATCACTTACGCCGTCTAATAGGGCATCCACGGAGATCGACCACTTTAAAGGAATTTACCGACGCAATTATGGGGATTCTGTGACTAAGATGGAGTCATCATCATCATGTGTCATACCGATTGACGTAGGCGATCGTGTCCTTCCGCGATCTTCTATCTACCATGCATCGTATCAGTTCTGTTGTTGACTGTGTTCCATGCCATGTTATCAAGATATCCAGTATTTTCTCTCTTTGTTGTCCGTGATCCCTCTTTCCATGTAATTTGCTAGTTGTAATCAAGTATTCCAACTTTCCTCTTGTCATGATATGTCCGAAAAATGTTGATTATTTCTTTCTGATGTTTTTTAAGAGCTCCTTTTTTGTGTTGGCGTCTTTGAGAATTTCCTCATTGGTCTTTTTAGCTCTCTAGGGAACTTTCAACATTCTTCTGAGAAATCCCATCTCTGTGCCCTCTGATCGTCTTTTTATTTGTTTGTTTACTGTCCATAATTCACTTTCATAGGTCAGAATTGGCTCTATATAGCACCGATGAACTCTCTTTCTCACTTCCACTGACTTGTTGCATAAGATGTTTTTCATTTTCTGAAATGCTACCTTTGCCTGTGCTATTCCGCTTTTCATTTCTGTGGATTTGAGACTTGGAGTGGATACAGGTAATTCTCCACAGCAATAAAACTGATTTCACGGATAGAATCAAATAGATTTGTTCAGTCAACTCGTCCACCAGCTCCACGATAGAACAAACAAAGATGGCTGCTGAATAGCTCTCCTCCATTATTCCCAGATCCTCACCTTGTAATGAATTGTGAGTTCTGTGCTCCTATGTTGTTCACGGCTGTTTATTTGCGTCAGAAAGTGACATTCTTGTTATAATCCCGGACATTTGTCAGCCTTTATGAATGATGTCCTGAGCCTAGTACATTCCTCTCATTATAAAAACTGAAATTTTATGGAAGTGTTTCCAATTTGTTACATCAAAGATAAAACGTTACATTCGGAGCTAAAATAAATATTTATGTACGCATGATACTTTAGTAGTCAAAACAACAACACAAAAAAACAAAAGTAAAGAGCCCCGTCACACCAAATGGCGTGTAGTGAATATGGTGTTAGTGACCATAATTTTTATAGGCCTTCGGCACATGATTTGTGGAGTAATGTAGTCGGAATTACGCCCGTGCAGCTTTACTTTTCAGAAAAAAATCCGGTACCCACTTAAGACTGGGTGAACCCGGAAGCCGTCAATCAGGATCGAACCCGACCTCATGTTAGTGTAGTTCACTAACCACCGAGCTATGGCGGCTCCCTTTTAGTAGTTACTGCTCGTATTAAAAAGATGTAAGATTGGCAAATCTGAGAGTTTCAGGTGTGGAATGTTCAATTTTTAAACGGTTAATTATAATATTTTAAAGATACATATTTTTCTAATCACTTTGAATGTATAATAGAAAAAAAAATGTATATTTTATCTTCCTGGAAAGACACATATGAACAAATAATCTAAAGTATCGGTGGAAAACAATTGTGACCTGAGTTATAAGAAAGGAAATAGAAACAATAACGATCAGAGTCTTTGTACAGGGATGGTGGTTGTGTACTCAAATATAAGAACATTAGACAACATTTTATTCTGTATCATATTGCGTCCGGTCAATATGGCAGATAGGCAGCAGGAACTGTTATGGTTCAGACTGAAAAGCGTTCCTTGTTGCAGTTTCCTAATATTCCAAGTCAGGCTTGCAGACGAAGCTACTGAGTCTAGTGCTCAGTGCACAGCGTAAACTGTGTTTGTCGTGTTTCCATATTCCAATTGTTTATGATGAATGATATCGTATGGCAAAGGATAGATAGTTGCGTTTACTTTTGGTGCGGCTACGCTTTATGTCTTTTGGCGTGTGCTATGGCTGCTATGATAGGGACTGCAACTACATTTCTTTGTTTGGATCCTTCAGTGAGATGAGATTTTTATTTAGGATGATTCCACTGGCACATACCGTTGAGCAATTTTTTATTTTATTCGTTTCCAGTGAAACCGAGGCCTTCAACTAACTATAATTACATTGTCTTGTTCGGGAATAAAGTATTGCAACTCGCTAGCATTATGAAGACTAAAAACAATCTTACAAGATAAATCAATTATTTCATAATGTAAAATTATAATACTGCACACACAAGCAATGTCAATATTCTCTTGTGTCCGCGAAACATGGACTGTAAAATCAGATTATATAGAAAAACACATGCTATAAAAATTAGGTGTTACTTTAAGATCGCATGACTGGTTGGCCTTGAGATTTTTACCTCCTTGTTTTAAGCTCGATCCGTTAAACCTCAAACTTTGTATTCTAGTGGTAAAAGACACTAATATCCATTATTTAAAATTCTGGTAGAAACGACATTTTCCCATACGTAGCCACAAAATGCTTCACTTTGATGCGAGAAGCTGAAATTCACTGAAGCTAAAGAAAAGAGACTTATCCCTTTTGAAAAAAAATACCGCAAAAAGACTTTTCATCAAAAATTGGAGAGACTTTACACAAGAAATGAAACGATAAAAGAAGAAACATAACAAAGAGTTAGTATCAAGCTATATACTGAGAAGACACTGGATCAACATCGGTCATGTGCATCATAATGAAGGAGAGATTTCCGCGAAAGGCCTTTTTGTGGACACAGGGTGGGATAAGAAAGCAAGAAAAACCAACAGAAACATCAAGGGAAAAAAGAATAATAAAATGAAAGAGAGCTCTAAATAAAAATTAAAAAAAACTGCAAGAATAAGCAGTGAATCGCCATAAATGGATTATTATGATTAATGCTCTATGTGCCGTCTATGGTCAAAGAGGAAATTGACTGACTAAATAAGTAACTAGCTTAAGTAACTACCAAACTAATTAACTATCTAATAAGTCAACAAACTAACCAGCCAGCTAACTAACTAATCAATTACTCAAACTAGTTAACTATATGTTTATGGCCCTTTTCGTCTTGTCAGACGGTCTAGTGGTGGCTATTGTGTATTTTTTTTAGGTTTTGTTTTTGTCGAACAGCTTCTCTCGTGGCAAATTCTACCAATGTTTGACAAACACACTCTGCCGCTAATGAACAAGTCAGGCCCACTGATCCACAGGGTATTCTATATTTTTAAAATGAGTTTTCTCTTCCATGTTTTGCTATAGTACAGCATCAAATTAAGCGATGCAATTTTTTATACATGCTCTCCATAATGTACGATTACTTGCCATATGTTCTCTGTCGTTTTCACAGATGGAGGAGTCATTCAGAGATGATTTACAGATATCTCTATTACGAAGTTTAGGCCTGCCGATTTGTAAATTTGTTTCGTGTATTAGTTCACCATATAGTATTTATAGCTAGCTAACTTATAGCTGTTTAAGTAACTAACGAAATGACTAACTAGCTATTCAACTACTCAGCCAGCCAGCTAATTGACTATCTGATTGACTGACTAACTGACTGACTGGTTGACTGACTTACTCATCGACTGACTAATTAACTTACTGTTTGGCTGACTGACTGACTCACTGTCTAACTAACTGACTGACAGACTCAATACATAACTGACTGACTGTCTGACTGACTCACTAAGTAATTGACTGTCTGACTGCCTGACTGACTTACTCTTTAACTGACTGCCTGACTAACGAACTGACTGATGGGCCGACTAACTGACTGGTTGACTGACTTACTCATCGACTGACTGACTAACTAACTAACTCATTTACTGCTTGGCTGACTGAATGACTCACTGACTGACTAACTGACTGACAGACTCACTACATAACTGACTGCCTGGTTGACTGACTTACTAAATAACTAACTAACTGACTGGCTGACTAACTGATTGACTGACTAACTAAATAACTAACTGACTGACGGACTGACTAACTGACTGACTGATTAACTAACTAACTAACATACTGACTGGCTGACTGACTAATTGACTAACTGACTGACTAACTAACTGACTGATGGGTTGACTAACTGACTGACTCACTTATTGATTGACAGACTCACTAAATAACTGACTGACTGGTTGACTGATTCACTTAGTATCTAACTGTCTGACTGCCTGACTGACTTACTAACTGACTGATTGACTAACTGTCTGACTGATTGACTAACTAACTTACTGACTTACTGGCTGACTGACTTACTGACTGACTGACTGCCTGACTAACTAACTACCTACCTAACTAACTAACTAACTAACTAACTAACTAACTAACTAACTAACTAACTAACTAACTAACTAACTAACTAACTAACTAACTAACTAACTAACTAACTAACTAACTAACTAACTAACTAACTAACAAACTAACTAAAGTCTTACTTCGGCTTTTCATTACCACAGATATACAGGAAACACATCACACACAAGAAAATTCGTAAAAACTTCGCCAAAAAGAAAGGTCTGCATGAAGAACTAACACCGTTCTGGAAACTTTAATAAAATCGAAAATGGCAAACCCCAAGATCTACCGGCTTGGCTGAAACCATCTTATAGGATAAACAATGAAGTGGGAATGGCGTGAAAACAGGTTCAGGAGAAAATGGATGACGATATAAAAAACTGGATGGGGAAAACATACGAATGAACCCAGAAATGTGTACACCATAGAGAATATTGGAGAAAGATTGTGAACTAGTCATCATGATGGTGCCCACATTCTCGTAAGTGAGATATTGAATCAAGCATGTAGAGGACATGCAGGTGTCAAGTTCATATATGACATTTACTATCTTCCTGCAGGACTGAGGACATGCTAGAGCAAAGGAAGGAAAACCCGAAAGAAACTGCTGGCAGATATAGAAGGTCAGGGAGCACATAACATATGGTTGTGAAACATGGAGAACAAAAGAATTGACAATCATGAAGATACAGACCTTCATTAATGGATGCTTACGCAGAATAAAAGGATAGAAATTACAGGACAAATTCACTAACATAAAATTATGGAAATGTACCAGTCAAATACCAATGGATAAAGAGATACAGCGAAGACGATGGCGCTGGACAGGACACACACTGCAGAAGACAACTGAGAGTATTACACAACAGACCCTTTTTGGAATCCCCAGGGGAAAAGACAAAGAGGAAGACCAAGGAATTCTTGGAGAAGACAGATAGAAGCAGAGATAAAGATGAAGGGGAAGGCATGGAATGATCTTAAAAGAATAGCAAGAAATAGAACGACTTGGAAAGTGTTTGTTGAAGACCTATGCTCCACAGTGAGCTGAAAGGTAGAAGATAGAGAAGAGCACATAACATCTTTATGCAAGTTTCGCTAATGAATTGTAATCTAACTGGTACTTTCTTCCTCCTTTGCCTCTTGTTCTTTCCATCTTCATTTGTTTTCCAGCATTAAGGGAGTTATAGTTTGTGGTCTTTTACTCTTCTGTTGACCATCCCTGCTGTGATGTGTTTCCTACTAGATTTCACAGCATTCTTGAGTGCCGTCTCCGCATTGAAGGTTGGCTACCATGGAGCGCCATTTCGTTCCGCCTCTTGTTTTGATCATGCAGTTTGTCATAGGCTGACGTGTTCATTTTTTTTATGTTACTCGTCCATGTTAGTCTTGGTCTGCCTCTTTTACCTTTATTATTCAGTAAATCCATTTTTTTTTCGTGGTCGGTCCTTGGGTCTAGTCTTCTCATAGTGTTTATTGAAGGGCTCGTTGTGTTTGGGTATTTTTGTCTTATCACGTGACCCAACCATTTTTTTTTCTGTTGTTTTTGTATGTGTTCAATGGCGAGAATTACTCCTAGCTTATTTCTCAGCTCTTCATTTCTGATCTTATCTCTCGATCCGTCTCTAGTCATGTGTCTAACACATTTCATTTTTTCAGTGGTTATCTTTCTTCTTGTTCTTATGTCCAGGTCCGATTGGTAGCCCAACGTTGGGAGGAAGATAACTGTAAACTTAAATACCCAAATGAAGAAATAGATGATATTCGCAGAACAACTGTACCGTTAAAATAGGCAATTACATAGTGGTTAGAGCGATTAATTTGCCCTGAAGCGAATGTGAGTTTAACTCCTTCTTGACGATCTTCAACCAATCCAGCTGAAAAAAAATGTGAGTAGTTTTCTGGATCACTTAACTTAGAGACGGTACTAATCTGGTCTAAATTACACCACAAACCTTTGCTTCTTTCATCAATAATCCTCTAGTGTTGTTATCTTGTCAGATATAATATTTCAAATATCGCGAGTCTAATCTCTGTTTCTTTCATCAATAAATCTTCCCTGTGATTGCTGAAACGGTTCTCCTACCAGAGAAAAAAGCTATTAATAGCCTTCACGTGCCCCGCACTCTCATTAACAGTGAGTTACCTCTCGACATATTCTCGCTAAACGCCGTCGTGTTCTCAGTGCAATGATAAATTGAGACCATCTTGTCTGCTTTTGTCAATGTACTTCATACAGGGAGTTCCGTTGTCGTTTCATCTCATGACTAATTCACCGTCTGTCGCAACAAATTCTTTTTTTTCACATTTTTATTTTTCTGAGAAAAAAATTTAGCGAGGTTTCCCGTTTGACTCTCATAATAGATTAAATATGATTATTTCAAAATAATATTGGGAAGTGTAGCGGAAGAAAAGAAATTTCTCTTATTTATGCAGAACTAAAGAGGTGTGTTACCGGGGCCTCATTATGAGGGAAGTAAAGAATAGTGACACTGTGACCTTCCAGGCATGTCATAAGAGGCGAGTAAGGACGTTGATGGATGGCTTGACAAGCTGTCATTGTAAAAAGTATTGTTATGGAAACAGTGCCATATATTTCAGAGCAGTGATCTCTGCAATATGTGCCACTTTGGCACGCAAGGTTTCTGTTTTTGAGATTGTGGTTCTGCCCTGTGCCTTCTTCGGCTCGAAAGGACAATAGATAGATAGAGATATAAATATGTGTCACGATGAAAGTAACAAGAAGCAAAACACACACAAAAATACGTCATGTACTTACAAATGTTTGATGGTGAAACCACAGCAAACTATATAGAAGGCCAGAGGGCAGGAAGGGGAACACCGGAAAACCCTCACCTAGCATGCCGTTTTCAGCCTTGCGAGACGGGACTGTTGTGAGAAGATTTCCATCAGCCGTCTATAGCTCGCATAGATGAAGACTTCACGCTAGTGGAGGTTTTCCCTGGTTTTCTTTACTGCTTGTGGTCTTACCTATAGATGGATGTGGTGAAACCATCCAAAATGGCACACATCGTCACGCTAGTGAAGGTTTTCCCTGGTTTTCTTTACTGCTTGTGGTCTTAGCTATAGATGGATGTGAAACCATCCAAAATGGCACACATCGTGACACGAAAAACATCTCCGCTGCCCTGACAAAGGTTATAGTTAATGCCAATTATGCATGAATATATATAATATATATACGGGGTGTTTTCTTAATGGCAGGATTAAAAAAAATACATTTTCCTCTTCCAATTTGTGTAATCACCGTCTGTGGGGTACATGCATACATACACTGACATAGTGTGTCTTATTTCCGGCACATTTGTAAAAATGAGAGATCTGTTTACAAAAGGTGTTGGAAATATCCAGCACGTTATAGTTGGCAAGTATGGATATATCTTTTTTATATTGTCAAAGACCGTGTGCAGTACTGGCTGTGTAATGTAATTATAGCTTGTTTCATAACTCCTGCCCAACTTAAAAAATCGATAGCTTTTTAACCACTTGTTGTAAGATATTCAAATTTTGCATGTAAAGTTATATTGATTAGAACCCAACAGGGAATTAATTTCATTAAAAAAAACATTTGGTTATTATTGTTGCTTATTTGATTTATATAAATTTATAACGACCCATTGATGTAGTCAAAACTTAATGTTTACAGTATTTTAAACTAAAAATAGCGAGTACAAATCCATACACTGTAGAATTGACGTATTTGCACGCTTTCCCCGGGTTTTTTTTTGACACAATTAGACACTTGAGAAATTGATGTTTCCTTTCCGTTCATTCATAGGTGTAGACGTGGAACAATAACATTTAAAATGAGTCTTCAAATGAAATTCTGCAGTTTACAAAATATCGCAATAAAAATGTATGACTATTTTTGCAAAGAGGCTAGACGAGGAAGATTATTTCATTCTTTAGAAAACCCTGAGAATAGGACAAGACTCATTTTGGATTTATCTAAACGGTCATTTAATCGCTGGATTCAAGCACGTGACCGTCAATGTTCAAAATATACAAAATCACAAGGAAGAGCAAAAATGTTGGATAATTTCGACAGTGAACTTATTAGAAGTGAAATTCGCAAAATGTTGGGTATGAATGAAACTGTTACAATAAGAAAATTAAAAATTTCGCTGAAAAAGAACAACAGTATTGAAATATCAAAGTCTACATTATGGAGGAATGTGAGAGCTGCAGGCTTTACATTCAGAAAGTATTCCAATGGACGAAACATCATCTGTGAGAAGCCACATATAGTAGTCACGAGAAGCAAGTACTTACGTGAAGTAAAAGAGGTGCGCAAGCAAGATTATGATATTGTGTACTTGGATGAAACATGGATCAATGCTCACCACACTAACCAAAGGGAATGGCAGTCATCAGATGGAAAGATTAAGGGATTAATACCTAGCAGCAAAGGACAGCGCTTGATAATTGCTCATGCAGGTAGTCGACAACATGGACTAATACAGAATGCAGAGCTCATTTTTTTTCAAAATCCATAGACAATCGGGATTATCACTCTGAGATGATTGGTCACATATTTAGACATTGGATTGAAAATTCTGTTCTCCCATCACTAGATCGACCATCTTGCCTAATAATGGACAATGCAGCGTACCACAACATTTTTGCACTTGAAGATAAAGTCCCGACGTCATCCAGTACAAAAGATGTTATTAAGATATGGCTCACAAAGGAGCACATACAATTTAATAACATGTACTTAAAACCTGAATTACTATCTCTAGTAAAGCAAAAACAGAGGACAAAGATTTTTCAAATAGATAAGATTATCCAAGAGCACGGTCATATAAGTTTGAGGCTGCCACCTTACCATGCTCATTTAAATCCAATAGAACTAATCTGGGCAAAATTAAAAGGACAAGTGGCAGATGAAAATACAACATTCAAAATATGCGATGTAAAGACTCTTGCTAATCTCGCTTTATTAAATAAAGACAAAGATTATTGGGCTAAATGTGAAGACCACGTCTTAAAACAGGAAGAGGAATATTGGAAAAATGATGGTTTGTGGAATGTTCAACCCCAAACAGTTATTAATCTTTTAGACTCGTCTGATTCAGAATGAAAGTATATAGCCCCCACAATGTTGGCCCCTATATTACCTTAAATTAGTTCAACAAACGGTCCTTTTCATGACCACACCACTATGAAAATTGGACATACAGGTATACCTTGATATTATCGTCCGTCCTCGAACTGAGCAGACAATAATTCTCCTGGTGTTTTGTTTTATCCAGTTATTTCCCCATTACGGCCACGCCTTTACCTAGTGAAAATTAATCATAGACCAGCAACTACGGTAATTTCTATTCTTTAGGGCTTCACAATTTACAATTTTGACAAACATCAAAGAAATATCGCCGCTTTAAGAAAACTGCAGCTGCAAGATATTTGTTAAATATACATTTAAAGGGTCTTTTGCATTCTAATAACATTTGGAAAATTTCAAAAGTTTTTAACAAACGGTTAGAGAGTAATAGCGTTTTGAAGTTGGGCAAGTGATTTGAAACGAGCTATAATATCGTTGACGATTGAAACTTGAAGTTCATGAATTGTGTGGGGATTGTCTTCGTACATTTTTCCTTTCAATGAACTCCAGAGGTAGTAATCCGAGGGAGTAATATCTGGAGACCGTGCAGGCTAAATTACGTGAGAGATGATGCGATTAGCAAAAATGTCTTCTAAGAATTCATGTTATTTTACATCAATGTTTGAGCAGTTGCACAATCTTGTTCAAACCAAGCTTGTTCAGTTTCCCGCTCAGAAAGTTGTGCTTTATAATGACATAGAAGTGAGAAAGAGAGTTCATCGATGCTATATAGAACCAATTATGACCTATGGAAGCGAATCATTGACAGTAGACAAACGAATAAAATTACGATTAGAGGTCACAGAGATGGGATTTCACAGAAGAATGTTGAAAGTTCCCTGGACAGCTAAATAAACCAATGAGGAAATTCTCAAAGAGGCCAACACAAAAAGGGAGCTCATAAAAAACATCAGAAAGAAACAATCAACATTTTTCGGGCACATCATGAGAAGAGGAAAGCTGGAATACTTGGTTGCAACTGGTACTATATAGCACGAGTTCTATCAGGCCAGCCTATACTGTAGTTATCCTGTTAGACATACGATATTTCAGCAACATACTGTTTTTTTCGGTCGGTCTACAGCGAAAGATTGAAAACAATATAATAGGATAACAATCGTAATCCCTAAGAACCATTGTATTGAGGATTTAAGGACGAAAAGAGACCAAAGGGCAAACCAGAGTTGAAATATTAGGATGTTAGCAGGGCTTCCTTGAGAGAATTCTCTATGAGTGAAAGAAAGTGGGGAAATCTGGCATCAGATAGTAGCAGCTGGAGAACAAATATAAAAGAACGGAACTGCAACCTTCCAGGCAGAGATGATGTTAAATCAGAAGACAAAAGGCGTGGAGGAAAGAAGATGAGGCAAGGAACCAGATATATGTTTTGTTCATGCTGGGGTCGGATCTGTCTATCCGATATTGGCAAATTCAACTTCAAGAAAAGCTGCTCAGTAAAACAGCATCCAGTATCAAACCAGACGCCAAAGGCCGTAAAGAATATAAACATATATATATATATATACATAAATTACAATAATACCACATTAATCTCTCTATCTCAAACAGTGCAGATGGATTACAAGAGCCAATTGAATGCATTAAAAACCACAATGAGAGCAAGCCCTCAATTTAAAATATACAGAAGACTAAGATAATGTCCATTGACAAAAAACCAACCTAAAATCATCATCAACAGCGAAGAACTTGAAATTGTAACAAACTATGAATATCTGGGATCTGTAGTAACTAACAATGGAGACTGCCAGACATAAATCAAAAGATTAGCAACAGCAACACAAAAATTAAGCGCAATAAAGAACACGTGGCACAATACCAGCATGGCGGTGACATTAAAATTACTGAGGAAAGTTATACCCCCCGATAGCAAGATATGGTTATGAATCATGGATAATCTCACAATAAGCAAGAAAGAAAATTGATTCATTGGAAGCAAAATGCCACAGAAAAATTCTTATGGTACCTTGGATAATGAAAAAAAGCAACGAAGGCATACTAAAATGTTTACACATTAAATAGAACCAGCTTATAAACGCAATTCTACAGAAAAAGTAAAAGTAAAGTAAAGTACCCCCCGTCACGCCAAGTGGCGTATAGGGAAATATGGTGTTAGTGACCCTATATTTTACAGACCTTCAGCACATGATTTTTGGGGTAATGTGGTCGGTATTACGCCCGTGCTGCTTTACTTTCCCAGAAAAAATCCGGTACCCATTTAAGGCTGGGTGAACCCGGAGCCGTCGGTTGGGATCGAACCCTACCCCTTGTCCGTAGTAGTCCAGTTCACTAACCACTGAGCTATCGCGGCTCCCACTAATTTTTAGGGAATTAGTAAAACCCAGGTGTCCTCGCCAGGGTACGAACCCCGGCTGTTGCCGTGGTAAGCCAACCGCCTATCGATTGCGCTAACCGGACACCCTAATTCTACAGAAAAACAAATTAAAATACCAAGGCCACACGTCAAAAGACACAGTGGGCTGGAAAGAACAATAATAAAAGGCATGGTTCCTTGGCGACGCATCAGGGGCAGGCCAAGAAGAAGGTGGTTTTAATAATCAAGAAGACCATGAATTTGACAAGAGAAGTTGGGGGTGTCCGGTTAGCGCAATCGATAGGCGGTTGGCTTACCACGGCAACAGCCGGGGTTCGTACCCTGGCGAGGACACCTGGGTTTTACTAATTCCCTAAAAATTAGTACCTCTGAAGTCGGAGTAAATCTGCCTGCATGGCGAGGGGCATCCTGTAATGGGATAAAACAGACTTTACACGCAAAATTCAGTCCCACAAAATTGAGTGGGTGGGACTTCGTCAGAGGTCAAAGCTGACGAAAGCGAACGAACGAACGAACAAGAGAAGTTGGAGATCTGGCTAGAGATAGAGATTCTTTCAGACTGGCTGTGGTGAATGCAACTTTCTGTGGGAGATCTGGCTAGAGATAGAGATTCTTTCAGACTGGCTGCGGTGAATGCAACTTTCTGTGGGAGATCTGGCTAGAGATAGAGATTCTTTCAGACTGGCTGTGGTGAATGCAACTTTCTGCAAGGAGATGCGACCTGATGATGAATCTATCTATTCATCTATCTTTCCGTCTCATCTTAAACCACTCTATCCATTTCAAAATCGCTCCCCTTACCTACAACTATCGCATGCAATTCCTCTCTCTTCACTCCACTCACATCTCTATCTGCACTTCCTTTATTTCCAGAATCATTTCCTGTCTACCTGCTCCCATCATCAATTTCCCGCTCTCCTTATCTCTCCATTATGGAGACAACTCTTCAGAAATTCCCCGCTTGAATAATTCCCCAATTTGGGACAATTTTAATGTTTACGTTTGGCCACATTTTTTGAGGGCAGATAAATCTGAAATGCCAGAGATATTTTTCCAGGACAATTTAAGGGGGAAAAAAAACATATTTTTTACGAGATATTCTTTTGTTAAATTTCTACAAAAAATAGATTGAAATTTCAAAATAAAAATAACAATAGTAAAAATCCACTTTGGCTTCAGCTCCTGTCTTCATTATTTAGCTGATATTTTCGTGCTAATGTCGTTGTTTTATAATGCCAGCTGTGGTTTTATTTTCTTACGGCAAACTGCTTTGCTCTTTGGCTCAATTATTGTGGCGGGTTGCAAAGGCTCTCATGATTTGACGATGAAGTTCTAAAAAGGTTTGATTTCACCCAACCAGTGGTAGTGCTATACAAGGTCTTCTGTGTCCATCCAGTGGTAGTGCTATACAAGGTCTTCTGTGTCCATCCAGTGGTAGTGCTATACAAGGTCTTCTGTGTCCATCCAGTGGTAGTGCTATACAATGTCTTCTGTGTCCATCCAGTGGAAGTGCTATACAAGGTCTTCTGTGTCCATCCAGTGGTAGTGCTATACAAGGTCTTCTGTGTCCATCCAGTGGTAGTGCTATACAATGTCTTCTGTGTCCATTCAGTGGTAGTGCTATACAAGATCTTCTGTGTCCATCCAGTGGTAGTGCTATACAAGGTCTTCTGTGTCCATCCAGTGGTAGTGCTATACAAGGTCTTCTGTGTCCATCCAGTGGTAGTGCTATACAAGGTCTTCTGTGTCCATCCAGTGGAAGTGCTATACAAGGTCTTCTGTGTCCATCCAGTGGTAGTGCTATACAAGGTCTTCTGTGTCCATCCAGTGGAAGTGCTATACAAGGTCTTCTGTGTCCATCGAGTTGTAGTGCTATACAAGGTCTTCTGTGTATATCCAGTGGTAGTGCTATACAAGGTAATCAGTATCCTTCCAGTGGTAGTGCTGTACACGATTTTTGTATCCATCAAGTGGTAATACTATATAAAGTCTTTTGTATCCATCCAGTGAAAGTGACAATGTCTTTTGTATCCATCCAGTGAAAGTGACAATATTTTTTGTATCCATTCAATGAAGTGTGACAATATCTTTTGTATCCATCCAGTGAAAGTGACAATATCTTTGAACTCATTCAATGAAAGGGACAATATCTTTTGTATCCATTCAATGAAAGTGACAATATCTTTTGTATCCATCTAATGGTAGTGACAATATCTTTTGTATCCATTCAATGAAAGTGACAATATCTTTTTTATCCTTATAGTGAAAGTGACAATATCTTTTGTATCCTTCCAGTGAAAGTGACAATATCTTTTGTATCCATCCAGTGAAAGTGACAATATAGATTTGTATCCATTTAATGAAAGTAACAATATCTTTTGTATCTTTCCAGTGAAAGTGACAATATCTTTTGTATCCATTCAATGAAAGTGACAATATCTTTTGTATCCATCCAGTGAAAGTGACAATATCTTTTGTATCCATTTAATGAAAGTGACAATATCTTTTGTATCCTTCCAGTGAAAGTGACAATATCTTTTGTATCCTTCCAGTGAAAGTGACAATATCTTTTGTATCAATCCAGTGAAACTGACAATATCTTTTGTATCCATTCAATGAAAGTGACAATATCTTTTGTATCCTTCCAGTGAAAGTGACAATATCTTTTGTATCCTTCCAGTGAAAGTGACAATATCTTTTGTATCCATCCAGTGAAAGTGACAATGCCTTTGTATCCATTCAGTGGTAGTGAGTGACAATGTCTTTTGTATCCATCCAGTGGTAGTGAGAGATAATGTCTTTTGTATCCATCCAGTGGTAGTGAGTGACAATGTCTTTTGTATCCATCCAGTGGTAGTGAGTGACAATGTCTTTTGTATCCATCCAGTGGTAGTGAGTGACAATGTCTTTTGTATCCATCCAGTGGTAGTGACAATGTCTTTTATATCCATCCAGTGATAGTGACAATGTCTTTTGTATCCATCCAGTGATAGTGACAATGTCTTTTGTATCCATCCAATGGTAGTGACAATATCTTTTGTATCCATCTAATGGTAGTGACAATGTCTTTTGTATCCATCCAGTGGTAGTGACAATGTCTATTGTGTCCATCCAGTAGTAGTGAGTGACAATATCTTTTGTATCCACCCAGTGGTAGTGAGAAGGTCTTTTGTATCCATCCAATGGTAGTGAGTGACAATATCTTTTGTATCCATCCAGTGGTAGTGACAATGTCTTTTGTATCCATCCAGTGGTGTTGACAATGTCTTATATATCCATCCAGTGATAGTGACAATGTCTTTTGTATCCATCCAATGGTAGTGACAATGTCTTTTGTGTCCATCCAGTGGTAGTGAGTGACAAGGTCTTTTGTGTCAATCCAGTGGTAGTAGGTGACAAGATCTTTTGTGTCAATCCAGTGGTAGTGAGTGACAAGGTCTTTTGTGTCAATCCACTGGTAGTAAGTGACAAGGTCTTTTGTGTCAATCCACTGGTAGTAAGTGACAAGATCTTTTGTGCCAATCCAGTGGTAGTGAGTGACAAGGTCTTTTGTGTCAATCCACTGGTAGTAAGTGACAAGATCTTTTGTGCCAATCCAGTGGTAGTGAGTGACAAGGTCTTTTGTGTCAATCCACTGGTAGTAAGTGACAAGGTCTTTGTGTAAATCCAATGGTAGTGAATGACAAGGTCTTTTGTGTCAACCCAGTGGTAGTAAGTGACAAGGTCTTTTGTGTCAATCCAATGGTAGTGAGTGATAAGGTCTTTTGTGTCCATGCAGTGGTAGTAACAAGGTCTTTTGTGTCAATCCAATGGTAGTGAGTGATAAGGTCTTTTGTGTCCATGCAGTAATAGTGAAAAGGTCTTTTGTGTCCATGCAGTGGTAGTAACAAGGTCTTTTGTGTCCATGCAGTGGTAGTAACAAGGTCTTTTGTGTTCATGCAGTGGTAGTGACAAGGTCTTTTGTATCAGCGTTTCCAAAGAGTTGAATAATCATCACGATCCACTATTTAGAATTACGAACACCGGTTCTGATTAACACATTTGTTTTACACACAGGAACTGGTTGCACCTTTTTTAAAGAGAAAATTATGTTTAGTTATCATCACGTGCCATACTGGTTGGCGTAGGCGATCATGTCCCTCCACAATCTTCTATCCACAGTGCATCGTATCAGTTCTGTTGTTGACTGTTTTCCATGTCATGACACCAAGATATCCAGTATTTTGTTTCTTTGGCGTCCGCGATCTCTCTTTCCTTTTAGTTTGCCAGTTGTAACCAAGTATTCAAAATTTCCTCTTCGCATGATGTGCCCGGAAAATGATTGTTTCTTTCTGATGTTTTATGAGCTCACTTTTTGTGTTGGCCTCTTTGATAATTTCCTCGTTGGTCTCTTTTAGCCTGTCCAGGGATTTGGAAATACGCAGCTATGAACACATGCCTACAATAGTAGCTTCAACGCAAAGTGCAAAGCCATTTGAGCTTCTACTTTCATGACTTTTTGAGTAGATAGGTAGCTCAAGCTCATTTAGGAGAAAGTAAACTCTTATTTCAACCCAACTGCTGGTGGGCACTGGTTGGTCTCGAGGCAAGACGCCGGTCTCGAGACAGAGAGTTTGTGAGTTTAAATCCCGGCTGCACCAGTTGTGATTTGTATTTCTTATTTCTCTCTGCGGCAACCAGTCCCTGTTCTCAGCAGTGAGACCTGGTTTGAAACGTCAATTACTCATGGAAGTAAAAAAATATAAGTACCTCTAAAGACGAAGTAGTCTGCCAGAGCGGCGAGGGTTCCCTGTGGACAGGGCTACCAGGTAAAAATGTATTAACACGAAAATTCAGTTCTTAGTTTCTAGGGGCTTAGCCAGGTAAAAGCTGAGGAACGCAAAAAACAAACAAACAAACAAAAACAGCTACGTTACAACCATCCATGTGAAAAGCTTTGGGAGTAGAACCGGATAGTAAATCAGTAGGCAGAATCATAAAGACAGTAAATCGGGAAGCCGAATCATAAAGATAGTAAATCAGTAGGCAGAATCATAAAGATTGTAAACGGGAGGCTAAATCATAAAGATATTTAATTGGGAGGCTGAATCATAAAGACAGTAAATCGGGAGGCTAAATCATAAAGACAGTAAACAGGGAGGCTAAATCATAAAGACAGTAAATAGGGAGGCTAAATCATAAAGACAGTAAACAGGGAGGCTAAATCATAAAGACAGTAAATAGGGAGGCTAAATCATAAAGACAGTAAACAGGGAGGCTAAATCATAAAGACAGTAAATAGGGAGGCTAAATCATAAAGACAGTAAATAGGGAGGCTAAATCATAAAGACAGTAAATAGGGAGGCTAAATCATAAAGACAGTAAACAGGGAGGCTAAATCATAAAGACAGTAAATAGGGAGGCTAAATCATAAAGAAAGTTAAGCAATGTATTCAATGCTTTTTTTTTTTTTTAGCAATTCCTGAGACACATGGGACCCAAACTGTACCTACCTAGTAGTTCTTTTAGATCCACGAGCGGACTTCCGTTTCCAAACATGGTGGAATGAGGTCACGTTCGCTGGACCGCTGCAGAAGTTACATTAGGGAACTGATTAGCTTCGGCTCTACGGTGTAATTTTCTGCGTCTGAGCTAATCAACTGATCCAGTTAGCAAAGTTCGCCGATGATAACAGGTTGTACTCACCTCATTGTTCTTCATTGTCAAGTCAAAAGTTTGTGAATATGACTTTCCCCTGCCTAGCGTTATATGCGAATTACGTCAACACATCGTGTGATGTTCCAAAACCGTCGTTGTAATTGTATGACGCCAAGTTCTTGTATTGTACAACTCCTTGCTAAGCTCTGCTCAGTCTAGTCAGTAGCAGTTTTCACTTTGGAAATTGTGCATCAACTTTTCATGTGCTGTTGGCTGCTTTTACTATAGTAACTGGGATATTGTGAGTGCAGCCATTGTTGTGTGAGCTACGTCATCAAGTTAGTTGCATAGCCCTAGGACGGTCGTACTCTAATCAATGAAAGACTGAGTGGGGTTTAGTACATGACTTGTCAGCATCGGTGAGACTCCCGGAAGTTCGTGATAGTTAGGAGGGTCCTATAGTCTGTTGTTTGATGTGTGATGGTCTAATCACCAACTAATTACTACATCAAGCTTAGGCAGATGGTGCTCGTAAACCTGGGAGGGCCGACCATCTAAGGGCAGAATCCCCCGACAGAAAAGACAATCTGCTGCCTTGCAGGAAGATTGGGGACAATCAAAGGCTAAGGAAAGCAAACCTGAATAAAATGCTGGCTGAAATCGGATGCACTGGGCCACTGGCGCAGAACACAGTGCAACGTTTTAACAAGTATATCAATCATACTGGATCTAACAGACTCTAATTATGATAGAAACTACCGCTGACCGGAAAGGCTTCAAGAACCAGCTGAATATAATACACTGGAATGCAGAGGTCATATACCACAAAAAAACAAGCTCTAACAATCGGACTAGCAGAGGACACAGTCTTGAGAAGAGCAATGTGGTCCACACCCACCTCCCTGGAAGAGAAACCAAATGGGGCAATCGATTCACTTAAACAGACAGCTGACTTCATGAGATAGTCTGGAATCCTACTCTGATTGAGTCTTGATCGCAGAGAGAGAGAGAGAGAGAGAGAGAGAGAGAGAGAGATCCACGAGCTACTTCGTGAGGGGAGACCTGCTGCACGTGCAGTAGTGGTTCTCCATACTACTATGAAGAGGCTTAGTGCCCTTGAAAGGACCGAACATATTAGCTCAACCGGAGAGAAGCTGACGTCATATGTTGCTTGTAGTGATATGTAGCCGAATGCAGACAGTATAAGCTGGCCTGATAGAAGATAAACCTAATTCTTGCGACAGGTTGTCGACACTAAATACGCACATCTGAAGGAAAATCAACTTTAGTCCTTTAAAAATACTCTCACTAGCCCCAACACACACTTGCTCTCGCACTTAAAACATCCTGACTTGCTACATGACTTCGCTGAAACCAGACGAAAGTTTGACGGCTCGCGACTAGCACAGAGGAAGACTTGCACAGAGGAAGACTTGCACAGAGGAAGAATAGCACAGAGGAAGACTTGCACGGAGGAAGACTTGCACAGAGGAAGACTTGCACAGATGAAGAATATCACAGAGAAAGACTTGCACAGAGGAAGAATAGCACAGAGGATGACTAGCACAGAGGATGACTAGCACAGAGGAAGACTTGCACAGAGGAAGAATAGCACAGAGGAAGACTAGCACAGAGGAAGACTTGCACAGAGGAAGACTTGCACAGAGGAAGAATAGCACAGAGGAAGACTTGCACGGAGGAAGACTTGCACAGAGGAAGACTTGCACAGATGAAGAATATCACAGAGAAAGACTTGCACAGAGGAAGAATAGCACAGAGGATGACTAGCACAGAGGAAGACTTGCACAGAGGAAGAATAGCACAGAGGAAGACTAGCACAGAGGAAGACTTGCACAGAGGAAGAATAGCACAGAGGAAGACTAGCACAGAGGAAGACTTGCACAGAGGAAGACTTGCACAGATGAAGAATATCACAGAGAAAGACTTGCACAGAGGAAGAATAGCACAGAGGATGACTAGCACAGAGGAAGACTTGCACAGAGGAAGAATAGCACAGAGGAAGACTAGCACAGAGGAAGACTTGCACAGAGGAAGAATAGCACAGAGGAAGACTTGCACGGAGGAAGATTAGCACAGAGAAAGACTTGCACAGAGGAAGACTTGCACAGAGGATGACTAGCACAGAGGAAGACTAGCACAGAGGAAGAATAGCACAGAGGATGACTAGCACAGAGGAAGAATAGCACAGAGGATGACTAGCACAGAGGAAGACTTGCACAGAGGAAGACTTGCACAGAGGAAGACTTGCACAGAGGAAGAATAGCACAGAGGATGACTTGCACAGAGGAAGACTTGCACAGAGGAAGATTAACACAGAGGATGACTAGCACAGAGGAAGACTAGCACAGAGGAAGAATAGCACAGAGGATGACTAGCACAGAGGAAGACTAGCACAGAGGAAGAATAGCACAGAGGATGACTAGCACAGAGGAAGAATAGCACAGAGGATGACTTGCACAGAGGAAGACTTGCACAGAGGAAGACTTGCACAGAGGAAGAATAGCACAGAGGATGACTAGCACAGAGGAAGACTAGCACAGAGGAAGAATAACACAGAGGATGACTAGCACAGAGGAAGACTAGCACAGAGGATGACTAGCACAGAGGAAGACTAGCACAGAGGATGACTAGCACAGAGGAAGAATAGCACAGAGGATGACTAGCACAGAGGAAGAATAGCAGAGAGGATGACTAGCACAGAGGAAGACTAGCACAGAGGATGACTAGCACAGAGGAAGAATAGCAGAGAGGAAGACTATCACAGAGGAAGAATAGCACAGAGGATGACTAGCACAGATGAAGAATAGCACAGAGGATGACTAGCACAGAGGAAGATTAGCACAGAGGATGACTAGCACAGAGGAAGAATAGCAGAAAGGATGACTAGCACAGAAGAAGAAAAAGCTACCTTAAACGATATTTGTACAAGAGCAGTGAAATAACTGCCTCTCAAGACACATATCATCCCACTACTACTTTCACCGCGCCTGCTACTTTTCAAAAACAACCGTCACTCAGGGGTCAAGTCAAAGAAATACAAATAAATGCATAAAAATTCGAGGCTGCAGTAAAGCTGAATGTGAAAGAGAAAAAAAAAATAGAAAAAAATGGTATAGTTAAAGCTATAAGTAATTGATGAAAGACACAAATTTGATCGACGTAACCTCAGCTTTCACCTCTGGTGAAGTTCCTTTGTATGTGTTTTTATTTTATTGTTCCTACTGAAGGCCTATTGAGCCGAAACGTCGTTCAAATTTTGTGTCGTCCATCAATTACGTAAAACTTTAAAGATATTGTTTAATTTTTGTTTTCATTTCTCCTTCTTCATGCAGCCAGTATCAACCTGAGTTCACTTACACTATGTTTAAGTAAAAACTGAGGCCAAACAGATTCTCCTTACTCATGCGAACCACTACGGGTTGTTAGGGGACGCAACCTCTACGGGTTGTTAGGGGACGCAACCTCTACGGGTTGTTAGGGGATGCAACCTCTACCCGTGAGATTGTCTGTTCTGTCATTTATATAACTATTGAGACACAATGAACATGTCTTCAAAAAACATCAGTTCCCAAAACTCCGCCACTGGAGAGCGCTATAATATCAAGTCTTTTCTCCAACAACATTGTAAGAGATTGACAGTAGGATGAAACCGCGCGATAAGTGTGCTCGATACTGACCCAATGGGCCCGGCTCCATATTTCGAATCGGTGACTTTTTTTTGGACCAGTAAACCATCTAAGACTGTGTCAACACGAAGGGGGCAGCAATCAATGTTCTAGGTCAAGGCTGTGGCAGAAATTTGCGACTAGGTATGGGCAGTAGATTCAATCTGGCATTTTGTGTAGACCAGATTATATTTTATCATAAACACAACATTTTGTGTAGACCAAATTCTCTTATATCATAAACGTAACATTTTGTGTAGACCAGATTCTCTTATATCATAAACGTAACATTTTGTGTAGACCAGATTCTCTTATATCATAAACGTAACATTTTGTGTAGACCAGATTCTCTTATATCATAAACGTAACATTTTGTGTAGACCAGACTCTCTTATATCATAAACGTAACATTTTGTGTAGACCAGATTCTCTTATATCATAAACGTAACATTTTGTGTAGACCAGATTCTCTTATATCATAAACGTAACATTTTGTGTAGACCAGATTCTCTTATATCATAAACGCAACATTTTGTGCAGATCAGATTCTCTTATATCGTAAACACAACATTTTGTGTAGACCAAATTCTCTTATATCGTAAACGCAACATTTTGTGTAGACCAGATTCTCTTATATCGTAAACACAACATTTTGTGTAGACCAGATTCTCTTATATCGTAAACACAACATTTTGTGTACACCAGATTCTCTTATATCGCAAACGCAACATTTTGAGAACTATTTGGTGGAAACGCAGTGACAGAGTGACTCCTGGAAGTCATGACCCAGGCGGACTTATCTCCAGAGTATCAAGAAACTAAAGGACGGAAACTCTTGCTTGACTTAGCTATCTTCTGATGATCCTATTATCTCCTGCTGCGAAGCTCAGTACAAAGAGTTTCCTATCATCGGATTCACTATGCCACTGCTAATGATATCCATACATTTTCACTAGATAGACGACCTGGCGCGACACAGAAAATATGACCAATTAATGTGCCAAAGGTCATGTATAAATTATTATTATTATTATTAAGATTGTTATTGGTTATGGAAGGCCTCGGTATCACAGCAAACGAATTAAAATCCATAATTGCTCAACCGCCCGTGCCAGTGGAATCATCCGAATTACTAACTCATCTCCCAAACAAAGAAAGTTAACTGTAGTCCCCATCGTAGCAGTCTCAGCACACGCCAAAAGACATAAGGCGAAACCGCGCAGAAAGTGAAAACAGCCAACTGTTCCCTGTCATACGATATCATCATTCATCGTAAACAAGCGGGATATCGAAGCAGGATCAAAACGGATGAGACACACAGCTCACGGTGTGCACAGAGCACTTAACTCAGTAGCTCCTGCAACAAGCCGGACTTGGAATATGAGGAAACTGCAAGAAGGAACACTTTTAAGACATAGCCTTCAATGGTTCCTGCTGCCTATCCACCATATACCATGGGAGTTCACGTCCTCCCAAAAATAATGATCGTCGTAGCACTTGATGATGTTAGGCCATCATTGATACTCCAATTCCAAACATATAGACACACAGTGGTGGTAAGTTATCATTTCCAATCCAACAGAAGCCACATGACCTGTAGTTAGTAAAACCACAGAGAGAATATGATTTTGTGACCTTCACTGATTCACTCTTAGATGTGAATGTGTAGTTTACACAAGTGGAGAAGTTTTCAACTACAGTGATCCCATTTAAGGCAATTCTGGGATAGCAAGGCAAGTCTCCTTTATAGCAGCAGAACTTGATGTTCTCCGCTCCCTTCTTGTAACTGCCGCCTCATGATTCTGATGTCTCATTAACTTGGACATCATTCAAGAACAATGTCAGATTAGCATTCCATAGATATGGCTCTGCTGATGAAATGCTTGGTGCAACAGTTGTATCAATCATACAGGAGGCTCATGGTCTGTAGTCATTAATATCACAGACAGCACACGATGTTGTTATATTCAGTATTTCTTTCTGGGGTGTAAATATGTGGCACACACATGGAGAGTGGTTTGTGGTCACAGTAATCCCATTAAAGGCAATTCTAGGGTAGCATGACATAGCTGTTTCAGAACAGCACAATCCTGTGATGTTTTCTGTGTTCGCTATAAAGCTGCTGGTGCTACACAATCCTGACCAATTATAGGTGTGGACATTATTCACTTGCAATGACAAAACTGCTTTGTTTACATCATAAACCTCTGGAAGCGAATCATTTATGGGACTAATAGTATAAATTGCTATATATAACCAAAAATAAATTTGGAAAAAGAAACATTCAAAGCACAAGAACGTAAGATAAGAGGGAGCGATAAATATCATCCAATGTATTTACAGATAACATTTTTCTGCTGTCCCTGCTCACATATAATTCGAATGTAGAAGCATCGTTCGCACTCCAGATCAAACTTTTCTAGCATTTAGAGTTCAAACTTTGGAACGTTTGAAGTTAGAGCCGTCCACTGTATTGCTGCTTCTCTTTATGACAAGAGACTGACAGTTATACAAGTGGATATGAAGCAAAAAGAATGGGATGTATCGATTGGCGAATATTGTTTATAATTACTAAATGTTGTCAAGATCCAAACGCTTATTTCTGTGGGTGGTATTTTCATTTGTTTTTTGTTTTTTTTCGTTCGCCAGTCTTTTACCTCTGACGAAGTCCCTAGAGACTAGGAACTGAATTTTGTGTGTTAATCCATTTTTATGTGGCAACCGTGTGCACAGGGGTCCCTCGCCGCAAAGGCAGACAACTCCGACTTCGGATGTACTCATATTTTTTCCGCCGATGAGTAATTGACATTTCAAGCCGGGCCTCACTGCAAAGACCAGAGGTGGTTGCCGCAGGGAGAAATCATAAATAAAAATCCGAACCGGTGCAGCCGGGATTTGAACCCACAACCTCTCTGTCACAAGGCCGGGGTCTTGCCTCAGGACTAACCAGTCCCCTGTGGGCGATGTGACGGAAACCAAAATAGATCTCACATTTTTCGAGGAAGAAATATCTGACCGTCATTTTTGTTAGTTTTGGCGTCCGAACAAAAAGAAAACTGCCTCAATAGGGAATTCCCGCACCATTCTGGTCAGTATCGAATGAAGTTTGTTTGTTGTTAGGATCATCATCAATGTGCACCGGACGAACCCATAAAAAGTAAGTAAACAGCCCCCGTCACGTCAAGTGGCGTATAGGGAATATGGTGTTAGTGACCATAAATTTTACAGACCTATTTTTGAGGTAATGGAGTCGGTATTACGCCCGTGCCGCTTTACTTTCCCAGAAAAAAATTTCGGTACCCATTTAAGACTGGGTGAACCCGGAAGCCCTCGATTGGGATCGAACCCTAAGTCTTGTCCTTTGTAGTCCAGTTCACTAACCGCTGAGCTATGGAGGCCCCGTCGAATCCATAGGTGTTCTAATACTCCTCTCGTGGATCTAAAAAACCGTAGAAGAATCCTGGTCCAGGTGCACGAACTCCGTATTACACCCTGGGATACACGGTGTGCGTACATTTTTGCCGTCGCCCACGGCCATATTTGTCGCCTACTCTTTTCGATTTTAACTGCCAAGGGTTCTTTAACGTGCGGAAACTCCTGTTTATTACCGTTATCCGAGAGGGCTAAACATCGACCTAAGAGATCAAGAGAGGCTGGCACCATACAGAAACCACGGATTATTTCCCCTTGAAAAAAAAAATCATTACCGCTTTGGGTGGGCTTTGAACCTGGGTCCTCCCTCTCCTAAGGCTGACGTCGTACCTCTAGCCTACCCAACCCCATCGAGTGAAGTGCTTAGTGGTAGTTGTTTCAGTTTCATTGATATATTTTCACTCAAAAACATATTTCATGTGTTTGACTAGAGACTGTGTGGTCTAGAGGTAAGACGTCGGCCTCTGAACAAGAAGGTGCAGGATTCGAACCCAGCCGCAGCCGATGGGAATTTTTCTCTTCAAATCATTTATTGATTTCTTCGTCGATTGACACTCACCTAGTCTCAAAAAAGAAACAAAAGAGAAACATATGCGTGCTAATCATCATGTGTTGATCAAATAACTGCCTTACATTATTGAGTTATTTACAGGTCATCATCATTGCACTCCAAACATGTCCATAGGTGCACAGATCCCCTCCTCAGCAAGTCCCGCAGTGTCCAGCGACTGACAACTCCAGTTCTGTGTTGGTTGATTAGTCTTCTTACACGCCCACTAAGTTTATTGTTACTGGCTGTGCCCATCTTAACTCCCATCCCAAGGAGTGTCGTGGACTCATGGTTGTCGAAGTCTTGTGCCCTTCCCACATCTCGGTGTTTACATCGAATGCACTGGGCTACATGCCTAGCGTAACAGTGCAACACAATTCTCATTATGTAGACGCCACAGACAGGACCGTGTTTGACATCAATGAAATAAACGTAGCAATAATATATCATTTAGTTATCATTTCGAAACTTGGATGTTTGAGTAATAAGAGTATTGTGTATTCCCCGCCAGGCACTCACGTGGAAACCATCTGGTAAAAGAAAGCTAGATAGACAAAGGAATCGCTGAACAATTGCTAGGGAAGGCTACATCCTGGGACTAAGAAACAACCAAGAACTACAAGAACTAAGAATTATAAGAACTAAGACCTACAAGAAATAAGAACTGCAAGAACTAATGACAGCAAGGACTAAGAACTACACGAACTAAGAACTACAATAACTAAGAATTATAAGAACTAAGACCTACAAGAAATAAGAACTGCAAGAACTAATGACAACAAGAACTAAGGACTACACGAACTAAGAATTATAAGAACTAAGACCTACAAGAAATAAGAACTGCAAGAACTAATGACAACAAGAACTAAGAACTACACGAACTAAGAATTATAAGAACTAAGACCTACAAGAAATAAATAAGAACTGCAAGAACTAATGACAACAAGAACTAAGAATTACACGAACTAAGAACTACAAGAACTAAGAATTATAAGAACTAAGACCTACAAGAAATAAATAAGAACTGCAAGAACTAATGACAACAAGAACTAAGAACTACACGAACAAAGAACTACAAGAACTAAGAATTATAAGAAATAAGACCTACAAGAAATAAGAACTGCAAGAACTAATGACAACAAGAACTAAGAACTACAGGAACTAAGAACTACAGGAACTAAGAATTATAAGAACTAAGACCTACAAGAAATAAGAACTGCAAGAACTAATGACAACAAGAACTAAGAACTACAAGAACTAAGAATTATAAGAACTAAGACCTACAAGAAATAAGAACTGCAAGAACAATGACAACAAGAACTAAGAACTACACGAACTAAGAACTACAAGAATTAAGAATTAAAAGAACTAAGACCTACAAGAAATAAAAACTGCAAGAACTAATGACAACACGAACTAAGAACTACACGAACTAAGAACTACAAGAACTAAGAATTATAAGAACTAAGACCTACAAGAAATAAGAACTGCAAGAACTACACGAACTAAGAACTACAAGAATTAGCAGTAGATCGCCAATCGTTGAGAACTGTGACTTCCGCCCTGTCTCAGATGAAAGGAATATTTAGTACTCCACAGCATTGACTTTTTAAAAACGTATTTAGGTTTCTTTTATCCGTTCTCCAATTTTCGTTGAAAAATCTTATCAGGCCCTTCCATTCTAGAATTATTTAAAGCTTGAAGACTTCACATTAATGTTAAGTGAATCGGGATATCCATTTGTTTCCATTACCTTCTTCTTAGTTGTGCTAATTTCTATGCTGCATCTTTCAACATTTCGAATGCAAGATATTTATTTAAAATGTTTCGTTTTAAGTTATGTTTCTCGTCCTTTATATATATTTTTAATGTCATCACTTGACCACTACCCCTCTTCATCATCAGTCTAAAAGGGCGCTAAGTGGCGTAGATGAGTTGTGTCGCTAATTTATGACAAGCCGCAACATCCCTTTCCGTTTTACTACCGAACACATCATCTTTTTTATTTTTGTTGTTCCCCAAATATTCAGTCTTAATTTTCTGTTTTCCTCTTCAATTCAGTCTATTCCTCCCTAATCTCTATTTGTATCCTCTTTAATTTCGAGTATTCTTTCGTTATTTCTTGCTGTTTTCTCTTTCCTCTCTTCCTATTTCTTTCAGCTCCATGTGGGCACATGTTTTCAAGAAACATTCCAAGACGTCCTGTTTTCTTGCCATTCTTTTGAGATCTTTCCATGTCCTCCCCTTCATTTTCCTCTTTGCCTCCACCTGTCTTCTCTAAGTACATTTTGGTCTTCCTCTTTGTCTCCGTCCTTGGTGTTTCCAAAAAGGGGCTTGTTGTGTAATACTCTCAGTTGGTTTCTGCAGCGTCTTATACAGCGCCATCGACTTTGTTGTATCTCTTTCTCCACTGATATTTTACTGGTACTCTTCCAATAACTCTACGTTAGTAATTTTGTCCTGCCATTGCCATATTTTTATTCTGCACCAGCACCCATTAATAAGTCTGTACCTTCGTGATTGTAATTTTTGTTCTTCTCCATGTTTCACAGCCATATAGTAGGACTGATTTATTATGTTATGTTTTCTCTTTATCAAATATATTATTCTTCCCCATTTCTCTTTATTTTATTTTCTTATATTTCACACAGGTGATGTCTTCTCCCTCCTGTGTTCCTTTTGCTCAAACTTATCTTTCTCTTATTCCCTAATATGTTCACTTCAATTTCCATTACTTTTCACTTTTACCAATACATGTATTTATATCCGATTGGAAAGTACTGTAGGATTTATTTCAGCTCAATCTTCAAACTAATCTCTGAAATGATTGAAACAATCTGTTCTATCGCGTGGGTTGCTTAACACTTAATGGCCTCTTGCTATTTCATTCCTTTGTTTGTTATCGCTATCTCCCATGTCCCGGCTCTTTATTACTTGTTCACTGCCTGGAGATAAAGAGATTTGGAGCCTCACTAATTGGGAATTAGAAGGAGAAAAAAGATACAACAGTGATTGATATTCACCTGGTGATTTCTAATCTAGAACACCGGAGATTGTTATCAGGTCCGAATGAGACCCAGTTCAAGATAAGGGTCATGCATTTATTGCTGTTATTGGTGATGGCTTGGCTGTGGAGCAGAGATGCGGACAGAGAATGGAAATAAAACTTAACTTAAATGAAAATTAAAGCAGTAGGGTGGTAGTTAAAATATGGGAAAATAGAGAAGGTTAAAATAGGGGAAAGGAGAGAAAGTTAAAATAGGGGAAAGGAGAGAAAGTTAAAATAGGGGAAAATAGAGAAAGTTAAAATAGGGGAAAGGAGAGAAAGTTAAATAGGGGAAAGGAGAGAAAGTTAAAATAGGGGAAAGGAGAGAAAGTTAAAATAGGGGAAAGGAGAGAAAGTTAAAATAGGGGAAAGGAGAGAAAGTTAAAAAAGGGGAAAGGAGAGAAAGTTAAAATAGGGGAAAGGAGAGATAGTTAAATAGGGGAAAGGAGAGAAAGTTTAAATAATGGAAAGACGAGATTGTTAAATATATGGGAAAGTAGAGATAGTTAAAATAGGGGAACGGAGAGAAAGTTAAAATAGGGGAAAGGAGAGAAAGTTAAAATAGGGGAAAGGAGAGAAAGTTAAAATAGGGGAAAGGAGAGAAAGTTAAAATAGGGGAAAGGAGAGAAAGTTAAAACAGGGTAAAGGTGTGACTGTGACTGTCAGGCGAGCCAGAACTACAACATCATATGGCGAGGGTTGTGACTGTCAGGCGAGCCAGAACTACAATAACTTCATATCTCGAGTGTTATGACTGCCATACGAGCCAGAACTAAAACAACTTCATATGGCGAGGGTTGGGACTACCAGGCGATCCAGAACTACAACAACTTCATATGGCGAGGGTTGTGACTGTCAGGCGAGCCAGAACTACAACAACTTCATATGGCGAGGGTTGTGACTACCAGGCGATCCAGAACTACATTAACTTCATATGGTAAGGGTTGTGATTATCAGGCGAGCCAGAACTACAACTTTATATGGCGGGTGTTGTGACTGCCATACGAGCAAAAACTACAACAACTTCATATGGTAAGGGTTGTGATTATCAGGCGAGCCAGAACTACAACAACTTCATATGGCGAGGGTTGTGACTGCAATGCGAGCCAGAACTAAACTGTCTAACTCACGCCCCCTCCTCCCCACCCCTCAAAAAAGTCTGAATTTATATAAAAGAAAGTGAAAAAAATGATGATGAGGGAATTATAGGTAAGGTAGAACACGAAATAACAGTTAATGAACTGGTTTTGTAAACAAAATTATTTTGCAAGGGAGATAAGTTACTTTCAGTGAAAGGGGAGGTAGACAACATTAAAATTGAACAGAAGTGAATACTTTGGAAAATGCAGAAGTAGAAATAAGAGGTACCTTTAGGAATATGAGAAGAAAGGGCGAAGGAGGAGAAGACAGAGAGAGAGAGAGAGAAAGAGAGAGAGAGAGAGAGAGAGAGAGAGAAAAGGAAAAACTATTGTATCATTAGAATTTTTTAAAAAGTTACGAATTTGCGTGTTACTGTTAAAAAGTTCAACTGACATTCTCGAATTTAAAGATTGATTTCTGTTCTACAGGCAGAGCTTACGTTCGTTGCCCAGGGTGATTTTGACTTTTCCATTAAATGCACTCAGTCTTCTCATTTGTTTTCCTTATCTCAAATGACTGGCCACCGACCTCTCTAGATTGGCAATCAACAGAAATAGCTCTGACACTAGACGGATCCTGCATTCATGAGATCTTTCATTGATGATATAAACAGTCCAACCCTTAAACAGAACATCCATTATAAAAGGTAGTTCATCAAAAGGATAATCCATTAATATAAGTATTCTTACTAATAAAGAGATAATAAATAAATAAATATCTCTAAATAATAAAGTCAACTATTAATATATACATTTCCCCCTTAAAAGGATTTATTAGTTTCTATAGCCCCTAAAGAGACACTTCTTATGAGTAAATGCATTTCCAGTTTATTATGGACCTCCATTTAACGGGAGTCATTAGATTTCTCCCAGAGTTTTGTTTATTGATCATTTCAGCTTCGGTCTATAGCGTTTTGATCCTTGCCGCGCCGCTAGACGTCGCATAGGGCTTGTATTGCTTTCCGCCATCCATCTCTTTTCTGGACGAGATATTCGATCGTATCTAATGAATCTATGACTGCCAACTTTGCTTCTCTTATAAGTATTATTTTTAGTGCTTCTACAGGTGTTTCTCTTTTTTTTTCTGTATCCTAATGTTTCCCGAGTCTATTCTGGTATTCTCCTGTTGTCGCTTCTCAACACATGTCCAACATTTGTCCATCTTCTCTTCCTAATTGTAGATGAGATCGTTGGTTACATGGCCATGTCCCCTATCTCTTTATTATTCATGAATGGATTCCATTGTACACATTATAATCTTTCTATGATTTTTGTCTTCAAATACGTTTAGTTTTTTCCTTTATTGCTTTTATTGTTTTCCCAGCGTTCACATGCGTAGGTAAAAGTTGATAATATGTTTGAATTGGCTACGTCATCATAATGGCTCATCGTATATCCCCATACCGGCCGTACGCTAATCTTACGGTCTGTTGTTTGATGTGCGACGGGGATAATCTGACGACTGTGTGTCTATATGTTCGTAAATGGAGTCAACAACAATGGCCTAACATCATCAAGCGCTATACATTTTAAAAAAATACGACGATCATCATTCTCAAGAGGACTTGAACTTCCGGTATATGGTGGATAGGCGGCGGGAACAATTGAAGGCTGTGCATGAAAAGTGTTCCTTGTTGCAGTTTCCTCATATTCCAAGTCCGGCTTTGTTGCAGGAGCTACTGAGTTAAGTGCTCTGTGCACACCGCCAGCTGTGTGTCTCATCCGTTTTGATCATGTTTTGATATACCAATTGTTTACGATGAATGATGATATCGTATAACAGGAAACAGTTGGCTGTATTCACTTTCTGCGCGGTTTCGCCTTATGTCTTTTGACGTGTGCTTAGACTGCTACGATAGGGACTACAGTTACCTTTCTTTGTTTGGGAGATGAGATATTAATTCGGATGATTACGCTGGCACGGGCGGTTGAGCAATTATGGATTTTAATTCGTTTGCAGTGATACCGGGGCCTTTAATAACTAAATAATCAAATAACCAAATATGTTTGAGTTGAATATTCTAAGTTTAGTTTTCTTGCTTAGCATTTTTTATGTTCATATTTTGTCCAGGTTTTTAAATATGCTGCTGCTTTTGTTATCCTGCTTCTGAATTTTTTTAAAAAATGTCATCTTCTTGATCATGATCTTGTTTGCTTGCGTTCGCCCGATAACTACAGGAATCCACCTCTTCATCATCCGTCCTTAAAAGGACGTTAAGTGAGCGTGTCTGCGTTGTGGTTTGCAGTATAACTGAGATATTCGTGTATTTCGGCCCAACACATCCGACCTCAGCGCGATCCTCTTTTTCTATATTATTACCAAGATTTATATAGGAATCTGCTCTTTCCAATGTCTGAGGATTTAGATATTTTGTTGATGTAATTCTCTTACAATAATAGATTTGCATCAGCCAAATACAAAGATTCTCAAAGAATTAGAATATTCATGTTATTAAAATTAAGATCTCTAGAACAAAAATTCCCTCTTAAAAAAATCAATGAACAAACAAGAAAACAAATGAAATATTACAATAAAACAATACGATAAAAACAGCACACACACAAAAATAGTAAACAAGGAAATCAAGTAAAATTCACGTGGCACGGAACTGGGGAAAATAAATTGCAAACTAAACGAAGTGTCAGCATGAAAGAGCGGTAATTGAAGAAACCAAGGAATGTCCGAAGCAGACATGGGCAAACTTCCATATAGAAGGACCTGAAAAGGATAGAAGATCTGAAAACATACGAAGAAGCAGAGGGCCTGGTATACTTACATAATTTAATTATCTTGCACAAATTATTATTAAAAAATGAAATTATATTATTAATGGAAAGCGAAAGAGAGGAGGGAGTGAAAAGAGAAAAAGAGAGAGAAAGAGAAGTGGTAAGGTGAGGGGGTAGGGGAAGAAGGTGTAGAGAAAGAAAAAGGGAAGGTTCATCTTTGCTAAAAGTTACAGTTATGGTTAGTCGAAGGCTCCGGTATTCACTGTAAACAAACGAAGTAAACTTCATAATTGTTCAACCGCCCGTGCCAGTGGAATCATCCGAATTAACATCTCATCGAATATCCACACAAAGAAAGGCAGATGCAGTCCCCATCCACAGCACACGTCAAAAGTAATAAGGCTATCAGCACCAACATCGAACGCATCTGAACTGTCCTTTGTCATATGATGTCATCATTCATCGTAAGCAATCTGAATATAGAAACACCATCGGAGTGAAGAGCACAGCTCACGGTGTTCGGTGTGTGCTGGAAGTACGAGATTCCATACCTAACTTTATTTGATGGTGACATTGTGTAACTCATCATCATCATCATCATCATTGAGTGTGTCTCCGCATCGGAGGTTGGCTACCATGCAGCGCCATTCCACTCTGTCTCTTGCTTTGATGGTGCAGATTGGTTAGAATTTCTCTCCATGGCTTTCTTTGGAATGTTACGTGATGATGCTCCAATCTCTTTCACGGTGGTCTGCCATATTCGTCTTTCGTGTCCTGAATATGCCTCATGTGTACCACGCACTTTGCTGTTTTCGCTTTCTGGGCCGTTAATCATTTCTGATTCTTCCGCCCCATCCACCGTCACAGACATTTTACATTCGGGTTGAACATACCGGCGCCATTGTTGTCGAACTATGTGTTTGCCTGTCGAACCGCGAACACACGACACAAAGAAGAATAAATCATATTCCACTTAAATATCGGTTACGTTCACAGTCCATCCACTCGTCAGAAGTAAAACATACATCAAAAAGGGGAATAGCAACACATAATTTCACAATTAGACTGTCGCGTAAATCATTTAAATATATCAGCAAGAGCCGAATTATAAAAACGACCAACACGTAGCCGCCATGACACCAGAAAAAGTTATGTTTTGTGTAACTAAGTCGCGATAATTAGTTACTAATTTTCAATTTCTTCCTTTCAAAATAGACATACCATCCACCAAAACACTACGATGTCTTCCCCTTAAACAAACTGACACTACAGACAAAGCTACATAATTTTTTTTTTTCAAATCGCAGAATTATCAAAAGTACAAATGAGTGATTTCGCCTTGGGTTTTTTTTTTACTTTGGTTTACGGACGGTAGAGATACAAATATTTGGTTTATATAATTTCAGTGCCGGTATAGATATCAACATTTGGTTTATATAATTTCAGTGACGTTAGAGATAACATTTGGTTTATATCATTTCAGTGACGATAAAGATAACAACATTTGGTTTATATAATTTCAATGACGGTAGGAATAAGGGGGGGGGGGAGTGGTCTAGAGGTACGACATAAGCCTCTGGACAGGAATGATCTGGATTCACAGCCCACTACAGGCGGTGGTGACTTTTCAAAATAGGAAATATGAATCCCTCGTTTCTTCGTGACTTTACACTCCCGTGATTTCTTGGGTAGTGAGATTCGATGTTCAGCCTTCTCGGATAACGGCAATAAACAGGAGGTCCCGTTTGCACTTGCGCACGTTAAAGAACCCATGGGGGTTAAAATAACAGATAGTAGGCCATAACATGTGGCCGCTGCTAATACAAAATTGTCAGCAAAAAGTCCCCTACCCACACTGTGGGTTCCTGACGTGTGACGGAGTTCGTGCACGTGAGTCAGGATTCTCCTCGAGTTTTCTTGAGGTTCTCAGAGTGATATAGTAGCACCTATGGGTTTGTCCGGTGTGCAGTGATGATAATCCTAACAATAACAACAACAATAAAAACAAGAACAAAAAACAACAGCAATAATAATAATCAACTGCGAGGTAAACACTGTTCCCATATTTCTTCCATGTCTAATTTACAAATACGGTGAGCGTAGAAAAAAAAACCATAGAGCCACTGTAACTGCCATGCCAGTCGTAAGAGGCGACTAAGGAGGTTTAGAATACTCGCCTGTGCAGAAGAAAAGGGTGTGCATGAGGTGACCTTGTCAACTGAATTTTCTATGCATTTTGAGAAATTATGTGACAAGTTGTGAAAAGGAAATGTGGAATTCCTGAATGCAATAAAACTGGTTCCTAAGATAGGATAGAATAAACAAGTTACAAATAGTGTGTATGTAAATGAAGACAATAAAAGTACTCGTACGATATTCTGCTGACAGGACAGCCTAATCAGTAAAGGTTCCCATCCAGTCTCTGTTGTGTTTTAATGTCAATCTTGTTTCGCCGGTAATTTATTCTTTTTGTTTGTTTTTCTTTGTCTCATTGATTCCCTAATTATTTGTTTTCTCTGCTCGCTCTCATCAAAATAACCACAGGATTCTCTCCCAAGTTTCCGGTCTGTCAAAGGCTTCTCGTGTCACATCATAATGTCACTGTGATGGTGACACATGAAAGGTCACGTGCTATCCTTGATCCTCTTGTGACGCCGACCAACTCTGGAATTACCACGTTTCTTGAGGTAAACATCACCTATAAATGGCTGATATTTCTGTTTTTAGTCTTAACTGTTACATTTTCCCCACTTTTACCTTTAGATCCATTTAACATTTACAGTGCTTATTTCTTTCTATATATGTTATTGTATCGTTTTCCCTGTTGTAGGTAAATTTATCAATAATTAATCTGATGTCATCTCCACCTGGCAAGCAATCACAAACTTGATGAGGGGAACTAATGTGGTAATTATTTGTGGATGTGGTAATCACTAAATAAAAGAATAACCATGAATAATTAATTAATAGTTGTACACTTTACATGTTTTACAATGCGATGGAATCGTTCCAGGAATCAACACGTAGAAACAATTTACAAGGATAATGTAGTTGTGGGATATGGAAAAGAAGTGTTGTAATTAAAGATGCTGTTTGATAGTTAGGATGAATATCTATGGGATATTCTTTATTGCAACATTCTTCTTCTTTCCTTCCTCGTTTGCCTTTCAGTGTCGAGAGAAGATATAATTTGCGGTCTTTTGCTCTTCTATTATTGATCTCACATGCTGTTATATTTCCTACTGTTTCTAATATTCCATCAATCCCTCTTTATTCGTGTTCGGTCTTTGGGTCTAGTGTTCTCGCAGTGTCAGTGGTGCATCGGTTAATGCACTGGCTGGGAAATAAGTAGAATGTGGACTTATTCCACTTTGACGCTCTTTGGTCGATACAGCTGTAAATGGGTACCTAAATAACTAAACTGGGTTAGGTGATAACAGCGAGGAAGAGAACTGGCTTTCTCAAGCCTCCAAATGCTATGGCCTATTATCATGAAGGATAGTAAGTAAAGTAAAGTACCCCGGTCACGCCAAGTGGCGTATAGGGAAATATGGTGTTAGTGACCCTATATTTTACAGACCTTCAGCACATGATTTTTGGGGTAATGTGGTCAGTATTACGCCCGTGCTGCTTTACTTTCCCCAAAAAATCCGGTACCCATTTAAGGCTGGGTGAACCCGGAAGCCGTCGGTTGGGATCGAACCCTACCCCTTGTCCGTGGTAGTCCAGTTCACTAACCACTGAGCTATCGCGGCTCCATGAAGGATAGTGCTTCACCGACAATCCAGTGACCTTCCGTGTCAGGTGATATTACACTAAGCTCTTCCATCCGCTCCCACTTTTCTACAGTAGGACTCCTTTAAGAACAATAAGTACACACACACATAGACACACACGCACACACACGCACACATACACTCGGAAGCAATAAGCAATAAAACGTCCGCCCGTCCGTCCGTCCGTCCGTCCATCTGGAGTTTTCTAGTGTTCCCCTTTCAACCCTCAAGCTAACATCTATAGATAAAAAAAAAGTAAAGAGCCCCCGTCACGCCAAGTGGCGTATAGGGAATATGGTGTTAGTGACCATAATTTTTACAGACCTTCACCACATGATTTTTTGGTTAATGTGGTAGGTATTACGCCAGTGCCGCTTTACTTTCCCAGAAAAAGAATCCGGTACCCATTTAAGGCTGGGTGAACCCGGAAGTCGTCGGTTGGGATCGAACCCTACCCCATGTCTTTTGTAATCCAGTTCACTAACCACTGAGCTATCGCGGCTCTACCTCTGTAGATGGCAATTGTTAATTCATCAGAGATAAAAGCACAGTTTTTCACACATTTTTCGTGCACTTCAAAAACATGAATATCTAGCCAGCACAGCCTGTTTCATCATCTTCATCATCATCATCATGTGCCATACCGGTTGGCGTAGGCGGTCATGTCCCTCCACAATCTTCTATCTACAGTGCATCGTATCAGTTCTGTTGTTGACTATTTTCCATGCCATGAAACCAAGCTATCCAGTATTTTCTCTCTTTGTCGTCCGCGATCTCTCTTTCCTTTTATTTTGCCAGTTGTAACCAAGTATTCCAACTTTTCTCTTCTCATGATGTGCACGAAAAATGTTGATTGTTTCTTTCTGATGTTTTTCAGGAGCTCCCTTTTTGTGTTGGCCACTTTGAGAACTTCCTCATTGGTCTTTTTTAGCCTCCCCACGGAACTTTCAACATTCTTCTGAGAAATCCCATCTCTGTGGCCTCTAATCGTCTTTTCATTTGTTTGTCTACTGTCCATGATTCGCATCCATAGGTCAGAATTGATACTTGTCGGCTGCTCCCACAACACCATCCACCACAGCTTGTTTACTTTCGTAAAAGTGACATTTTAGTTCTAATCTTGAAAATGTTGCATTGTTCATGGTTAAGGATGTCCGGACCTCTAGCACCTTCCGCTCATGCTTAACAATGATATTTTATGGAATTTGTTTTAAATTAGTAAAAGTAAGTAAAGAGCCCCGTCACACCAAGGAGCGTATAGTGAATATGATGTTAGTGACCATCATTTTTATAGATCTTTGGCACATAATTTTTGGGGTAGTGTGGTCGTTATTACGCACGTGGTGCTTTACTCCCCCCCCCCCCAGAAAAAAAAAAAAAATCCGGTACCCATTTAAGACTGGGTGAACCCGAAAGCTGTCGATCAAGATTGAACCCGATCTCTTGTCCTTTTTAGCTAAGCCAAATATTTGTGAATGATTGTCAGTAGTATAGTGATCGTATCCCAATAATAAAAGATGATCAAATCTGAGAGTTTCAAAGGGGGATCCAATATGACATTTTTTACCACAAACTAATTTTAAGATACCGTGGACAGTCAGGACAGTCAACGAACCCAATGAGGATGTACTAAAAGAGGTAGATGAAGAAAAGAACATTTTAAATTAAATTAAAGAAAGGCGGTCATGATGCAGAAGAGGAGGGTCGGAATAACTGAGTAACAACAGGAAAATTAGAATGCCGAGGAGATAGAGGCGGACAAAGAGGAAAGATAATGGATGGTCTGAGGCGTGGCACGGGAAAAGATCAACGGCGGAATTGTTGCATAGCACGCAGGGAGGGGGTTGTGAAGCAACATCAAATTCGACGCCTGTCGACGAGGACATGAACGACTGTAGAGTAGGTGTGGTAGCCTCCGTCAGTCATAGTTGACTATGGATTTTTCAGCGCCCCTAGAAATGTTACTTGTTTCTTTTCTTTCCTTTCGCCGTGTATTCTCTTTCTCTGTGAATCTGTCTGCTTCTTGTTTGAGGTGAACCTTTAGAGTGTGTTTCCAAAGATTGCGATCTGCAGCTTTATGAGTACAGAATGTATTAATCGGATTCAAACAATGACTGGTCATTTGGAGTTAACAGTCGAGCACCCCTGTATATTCCTAGACAGGGCGTGATATGAGAGTCAAGCAGGGAGATACAAGAATTAGACATGAAGAAGGAATAGAAAGAGAAAGAGAGAGAGAGAGAGAGAGAGAGAGAGAGAGAGAGAGAGAGAGAGGAGGGGGAGAGAAAGAACGTGTGGGAGAAGAGAGGGGTGTGGAGAAAAGAAGGGAGTGGCTTCGTACCACATGCCTCTTGATTTTCGATTGCCGATATGCCAGAAAAACTTTCGCTCATCGGCTTTAAAGCAGAGTGCTGGCGTCGATTTCCCAGAACTGGCTGTCCGAAAGTGTCTGTGGCTTTGCCAGTAAATCTGACGTGAGTATACATTTGGCCGAGGGATTTGTTTAAATCTGGAACTCCTTGAAGGTAATGAAATAAGTGATTGTAATGTTTGTTGTTTTATGTTCCGTGTGCGCCCTTCTGCCAAGTGTCAATTTTTACCAGTGTTGCCTTTTTGTAAATACAACATTATTCAATTTAGGCACTGTAGTTAAATTTATGTTATTTCTAATTTTGTGAAAATTGTAATACTTCAAATTATAAGAATGTTCATATATGATATTACACTGAGAGTTATTCATGTTTTGTTGACAGTATCCTATTTGTTCTTGTAAGATTATCATCAGGCACCATGTCTACTGGCGTAGACGACTATGTCTCCTCACAGCTGTATATCTCTTCAGCTAGATATCAATTATATTGTGGACTTCCTACTAAACCATAACTACCTTATATCTTTTCTTTCTGTTTCCCGTTATCTCTTCTTCCTTCAAATTTTTCCAGTTGTCGTAATGTATTCCTGCTATTTTCCTCTTTTCATCATCATCATCATTATCATCATCATCATCATCATCATCATCATCATCTTGTGTCGCATCTGCAGTGAAGGTTAGCTACCCTGAAGCACTTGGATACGGTTATGGTACGTGCTGCGTTGCATCCTGTCCATTTCATGATGTTATCGGCCCACTTTAGTCTGTCTGCCTAGTTTACATTTTATTTCTCCCTTCCAATATGATTTCCCGTCTAAGTGATTGTTTCTCTGTGTCCAAAAATCGATTTATCTTGTTCATATTACTTGTGTTAAATGTTTTCTTTTCTTAATTTTCAGTGGTTGCAAAACTTCATTACTTATTATACACTCATTATTTTTCTCATAGCGTGTCTAAATACGGTTAATTATTTCTCTGTGATGTATTTTATTAACTCTATTTGCTTGCTAGTCCTATTAACAATTTCTACGTTGACATATTTTAACTGTCTATGCAGCCGACACCATTTACTCTATTTTACCGATAGTATTTGTACTCAGCTTTATTTGAGTTCATAAACTCTCATAAACAATTATGTTGTTGATTTCCTAACAAACTATCACTTCACACACATATCAATTTATCCTCATCTTGATTACTTCTACAACACTGGTGACTACGCTCTTATATGATGTCTCTCTGGACTATGCACCTGGCTAACTCATATCTTGATTAAATAGACTTTTTTTTTTATCTATGACACTTTAACTTTCGCTAATTTATCTTGTTAGTTAGTGGACTCTGTCTAGCAGTAGAATTATGACTATGAATAATCATTGAATGGGAACCGCGATAGCTCAGTGGTTAGTGGACTCTGTCTAGCAGTAGAATTATGACTATGAATAATCATTGAATGGGAGCCGCGATAGCTCAGTGGTTAGTGGACTCTGTCTAGCAGTAGAATTATGACTATGAATAATCATTGAATGCGAACCGCGATAGCTCAGTGGTTAGTGGACTCTGTCTAGCAGTAGAATTATGACTATGAATAATCATTGAATGGGAACCGCGATAGCTCAGTGGTTAGTGGACTCTGTCTAGCAGTAGAATTATGACTATGAATAATCATTGAATGGGAACCGCGATAGCTCAGTGGTTAGTGAACTGGACTACAAAGGACAAGAAGTCTTGTTCGATCCTGATCGGCGGCTTCCTGGTTCACCCAACCTTAAATGGATACCGAATTTTTTATGGGAAAGTAAAGCGGCACGGGCGTAATACCGACCACATTACCCCAAAAATCATGTGCTGAAGGTCAGTAAAAATTATGGTCACCAACACCATATTCCCTATACGCCACTTGGCATGAAGGGGTTGTTTACCTTTTTTTACTTTCTCCTCATCCTCCATCGCCTTTTTCTTCCCCTTCTTCCTCTTCTTCTCCTTTTTCTTCATCAGATCATCTTCTTCTTCTTTCACTTCTACCTTTCAACATCCTGTAGAACATGCGTATAAACAAATACTTTAAAAGCCGTCCTCTTTTATTCAATTCTCTAAAGATCTTTCTGTGCCTTCCCAATTTTCCTGATCTGTTCTTTCATCTTTCTACTCAATGTGTATTTTGCCCTTCACGTTTGTCCCCTCCCTGGGAATTCCAGAAAAGGTAAATCGTGTAAAACTTTCAGTTTCCTTCCGCCATATGTTTGTCGCATCCAGCGCTATCGCTTTTGTCGGGAACACTTCATAGCCATCTTTTGTCATGCAGTCATAAAAATGCTTTTCGGAATGGAATATCACCAAAAAGCATCAACAGCATTAATGGTTTGAATGGCAGCTACTTTTGTGCTGTTAACGCGGGTGAGGGACTGGGTCAATGATTTCAGATAGAAAACAGGGTGAAATATGAATGTCATTTAAAAATTTCTCATGCTCTTTGAAATTTCTGTCGATTTGATAATGCAGAAATGCTGCATAGGTAACACAATCATTGAATGGATATATGACTTCAATTAGAGGCCTTGGTTTTGCAGACATTATAGTTATTAGCAATGGCAACGTCAACACAATGCTAGAATAAAACCAATGTTCCGTTATCAATGACTGAAAAAATAGGATTTGATATTAACCAAGAAAAGACGAACATATTGACATTAAATTCGCCCAGAAGAAATAATATACCTGGAAGGAAAATCAATGAAAGATGTAGATCAATTTGTATATCTTGGAAGCTGAAAAGATCATCAAGAGACACCAAAGTAAAATAGACTCAGAATAGCAAAGACGGCAATTATTTTACAAAAAGCATTTGAAATTATGGAAATCAAATTTTCCAAAAACAAGAACCAAGCTTATAATTTACAAATCAACTATTTTATCCACTTTTACTTAGGCACCCGAGAGCTGCAAAATAAACTCGATGCATTCGAAAACAAATGTCTCAGGAAAATACTTTTATAACATGGAATGCATTAGGGACCAGTGGTGAGAGATGGGCATGCAACCAACAATATCAGAAGACAATAACAATAAATAATCAGATATTTATTATGAACCAAAACTTCCATTATCTCGCCTCGGTTGTCTCTTGTCTCGGAAATTTCCATCCGTAATAAATATTCATATATTTATTGTTATTGTCTTCAATGTGAACCACACTGGAAGCTACCACCCTTGTTGTTTCGTCCCTTGCTTTGTCATCAGCGCAAATATCTCAGCTTGTTTGTGTCTAAGGATCATGCTTGTTCAAATAGGAAGCGCAGAAACATCATTTGTTTCTTGACATTTATTCCAGAGTTGTTGACACCTTCTGATTTTTCACGAGATGGTAATTGTGTGGAAGTTTAGCTGGCATCATCATCAAGTACCATGCCTGCTGGTGTATGTGGTCATGTCTCTCCACAACTTACGATCTCGAGTTATATATATAATTTCTGTTGTTGACCTTCTTCCAAGACTGTCTCTTAAGCTGTCTGGTATCTTTTACCTTTGTTTCCCTCTATCTCTTCGTCCCTCAATTTTCCCAGTTGTCGCAATATATTCCATCTTTACCCTTCTAATTACATGGCCAAAAAATGATGATTGTTTCTTCCTAATATTGGAAATTAGCTCTCTTTTTGCTTTGGACACTTTCAGATACTGTTTTCAATACTCTTCTTAGTTGTCCATGGTATTCTCAATTTTCTTCTGTAAAACCACATTTCAACAGCCTCCAGTGATTTTCTTGCCCTTTGTCCTATTGTCCATTATTCACATCCATATTTTAAGACTGGCTCTACATAACATTTAAGAACTCTTTTTTTTGGTTTCTATTGTCAAAAATGGAAATTAATGGAATGTTAATTAATGCATTGTTATGGAAATTAATTAATGTGATACCTGTTTAGCTGGCAGTGTGATGAAATGCAGATCTCTAGTGGCAAGTCGGTCTCGAACTGTACGGGTTCGATCCTTGTTCGGGCTGCTTGTTGTTCTCTCTGTTTTTTTTTATTTTTGTGTGTGGATTGTTCCGAAGCCAACAATATCATATATTATATAAACAAGAACAGAACATGACTCAGTCAATTGATGAGAAGAGATAAAAGAAACACACAACAAACCCTCCAATTGAAAACAGTAAGGAAAAGATAAAAATACCAACTTAGAGAAACACCAATAACAGAGACATCGAGAGGGGGCATCAGTTCCCTTGCCGAGATTGAAAGGCTGGCTAAGAAATCTGGCCTGTGTTGAGTTGAGACACAATGTAGGTCCTGTGCCAAATACTGTGAGAAAGCAGCAACGGATCCTTGAACTTACGGAATTAAATTTTTTTTTTTTTTCATAAATCCCGTCCCATCCCCTCAAAATATGTTGTTCCAAGCTATAAAGGAACTAACATGTAACTAGTTAGGAAAAATTTCGAGACAAATTAATCAAAGTACTTTAGTTTAGATCGAGACAAATTAATCAAAGTATTTTAGTTTAGATCGAGACAAATTAATCAAAGTACTTTAGTTTAGATCGAGACAAATTAATCAAAGTATTTTAGTTTAGATCGAGACAAATTAATCAAAGTATTTTAGTTTAGATCGAGACAAATTAATCAAAGTATTTTAATTTAGATCTCGACAGTTATTTATCATTTCTGTTGTTGACCTTCTGCCAAGCCATTCTCTTAAGCTGTCTGGTATTTTTTGGTATTGGAAGCAATAAAAGGTTCGCTTACATGCACCATACACACACATCAAGGCTGATAGCACCAGGGCTATAACCGAGAATAATAAATTGCTATACTTTAGACATGCTATAACAAATAATGGGCAATGTAGCAATAAACTGAAGATTCGGAAAGGCAATATAAAAAAAAGCAATTTTACCAACATGAAAAAATGTTAGCACATCAAAGGAAATAACAGCAGAATTAAAACTACGAATAGTAACTTTCAAGATCAACTCGACTCAATTCTAATGGTGCAGATACATAGACATTAAATAAGAAAACAACAGAAAATTAACATTTTTAAATGCTATCTATATAAAAACGGTGAATCAAGGACAATAGGATAACAAACAAGAAAATCACTGGAGTCTATAGAAATGTGGTTTTACAGAAGAATGTTAAGAATACAAACAATCTTCATTTTTTGGCCATATAATGAGAAGAGAACAACTGGAATATATTGTAGCAACTGGAAAAATTAAGGGACGAAGTGATAGAGGGAAGCAAAGAGAGAAAATACTAGACAGCTTAAGAGAATGGCTTGGCAGAAGGTCAACAACAGAAATGATAAATAACTGTCGAGATGAAAATTGTGGAGAGACATGATCACCTGCGCCCGCAGACCCGGTACTTGATGATGATGATGATGATGATGATGATGATGATGATGATGATGATGATGATGATGATACAAAAACGGGGAGAATTTGGTGGAAGGAAAAGAAGATAAACAAGGAAGTTCCGAATCAGATGAAAATGAGAAAAATAATTTCTGTATTTAACACAATTACTGTATTTAACACAATTACTGTATTTAACACAATTACTGTATTTAACACAATTACTGTATTTAACACAATTACTGTATTTAACACAATTACTGTATTTAACACAATTCGACAAGACATTTCTGATTTTGTGGGAACAGACACGTTATCTTACTGAAAGTCATCTTGGAAAGGAAGGTACAGGGTAGACGACGCAGAAGCAGACCAAGAGTAAAGTGGACTGATGACATCAAAATACGGACAGGTCAACCTATGGCAACGCACTCTATCGACACAAGACAGGAAGTTAAAGACTCCATAGTAGGCAATCTTAAGTGTGGAGACGACACTCATGAAAGAAAATACCTCTCCCGCCAGTTGTCCTCAACATCTCGCCTCTTGTTTAAATAAACCTCAACTTTGTTCTACACATCCCTTTAAACAATTTCTCTCACTCTCTCTCTCTCTCTCTCTCTCTCTCTCTCTCTCTCTCTCTCTCTCTTCATTTGTACCTAACTTCTGGTTACACATCACACTCCTCCCTTTGCATCGAGAACTCATCGAGTCTCCTTATTCTACCGCAGTGCCCAGTTGCACTGAAACTTCCGGTCAATATGGCAGATAGGCGTTAATGAACAATTGAGGCACTGTCTGAATAGCTTCATTGTTGCAGTTTCCTCATATACCAAGTCCGGCTTGCTGCAGGAGCTACTGAGATTAGTGCTCTGTGCACAACGTGAGCTGTGTGTTTCATCGGGATGGTGTTTCTATATTCAGATTGCTTACGATGAATGATGATATCGCATGACGAAGAACAGTTCAGTTGCGTTCACTATTGGTGCTGTTATGCCTTATATGTCTTTTGACGTGTGCTGTGTTTTTCTACGATGGGAACTGAACTTCTTTCTTTGTTTGGATATTCAATGAAATGTTAATTTGGATGATTCCACTAGCACGGGCGGTCGAGCAATGGTGGATTTTACTTCGTTTGCTGTGATGCTGGGTGCGACTAATTATAAATATAACCAGGTGCACTTCACTGACCAAAGTGCTAGTCACTTATGTTGATTTATCCACCACAGTGATTCTCAGACTGTCCCCCTGGAGGCGAAGGCGCGCCTCACATCACCAGAGCTGGAAGTTGTCAGCGACCCACAGCTGATGGCTTGCGCCAGGATCGGTGAACCAGAACCATCCAGACCCTGCTCCACCTCTCCGTGGTGCCTCTAGTAACAGACTAACCTGTCTAGTCTGGCCAAGCGAGTAGGGATCGAAGAGGGAAGACAACCCGGTACTCAAAAATGTCATTCTGAAATCGGATGTGTTGGGCCGAAAGTAGCAAATATTACAGTTTTACTGCAAAACACAACACAACGTAGACACGCCCACTTAACGTCCTTTTAAGGGCGGATGACGAAGAGGTATACTCCTTTAGTCATCGGGCGAACGCAAGCAGCAGCAAACTGTCCCCTAGCGGTTCTTTAGGCGAAGGCAGGACAACTTTATGTCCTTGAAGCTACAGAGACTGGGTGAGTCACTGGAGCGGAATATCGAAGGTTGGGACTTCTTTACGGGACTGCTTTACTTCTTTATGGGACTGCTGTACGCTAGTTGTTATCATTGAAGCCATAGTCTCAAACCTTTTCGTATCAATTGTGGAACTTTGATGTGACTATTACAAATATATTACACCCGCTGATTGTCAAATAATCTCTCCGTAGTCTCAGAGAGTTGTTTTAAATTGCAAATAATTTTAAAATAAATTTCACTGCAGATGTTTTCGAAAGGTTCGTTTTTTCATTTCATCAAGTCGCACATTATTTGGCTCTTATTAGAGGGAGACGCAAGTTACTTGGCTCTTATTAGAGGTCCAGTCTTAACATATGGATGCGAATCATGGACAATAGGACAACAGACAAGAAAATCACTGGAGTCTGTACAAATGTGGTTTTACAGAAGAATGTTGAGAGTACCATGGACAGCTAAGAAGAGAAATGAAGATGTTCTGAGAGAGGTCAAAGTAAAAAGGGAGCTAATTTCTAATATTAGGAAGAAACAATCATCATTTTTTGGCCATGTAATGAGAAGAGAACAACTGGAATATATTGTAACAACTGGAAAAATTGAGGGACGAAGAGATAGAGGGAAGCAAAGAGAGAAAATAACAGACAGCTTAAGAGAATGGCTTGGCAGAAGGTCAACAACAGAGATGATAAATAGCTGCCGAGATCGAAAGTTGTGGAGAGACATGATCCCCTACGTCACTAGGTCCGGTACTTGATGATGATGATTAGAGGTAGTCGCAGGTTACTTGGCTCTTATTAGAGGGATTCGGAGGTTACTTAGCTCTTGTTAGAGGGATTTGGAGGTTACTTGGCTCTTATTAAGTGGTGTCGGGGGAGTTACTTGGTTCTTATTTGAGGGAGTCGGGGGTAACTTGGCTCTTATTTGAGGGAGTCGGGGGTTACTTGGCTTTTATTAGAGGGAGTCGGGGTTACTTGGTTCTTATTAGAAGGAGTCGGAGGTTACTTGTCTCTTATTGGAGGGAATGCATGCTACATTGCTATTATTAGAGGGAGCGCGGATTATTTAGCTCTTATTAGAGAGAGTCGCAGATTAGTAGGCTCAAATGAAGAGAGCTACTGTATGTCCTTGCAGTCACACAAAAAAAACACACTTTCACATTGATTCCGGAGGTAAGGTGAAAAAGAGGCAAACCAAGGACACGGTGGTGAAGGACAGTGGAAACAGAGAGGTATATAGTGAGTCAAACATGAGGCACCGCCTAGTGGAGGACAGTGGAAAGAGAGAGGTATGTAGTGAGTCAAACATGGGGCACCGCCAGTGAAGGACAGTGGAAAGAGAGAGGTATATAGTGAGTCAAACATGGGGCACCGCCAGTGGAGGACACTGGAAAGAGAGAGGTATGTAGTGAGTCAAACATGGGGCACCGCCAGTGAAGGACAGTGGAAAGAGAGAGGTATATAGTGAGTCAAACATGGGGCACCGCCAGTGGAGGACACTGGAAAGAGAGAGGTATGTAGTGAGTCAAACACGGGGCACCGCCAGTGAAGGACAGTGGAAAGAGAGAGGTATGTAGTGAGTCAAACATGGGGCACCGCCAGTGGAGGACAGTGGAAAGAGAGAGCTATGTAGTGAGTCAAACATGGGGCACCGCCTAGTGGAGGACAGTGGAAAGAGAGAGGTATGTAGTGAGTCAAACATGGGGCACCGCCAGTGAAGGACAGTGGAAAGAGAGAGGTATATAGTGAGTCAAACATGGGGCACCGCCAGTGGAGGACACTGGAAAGAGAGAGGTATGTAGTGAGTCAAACACGGGGCACCGCCAGTGAAGGACAGTGGAAAGAGAGAGGTATGTAGTGAGTCAAACATGGGGCACCGCCTAGTGGAGGACAGTGGAAACAGAAAGATATGTAGTGAGTCAAACATGGGGCACCCTCAGTGGAGGACAGTGAAAACAGAAAGATATGTAGTGAGTCAAACATGGGGCACTGCCAGTGGAGGACAGTGGAAAGAGAGAAGTATGTAGTGATTCAAACATGGGGCACTGCCAGTGGAAGACAGTGGAAAGACAGAGGTATGTAGTAAGTCAAACATAGTGCACTGCCAGTGGAGGACAGTGGAAAGAGAGAGGTATGTAGTGATTCAAACATGGAGCACCCTGAGAATGATGGTTAACATGAATTAGAGGAACCTTCTTGTCGGCCCATAAAACGTCACATCGGCAGCCAGCACCAGCCAGCTTATGTGGTCAAAGAATAGAAGATTATTATGCCATTTGGCGTGCAGAAATGTGAGTTACATCTTTGTTTGGCTTACTATCCAGTCATCGTTTCTTGAGTAATTTCATACACATTGAGGTGAGCCCCCATTTCGACTTAGTGACTGGAAATTGTTCCGGTCTCACCAGCAAATAATATAGTTGGAAGAAAGTAAAGTTTCACTTTTATTTAAACATTTATCTCGGACTTTTAGACTCAGTTTTCTCAATTCTTTTCTGGCAACAACAATTCTTACATTCACTTTTGTGAATTAGTTAAATGAAACTCTGAAAGAAAAGTGGATTACTCTTATTCTTATTTGCGGATGAAAATAAAACCGACGTGTCGAGGAACGACTAAAAAGGCATACATGACATCATACTTTTCGAAGAGCAGAACACATATTTTATTTTGTATTTATCTACCTCTGTTGTTGGATATAGTACTTCGTTACAACTTGAATAACACTCCGATAATGTATCTGATGCTTCGTTACAACTTGAATAACACTCCGATAATGTATCTGATACTTCGTTACAACTTTAATAACACTCCGATAATGTATCTGATACTTCGTTACAACTTTAATAACACTCCGATAATGTATCTGATGCTTCGTTACAACTTTAATAACACTCCGATAATGTATCTGATACTTCGTTACAACTTGAATAAGACTCCGATAATGTATCTGATACTTCGTTACAACTTGAATAACACTCTGATAATGTATCTGATGCTTCGTTACAACTTGAATAACACTCCGATAATGTATCTGATGCTTCGTTACAACTTGAATAACACTCCGATAATGTATCTGATGCTTCGTTACAACTTGAATAACACTCCGATAATGTATCTGATGCTTCGTTACAACTTGAATAACACTCCGATAATGTATCTGATGCTTCGTTACAACTTGAATAACACTCCGATAATGTATCTGATGCTTCGTTACAACTTGAATAACACTCCGATAATGTATCTGATGCTTCGTTACAACTTTAATAACACTCCGATAATGTATCTGATACTTCGTTACAACTTGAATAACACTCTGATAATGTATCTGATGCTTCGTTACAACTTGAATAACACTCCGATAATGTATCTGATGCTTCGTTACAACTTGAATAACACTCCGATAATGTATCTGATGCTTCGTTACAACTTGAATAACACTCCGATAATGTATCTGATGCTTCGTTACAACTTGAATAACACTCCGATAATGTATCTGATGCTTCGTTACAACTTGAATAACACTCCGATAATGTATCTGATGCTTCGTTACAACTTGAATAACACTCCAATAATGTATCTGATACTTCGTTACAACTTGAATAACACTCTAACAATCTATCATTAACATCATGGCTGTTCTTTCAATATTAAAGTCTCATTTTAGTTATATTATTACATGTTTTATGACATTGATTAATGAAGATATTCTGAGTCTACTGCATCCCTCTCTCTCTCTCTCTCTCTCTCTCTCTCTCTCTCTCTCTTAATGAAATTGATATGTTGTGAGAGTGGTTCAAAAATTATAAATATTTGTAGACAATAGTTTGAGGATAATTCTGAACATCAGATGCTAAGACAAGATCAGACAGGAAGATATAAGAAAAAAACAAATCAAATGTCAATCTAGCAACTGATTATTAATAAGTAATAGAAATGGATTGGGCATACAGTAAGAAGACCTGACAGTATAGCAAGACAGGCACTGTCATGGAACCCATTGAGGAAGAGAAGGCCAGGATGGCCTAGGACAGAATGGAGAATATAAGTCGTGGAAACTGGTATGAACATTAGCCTAAGCTGGAGAAAATGTCCAAGATAAGTGATGGGTAGAGAGAGCGTGTCCATGGCTTAAACTCTAAAATTGGTTCTAAAGGGCTTTATTTAGGAGTGATTTCAATTTCTGGCATCACATATAGTATTAAAAGCAACGTACAAGACTATAATCGGCGTCTTAGCACACGAGTTTTCACCCATATGTGCTCGGTCGCCTATCCAGAAGTGTTCGGAGTCTTCTGGATATTGTCGCTTCAAACATCGAAACTCACGATGCGAGGCGGCGTTCCTCACCTTCCCAAAGTACTACCCTGGTACCCATTTCTGTCAGTGGCTGGGTCGACCGCAGGATATTTTTTTTCCCAATCACGAGTACAATTCGCGCTGCTTCCAGAGGGAATCGAACACAGGTTGTCCGAACATCGGTAGTCTAGTCGTGGTTTTTCCTAACTAGGCTACAGAGGCCCCCATAAGTAATGTGAGCATTTAACTACAATTAGGTGCTAGTGATACTTTCATAAATTAATGCTAAAGATAAAAAGCATCTCAACAGTTATTGAGAAATTTGCTTTTTTCTGGGAATCGAACCTGGACGTTACTGATCATTAGCGAGCGCACTAACCATACAGCCATCGTTGCTTCAGCCTTTATATAGCTATTCTAGAAATGTATCTTTCTGAAATAAACAAAGTATATGAATAGCTAGTCCAGGCAAAAGATTTATAAGAACAATGTAGATGAGAAAGCATGAATTATCGATTATATAGGATAAGGGCAATACAAGAACAATGTAGTGAGGAAACAGGAGTTATCAGTTACATAAAAAAATGCAATAGAATAACAATGTAGATGAGGAAGCACTGGTTATTATATTGTATTGGATAAGGGCAAAGCAAGAACAAGACATAACTAACTGAACGAAGACGATCAATAATCGATACTAAAGGAGTGGTTTCCAAAATAAGTTTCAGAACCCCTATGTTTGCGCAAACCCCAGGTCACGTGGTATTAAGATATTTAGGAGTTTTCTAAAAACTCAGAATTGATTGTCATTTAAAAACTTCATAGTTAATGCATTTAGTGTTATTTAATTACGCGTTGTTGATGGTTGGGAACAGCAGGGGATTATGGGAAGAGAGAGAATTTGAAGGGGGAAAAAAACAACGTTAATGAAGCGGGGGATAATGGAGTGGTTATAACGTGCGTGGACGTCAATATGGTAGAGCGAGATGGATGGACTGAGGGGACGACGAGTGCACTGACAGAAAAATTGATTGAAAAGTGGATAACGGTTAAATTGACAAATATAAAGAAAAATGGATTGACAGAAGAATAGATTGATGAGTGTATGACAGATGGATAAACCACCCGTTCTGATTGAAAGTTTGATTCATGATTATGATGCCACAGGTTTGACACGGGCATTTCAAGTTACTGGACTCAAGAAGTTGATGTGATGAGCTGCAATTACTTCTATCGGTTCCCTTGTATTGCTGGCGATCTATAAACTTGCTCATTCTAGAGGTATTACTAGATCTTCTATATCAATAAACCTGACCACTACGGGGACAACTGGAGGTACTGATATACTAGATTTTCTATATCAATAAACCTGACCACTATGGGGACAACTGGAGGTACTGATATACTAGATCTTCTATATCAACAGATCTGACCAATCATGGGACAACTGGAGGTACTGATATACTAGATCTTCTATATCAATAAACCTGACCACTATGGGGACAACTGGAGGTACTGATATACTTGATCTTCTATATCAACAGATCTGACCACTACTGGGACAACTGGAGGTACTGATATACTAGATCTTCTATATCAATAAACCTGACCACTATGGGGACAACTGGAGGTACTGATATACTAGATCTTCTATATCAATAAACCTGACCACTATGGGGACAACTGGAGGTACTGATATACTAGATCTTCTATATCAATAAACCTGACCACTACGGGGACAACTGGAGGTACTGATATACTAGATCTTCTATATCAATAAACCTGACCACTATGGGGACAACTGGAGGTACTGATATACTTGATCTTCTATATCAACAGATCTGACCACTACTGGGACAACTGGAGGTACTGATATACTAGATCTTCTATATCAATAAACCTGACCACTATGGGGACAACTGGAGGTACTGATATACTAGATCTTCTATATCAACAGATCTGACCACTATAGGGACAACTGGAGGTACTGATATACTATATCTTCTATATCAACAGATCTGACCACTATAGGGACAACTGGAGGTACTGATATACTAGATCTTCTATATCAAAAGACCCGATCATTGCGATGACAAGTGTAGTTACGGTGTAGCAGTGTAGGAAAAAAATCAAGTTGTTAATGAATTGTTCACAGCAAAATAGGCCAGGGTAGATGACCAGACAGTATTGGCGGACAGACAGGTAAACGAGGTCATAAAAGTATTGACCATCAGGACGTATGGGCGTAGAAAATACAAGAAATAAGTTAAGATATGTTAACTTGTGGGTGGCTAGGAGTGGACATTATATTAAAGTTGTATCTTATCCCCCAAGTTAGAGGCAGACAGATCGAATCACAGAACAGAAGCAGAGACCAATTAGTAGAATATATCAGACAAGTCTGCCAATATGCTTCACAATTAACCGTCAACAGCTAGTGTAGATAAACAAGATATTAGAACATGACCAATGTTAGTTAGAGCGGCATAATCTACACCTCTTGTTGTAAACAGTCGTGAAGACTGCCCAGTGTTATTGACCTATAATGAGTAAGGATATGCTAATAATAAAATCATGCAATTAAATTTATGTGAGTTGTGTCCACGATGCTGTAAACAAGAAACGCAGATAAATATGTGATGATGTTATTGAAGACTTTAGGCGGTTGTATCAGCATGAACGACACGTGTGATCCTTATCAAAGTAGAGAAACCAGAAATGTTTTCAATGTGTGTTAATGCTAATGAGACGGCCTGAAGAGTAATATATCAAGGCATGATGAAAGAGTAGAATATATTTAAAAAAACATATTAAGAAACATACGAAATGTAACAAGTTACAATAATATATAATGAATTCGAAAAACCCAGCTCAAAATGCATTACCCTGGAATACTGGGACTTCTATATTAACAGATTCGACCACTTTGGAACAACTGAAAGTTCTGCAATACTAGGTCCTATATGTATATCAACCGACCTGACCATCGCGGGGACAACTGCAGGTACTGTAATACTAGGTCCTATATGTATATCAACCGACCTGACCATCGCGGGGACGACTGCAGGTACTGTAATACTAGGTCCTATATGTATATCAACCGACCTGACCATCGCGGGGACGACTGGAGGTACAGTAATCTAGGTCCTATATGTATATCAACCGACCTGACCATCGCGGGGACGACTGCAGGTACTGTAATCTAGGTCCTATATGTATAACCGACCTGACCATCGCGGGGACAACTGGATGATACATGTCACAATATATGGTGTCCCAAAGTCTGGACACATAAGCAAAGATACACAGAGATTGATTGAATAACAAATTCTCTTAATGGATTGGAAGACGTAGTCATGTGGAGTTAAAAAAAAAAAAGTAAAGAGCCCCCGTCACGTCAAGTTGCGTATAGGGAATATGGTGTTAGTGACTATAAATTTTACAAACCTTCAGAACACGATTTTTGGGGCAATGTGGTAGGTATTACGCCCGTGCCGCTTTACTTTCCCAGAAAAAAAATCAGGTACCCATTTAAGGTTGGATGAACCCGGAAGCAGTCGATTGGGATCGAACCCTACCTCTTGTCCTTTACAGTCCCAGTTCACTAACCACTGAGCTATCGCGGATCCCTAGTCATGTGGAGTGGTCTCCTCGATTCCCTGACCTTAGCCCCCTTGACTTCATTTTCTGGGGTAGGCTAAAGGAGAAGGTGTACTCAATGAAAACCACAAGATGCAACACATTTGACTGAACACATAAAGAGTGAATGTGATCAAATTGACGGCAATGTGGATCTATGGCATCGAGTTCACGTGAATTGTAAAAAGCCTTATCAACCTTTGCTACACAAATGATGGAACTCATATTGGAGATGTTATTTAATATTCCAATGGAATAAAATGTTAATAAATTTCATTTCTCGAAAATTTTGTATTTTTTGCCTGTGTCCAGACTTTAGGGACACCCTGTATATCAACATTCCTGTACTGCGGAGACATCTGCAGGTACTGCTATACTAGGTCTTCTATATCAACAGACCCGACCAAGGCAGGAACAACACAAAATTATCAATTTGTTGGGTGTCATATTTTGGCACATGTTTCTGGGGAGTCTCCCTTTAGCGGTTATCTACGCCGCCAAATTATATTGACATGGCCGTATCCTAGAATGAAGATACGCTCTGAATATTCGTGATATATATATCTAGTGTGGGGGAGCCGCGATAGCTCAGTGGTTAGTGAACTGGACTACAAATGACAAGAGGTAGGGTTCGATCCCAACCGACGGCTTCCAGGTTCACCCAACCTTTAATAGGTACACCTATTTTTTTCTGGGAAAGTAAGGCGGCACGGGCGTAATACCGACCACATTACCCCAAAAATCATGTGCCGAAGGTCTGTAAAATTTATGGTCACTAACACCATATTCCATATACGCCACTTGGCGTGACGGGGGTACAAGGAAAAGAATACATCTAGTGTGGACCTATCCAAATGTAATTATTTTGTAAATAAATGTGTGTTGGTGTAGTGGTCGACCTCTATCCTTGTCAATGATATCAGTTGAAGGGATGAGAATTAACTAAAGGAATGTGTATAGGAGAGCAAGAGACAGCCGAATAATATTATCAATATGAATAGAGAGAACGAACAGAACACGAAGTAACCATAGTAAACTATCAAGACATGATATAAGCAAGCAAAATATCAAGACATGATATAAGCAAGTAAACTATCAAGACAAGATAGAAGCAAGTAAACTATCAAGACATGATATAAGCAAGTAAACTATCAAGACAGGATAGAAGCAAGTAAACTATCAAGACATGATATAAGCAAGCAAAATATCAAGACATGATATAAGCAAGTAAACTATCAAGACAAGATAGAAGCAAGTAAACTATCAAGACATGATATAAGCAAGTCAACTATCAAGACAAGATAGAAGCAAGTAAACTATCAAGACAGGATAGAAGCAAGTCATCTATCAAGACAGGATAGAAGCAAGTCAACTATCAAGACAGGATAGAAGCAAGTAAACTATCAAGACAGGATAGAAGCAAGTCAACTATCAAGACAAGATAGAAGCAAGTAAACTATCAAGACAGGATAGAAGCAAGTCAACTATCAAGACAAGATAGAAGCAAGTCAACTATCAAGACAAGATAGAAGCAAGTCAATCCAAAGTCAACTCAAAGTAGATTCAAAAGTCTATTCAAAGGAGAAGTACAACAGATTAAAATATATATATAATGTATATATATATATATTCCTTACGTCACGTGGCACGAGTTGAGGCTTTGATCATCTTCGACCCTACTGGCCAGCTGTCTCGTGTTCTTCTGGATGAATCCAGCAGAAAGACAAATAAAGCAACAGCTAAACGTTTTGGTGAGTTGGTAGCCGATTAATTAACAGAGAAACATATAGATGAACTGATGGGAAAGAGGAGTGCCTTAGTGATGAAAGGACTACTAACTGATGAAAGGATGACTAACTGATGAAAGGGTGACTAACTGATGAAAGGATGATTAACTGATGAAAGGGTGACTAACTGATGAAAGGGTGACTAACTGATGAAAGGATGATTAACTGATGAAAGGGTGACTAACTGATGAAAGGGTGACTAACTGATGAAAGGGTGACTAACTGATGAAAGGGTGACTAACTGATGAAAGGGTGACTAACTGATGAAAGGATGATTAACTGATGAAAGGGTGACTAACTGATGAAAGGGTGACTAACTGATGAAAGGATGATTAACTGATGAAAGGATGACTAATTGATGAAAGGATGACTAACTGATGAAAGGGTGACTAACTGATGAAAGGATAACTAACTGATGAAAGGATAACTAACTGATGAAAAGATGATTAACTGATGAAAGGGTGACTAACTGATGAAAGGGTGACTAACTGATGAAAGGATAACTAACTGATGAAAAGATGACTAACTGATGAAAAGATGATTAACTGATGAAAGGGTGACTAACTGATGAAAGGGTGACTAACTGATGAAAGGATAACTAACTGATGAAAATATGACTAACTGATGAAAGGGTGACTAACTGATGAAAGGGTGACTAACTGATGAAAGGATAACTAACTGATGAAAAGGTGACTAACTGATGAAAGGGTGACTAACTGATGAAAGGGTGACTAACTGATGAAAGGGTGACTAACTGATGAAAGGATGATTAACTGATGAAAGGGTGACTAACTGATGAAAGGGTGACTAACTGATGAAAGGAAGGATGATTAACTGATGAAAGGGTGACTAACTGATGAAAGGGTGACTAACTGATGAAAGGATGACTAATTGATGAAAGGATGACTAACTGATGAAAGGATGACTAACTGATGAAAGGATAACTAACTGATGAAAAGATGACTAACTAATGAAAGGGTGACTAACTACTAAAAGGAGTAAATTGATGAAAAGATGACAAGTTGATGATAAAAGGTAAAAGTAAAGTATGAGGCTTGAATGGGCGTCGTAGCGGCGAGTTGTTCACCCCATATGTACTCACCCGTCTCTCCAGAAGTGTTCGGAAACTAGCTAATGAAAGGATGACCAGTTAATGAAAGGATGACCAGCTAATGACATGATGGCCAGCTAATGACAGGGTGACAAACGACAAACTATTTAAAGGATGACTAACTGTTGAAAGGGCGACTAACTAATAAAAGAATTAGCAAATTGATGAAAAGATGACTAGCTGATGAATGGATTACCAGTTGATGAAAAGATGACCAGCGTGCAGACAATTAGATAGCCTGATTTACGCGTATTTCTTATTGGACAGTAATTTCATGATTGAAAAAAGTACTTCCCATTGTCTTTTGTCTTTCTTTCTTTCTCTCACTCTCTCTCTCTCTCTGTCTCTCTTTCCTCTCTCTAGAATTCTCAAGAAAGCCTTAGTAATTGGGAAGAGCCATATATGAACCATCATCAAGTACCATGCCTGCTGGAGTAGGTGATCATGTCTCTCCACAACTTTTGATCTTGACAGTTATTTATTATTTCTGTTGTTGACTTTCTGCCAAGTCATTCTCTTAAGCTGTCTGGTATCTTTTCTCTTTGCTTCCCTCTATCTCTTCGTCCTTCAATTTTCCCAGTTGTTACAATATATTCCAGTTGTTCTCTTCTCATTACATGGCCAAAAAATGTTGAGTGTTTCTTCCTAATATTGGAAATTAGCTCTCTTTTTGCTTTGGCTTCTTTCAGAACGTTTCCATTACTCTTCTTAGCTGTTCATCGTATTCTCAATATTCTTCTGCAAAACCACATTTCTACAGACTCCAGTGACTTTCTTGCTTGTTGTCCTATTGTCCATTATTAACATTCATATGTTAAGACTGGCTCTACATAACATTTAAGAACTCTTTTTCTTGTTTCTATTGTTAAAAATGGATTGCACAGTATCTTCTCATTTTTTGGAAAGCTGCTTTTGTCTGAGCCATTTCGCATCTCACCTCTGTTGTACATCTTCCGTATGAGGTTAACAAAGTTCCCAAATATTTAAATTCATTTACCTGTTTTAATATTGTTCCACTTGTCTTTATTTTGCACTGAGGTGATGTCTCTTTCTTTGCTGTTACCATCACCTCTGTCGTTTTGCTATTAAGGCTGAGTCCTTTATTTCTGTTTTCTTTCACTATAACATATAAGAACAGACAACATAACAACGATATCGAGACAAACAGATAATAAGTCCAGTGGGAATATCCTAATTAAAGACTTATATTTTCTTACAACTCCGGGGAGAAGGGAGAAACAACATAAAAACTGGTACTTCTTTATTCTATACTTCATTTCCAGACAAAATACATATAATCATGTACATTATATATATATATTTGATCAGTGGTTAGTGATCTGAACTACAAAGGACAAGAGGTAGGGTTCGATCCCAACCAACGGCTTCTGGTTCACCGAGCCTTAAATGGGTACCGGATTTTTTTTTCTGGGAAAGTAAAGCGGCACGGGCGTAATACCGACCACATTACCCCAAAAATGATGTGCCGAGTGTCTGTAAAATTTATGGTCAATAACACCATATTCCCTATACGCCACTTGGCGTGACGGGGGTACTTTATATATATATATATATATATATATATATATATATATATATATATATATATATTATCATTGGGTTGCGTGTTGCCCTCACCACAGCCAGTCTGAAAGATTCTCTGTCTAGCCAGATCTCCCAGTTCTTTCGTTACTATGTTTAATGTCTCTTTCAATCTACTTCCGCTTCTTTTTCTTCCTCTTTACTTTCTCATTTGCCTTTCAGCGTCGAGAGGAGATATAAATTGTGGTCTTTTGCTCTTTTATTATTTTATTGGCTTTTGCAGCTATTATGCTTTCGAGTGTTTCTAATATTCCATCTGTCTAATTTTTCCTTGATCCGCACTTCAGTCTGTGTTTTCACACGGTTTATTTAAAGTTTGTTGTGTTGTGCTTTGGTCTTTCTGTCTTATCACATGGCAAAACCATTTTATATGTTGTTTCCTTATGTATTCTATGGTAATAATTATTACCAGCTTTTTTTTTTCACAGTTCCTCATTTCTTATATTATCTCTCAGTATGTTTCCTGTCATTCGTCTAACACATTTTACCTCTGTAATGGTTATTTTTTTTATTGTTCTTGCTTTTAGGGTCTTGATCTGGCTTTTGTAGCACAACGTTGGAATTAATATTGTAATGCAGAGTGTCCATTTCGTCTCTAAAGTAATTTCCTTGTTGGACAATAGTGATGATCGCTGTCCGATGATTTGACAATCTTTGTTGCATCTCGAGTCTGTTTCTGCTGCTTCTTGTCTCTTAGATGCCTTGAAATCACATTGCTCCTAGTCATTCCCTGTCTCGTTTTCCTAGAACCATCATTTCAATTATTGTTCTTTCTAAACCACTGTGTCTTTTGTAGTAACCGTACCATTTTAATTGTTTAATCTCCTCTGAAAGATGTTTATCAGCCAATCCTTTGAATGCTTAGATCTTTAATATGCTCTCGTCGCACTTTTCCGTTATCCACGGTATCTTAAAGATTTGTTTCCAGAAAAAAATAATTGCTTAAGCTTAGTGCATAGTTGCAAGAACGTCGAAATGCTATAATACAGTTTCTTAAGTTCCAATGGGTGTAACATCAGGTCAAAAGGGGCAATCTCAGGCCATGGCGCTATGTGGGAAGCCAAAGAGCACTGGGAAACATATACGGAGGTGTTGCGGTAATCAGTCAGTAAACGCCGTCTGATGGCTATACTGTGGTGTCTGGTGTCTATACTGTGGTGTCTGGTGGCTATACGGAGGTATCTGATGGCTATACTGAGGTGTCTGATGGCTATACTGTTGTGTCTGGTGTGTATACTGTGGTGTCTGGTGGCTATACGGAGGTATCTGATATCTATATTGAGAGTATCTGATGGCTATACTGAGAGTATCTGATGGCTATACTGAGGTGTCTGATGTTTATACTGAGAGTATCTGATGGCTGTACTGAGAGTATCTGATGTTTATACTGAGAGTATCTGATGGCTATACTGAGAGTATCTGATGTTTATACTGAGAGTATCTGATGGCTGTACTGAGAGTATCTGATGTTTATACTGAGAGTATCTGATGGCTGTACTGAGAGTATCTGATGTTTATACTGAGGGTATCTGATGGCTATACTGAGAGTATCTGATGGCTATACTGAGAGTATCTGATGGCTATATTGAGAGTATCGGATGGCTATACTGAGGTGTCTGATGTCTATACTGAGGTATCTGATGGATATACTGAGAGTGTCCGATGACTATACTGAGAGTATCTGATGGCTATACTGAGAGTATCTGATGGCTATACTGAGAGTATCTGATGGCTATACTGAGGTGTCTGATGGCTATACTGAGGTATCTGATGGATATACTGAGAGTATCTGATGGCTATACTGAGAGTATCTGATGGCTATACTGAGAGTATCTGATGGCTATACTGAGAGTATCTGATGGCTATATTGAGAGTATCTGATGGCTATACTGAGGTGTCTGATGGCTATACTGAGGTATCTGATGGATATACTGAGAGTATCTATACTGAGGTATCTGATGGCTATACTGAGAGTATTTGATGGCTGAGAGTATCTGATGCTATACTGAGAGTATCTGATGGCTATACTGAGAGTATCTGATGGCTAATGGCTATACTGAGAGTATCTGATGGCTATACTGAGAGTATCTGATGGATATACTGAGGTGTCTGATGGATATACTGAGAGTGTCCGATGACTATACTGAGAGTATCTGATGGCTATACTGAGAGTATCTGATGGCTATACTGAGGTATCTGATGGATATACTGAGAGTGTCCGATGACTATACTGAGAGTATCTGATGGCTATACTGAGAGTATCTGATGGCTATACTATACTGAGAGTGTCTGATGGCTATACTGAGAGTATGTGATGACTGAACTGAGGTATCTGATGGCTATACTGAGAGTATCTGATGGCTATACTGAGAGTATCTGATGGCTATACTGAGAGTGTCTGATGGCTATACTGAGGTGTCTGATGGCTATACTGAGAGTATCTGATGGCTATACTGAGAGTATCTGATGGCTATACTGAGAGTATCTGATGGATATACTGAGGTATCTGATGGCTATACTGAGAGTATCTGATGGCTATACTGAGAGTATCTGATGCCTATACTGAGAGTATCTGATGGCTATACTGAGAGTATCTGATGATGGCTATACTGAGAGTATCTGATGGCTATACTGAGGTGTCTGATGGATATACTGAGAGTGTCCGATGACTATACTGAGAGTATCTGATGGCTATACTGAGAGTATCTGATGGCTATACTGAGGTATCTGATGGCTATACTGAGAGTGTCTGATAGCTATACTGAGAGTATCTGATGGCTATACTGAGGTGTCTGATAGCTATACTGAGAGTGTCTGATGGCTATACTGAGAGTATGTGATGACTGAACTGAGGTATCTGATGGCTATACTGAGAGTATCTGATGGCTATACTGAGAGTATCTGATGGCTATACTGAGAGTGTCTGATGGCTATACTGAGGTGTCTGATGGCTATACTGAGAGTATCTGATGGCTATACTGAGAGTGTCTGATGGCTATACTGAGGTGTATGATGGCTATACTGAGGTGTCTGATGGCTATACTGAGGTGTCTGATGGCTATACTGAGGTGTCTGATGGCTATACTGAGGTGTCTGATGGCTATACTGAGAGTGTCTGATGGCTATACTGAGGTGTCTGATGGCTATACTGAGAGTATCTGATGGCTATACTGAGGTGTCTGATGGCTATACTGAGGTGTCTGATGGCTATACTGATGTCTGCTATACTGAGAGTGTCTGATGGCTATACTGAGGTGTCTGATGGCTATACTGAGAGTATACTGTCTGATGGCTATACTGAGAGTATCTGATGGCTATACTGAGAGTATCTGATGGCTATACTGAGAGTATCTGATGGCTATACTGAGGTGTCTGATGGCTATACTGAGAGTGTCTGATGGCTATACTGAGAGTATCTGATGGCTATACTGAGAGTGTCTGATGGCTATACTGAGAGTGTCTGATGGCTATACTGAGGTGTATGATGGCTATACTGAGGTGTCTGATGGCTATACTGAGAGTGTCTGATGGCTATACTGAGAGTGTCTGATGGCTATACTGAGGTGTATGATGGCTATACTGAGGTGTCTGATGGCTATACTGAGGTGTCTGATGGCTATACTGAGGTGTCTGATGGCTATACTGAGGTGTCTGATGGCTATACTGAGAGTGTCTGATGGCTATACTGAGAGTATCTGATGTAGAAGTTCTATGTACAACGAAGATGATTTGTAAACGAATTAATATTTATTTTGTGACTAATTCAATTCATGTATCCTTCTTCTGTGTCGTTTTTCGACTTGTAGCTGAATATTTTCAAATTGTATGCTACTGATGCAGGGTGATTAGGTTTTTTTCCTTATGGTTTTTTGTTCAATCAGTTTCTTCAATGTTCAATATAATCAATTTCTGTGCCTGTACCTGCAGTTGTCAATTTACATTTCTGAAATTCTATCTCTTCTTGTATAATTTGCAGCATTTCTTATACACATATGTCACATAATGTGATTTTACTCTTATTATTTCTGTTAAGTATATACAACATTGGGAGCCGCGATAGCTCAGTGGTTAGTGAACTGGACTGCAATGGACAAGATGTCGGGTTCGATTCCAACCGACGGCTTATGGGTTCACCCAGCCTTAAAATGGGTACCTGATTTTTTTCTGGGAAAGTAAAGCGGCACGGGCGTAATACCGACCACATTACCCCAAAATTCATGTGCTGAAGGTCTGTAAAATTGATAGTCACTAACACCATATTTTATAATACACTACTTGGCGTGACAGGGCAATTTATTTTTTTTTTACTTTATATACAACATTGAGAAAAATATAAATCAGGTGAATAATGTCAAAAAGAGAAGAAACAAGTTCCACAAGGGGAATTACTTTTAAAAATATACTAAAGTAAAGAAGAAACGATAATCTTCCTTCCTTCCTAATTTGCCTCAAGAGTCGAGGAAGGACACAGTTTGTGATCTTTTGCTCCTCCTGGTGTATGTTTCTAAGTATTGTTAATATTCCACCAATCCATCTTTTTCTCTGTGTGTTCTCGCCACTTTTATCGAAGGCTCGTGGTGTTGTGTTGTGACCTTTCTGTCTTAACAGGCTAAACCATTTTATATATTGTTTTTTTTTTCATGTATTCAATGTAGCAAATTATTCCTAACTTTCAGGAATATATAATCATAGTAACAAGTTAAGATTATCCGTGTCTGTATGACGTAATATAGGAATGAAATTCAGAAACGATGAACGATGTGGAGTTCGACCCTTTCACAATAAACGGCAACATAATTCCAGAACTCAGATACGCCGATGACATTGAATTCCTCTCAAACAGTGCAGGGGGATTAAAAGAGACAATTGAGTGTGTTAAAAACAGTGAAGAGCAAAACCTCTAACAAAACATACAGAAAACTAAGATAATGTACATTGACAAAAAACAAAAAGCCGGTCTAAAATTACCGTCAACAGTGAAGCATTTTAAACTGTAACAAACTATAATTATCTGGATCTAAAGTAACTAACAATGGAGACTGCCAGAATGAGATCAAAAGATTTGCAATAGCAACACACAAATTACACGCTATGAAAAACAGGTGGCACGATACCAGTGTGGCAGTAATATTAAAATTGCTGAGAACATATTTCTTGCTGATAAGCAACATACGGTTGTAAATCGTAGACAATCTCGCAAACAGCAAGGATTAAAATCGATTCATTAGAAGCAAAAAGCTGCAGAAAAAGAGTGATAAAGAGCAACAAAGACATTAACAGATTTAAACATAAAAAAGAAATGACTTATAAACATAATTCTATAGAGGAAATAAAAAAAAAAACTTTAGTAACGTCTAAAGACTCAGCAGGCTAGAAAGTACAATAACGGTTTGTGGACGTTGCATCGGGGGTAGACCGAGAAGAAAGTGGTTTCGAGATATCTAGGAGATCTTGAACATAGCAACAGAAGAATCGGAAGCTCTGGCTAGAGACAGAGATTTTTTCAAACGGGCTGTGGACAATGCAACGTTCTGCAAAAGACATGCGATCGGTTGATAATGATGGAGAATTAACGTTTGAAGCTTTGGTGGTCAGTGTTCTATCTCACTGTTATTACAATCTCAATGCCAGCGAGACCAGAACAGATTTTTTTATTTCGGCTGCCTTGACTGAGGAGCCTCAAACATGAACTGAACACAGAATTATTTGTTCACCAATCAGCGCAATAATTACTATATTATTTACTCCATCAAAATTCATCGCTAAACACCGCGCTAATCACTACATTATTTACTTCATCAACATTCATCGCTAAACACCGCGCTAATCACTATATTATTTACTTCATCAACATTCATCGCTAAACACCGCGCTAATCACTATATTATTTACTCCATCAACATTCATCGCTAAATACCGCCCTAATCACTATATTATTTACTCCATCAACATTCATCGCTAAACACCGCGCTAATCACTATATTATTTACTTCATCATCATTCATCTCTAAATACCGCGCTAATCACTACATTATTTACTCCATCAACATTCATCGCTAAATACCGCGTTAATCACTACATTATTTACACCATCAACAACAACATTCATCGCTAAACACACGCTAATCACTACATTATTTACACCATCAACAACAACATTCATCGCTAAACACACGCTAATCACAACATTATTTACACCATCAACAACAACATTCATCGCTAAACACACGCTAATCACTACATTATTTACACCATCAGCAACAACATTCATCGCTAAACACACGCTAATCACTACATTATTTACACCATCAACAACAACATTCATCGCTAAACACACACTAATCACTACATTATTTACACCATCAACAACAACATTCATCGCTAAACACACGCTAATCACTACATTGTTTACACCATCAACAACAACATTCATAGCTAAACACACGCTAATCACTACATTATTTACACCTTCAACCACAACATTCATCGCTAAACTCACACTAATCACTACATTATTTAGACCATCAACAACAACCTGTATCGCTAAACACCGCTAATCATTACAATATTTATACCATTAACACCAACATCCATCGCTAAACACACACTAATCATTACATTATTTACTCCATCAACATTCATCGCTAAACACACACTAATCACTACATTATTTACTCCATCAACACCAAAATTCATGGTTAAACACACACTAATCACTACATTATTTACTCCATCAACATTCATCGCTAAACACACGCTAATCACTACATTATTTACTCCATCAACATCCATCGCTAAACACACACTAATCACTACATTATTTAGACCATCAACAGCAACATTCATCGCTAAACACACACTAATCACTACATTATTTACTCCATCACATTTCATCGCCAAACACACGCTAATCACTACATTATTTACTCCATTAACATTCATCGCTAAACACACACTAATCACTACATTATTTACTCCATCACACTTCATCGCTAAACACACACTAATCACTACATTATTTACTCCATCACACTTCATCGCTAAACACACACTAATCACTACATTATTTACTGCATCACACTTCATCGCTAAACACACACTAATCACTACATTATTTACTCCATCACACTTCATCGCTAAACACACACTAATCACTACATTATTTAGACCATCAACACCAACATCAATCGCTAAACACACACTAATCACTACATTATTTAGACCATCAACACCAACATCCATCGCTAAACACACACTAATCACTACATTATTTACTCCATCAGTATTCATTGCTAAACACACACTAATCACTACATTATTTACTCCATCAACACCAAAATTCATGGTTAAACACACGCTAATCACTACATTATTTACACCATCAACACCAACTTTCATCGTTAAACACCGCGCTAATCACAAGATTATTTACTCCATCAACACCAACATCTTAATGTTACAATTAAAGAAATATATCAACAATATATAAGAATTGCGGCATTCAACAAAAAGTAGATCAATAAATAAGCAATAGCAGCTAATTTAAAAAAAAATTAATAAACATTCAATTTTATGAAGACAATATGATGCTACATACCAGAAATAAAACTATTACACAAAAATAAAGAAAATATAGAATGAACCAAAATGAGAGTGAAAAAAGAAAAATGACACAGAAAAATAATGACATTTTGCAACTACCAATCAGCTTTCACAAATATTTAGCAAAAGCACAAACATATCCCCAGGGATGAGAGGAATGCTAGATGCTGAAAGCTAATAACTGATAGTGAAACATTACAAAGGTCGACACAGATATTATAAAGATGGAGGGAGTCTCATGAAGGTGACAACGCTAGCAAAAAGGGGCCTGAAAAAAAAAAAAAAACATCTCGGGTAACAATTAGAGCTCTTGAGTAAAGAGGGCATTGATTGATAACTGGAAGAAATTGTTATTATGTACCATATATATGTGTTGTTGTTGTTGTTGCGTTCGCCAGCTTTGATCTCTGACGAAGTCCCTAGAGACTAGGAACTGAATTTTGCGTTAATCCATTTTTCCCTGGCAGCCGTGTGCACAGGGGTCTCTCGCCGCACAGGAAGATAACTCAGACTTCGGAGGTACTCATGTTTTTTTCCTTTTCCGTCGATGAGTAACTGACGTTTCAAGCCGGGTCTCGCTGCTGAGACCAGGGGTGGTTGCTGAAGAGAGAAATCATAAATAAAAATCCCAACTGGCGTAGTCGAGATTTGAACCTACAAACTCTATGTCCCTAGGCCGGCGTCTTGCCTCGAGATCAACAAGTCCCCTTTGGACTGGGAATATGAGGAAACTGCAACAAGGAACATTTTTCATGTATAGCCTTCAATGGTTCCCGCCGCCTATCCACCATATACCTCGAATCCCACGTCCTTCCGAAAATGATGACCGTCATACTTCTTTTAAAATGTATAGCGCTTGATGATGTTAGGCCATCGTTGTTGACTCCAATTTCGAACATATAAACACGCAGTTAGTCGTCAGATCATCCCAGTCGCACATCAATCAACAGACCGTAAGATTAGCGTAAGGTCGGTCTAGGGACTTACGATGAACCATTACGATGACGTAGCACATATCCCATACATATTAGAGTTTAATAGAGTAGTTGTATAGATTAATTTATATTTGTTTTCTATTTTGTTTGTTCTGTTCTCTTAGCTCTCATATTGTTGAATGAAAATGTATCATCTTGACAGAGCTACGATAGTTTCACAGTTTAACTGTGTTCTCTTGCTCTTTATATCATTAAAACAAAATAGATTGATCTGGCAGATTTCATCGAATTGTTTAATTGTGTTGGTATGTATTCTATATTCTGTTATACTTTATAGCATCGTAAGTAAAATACTTGATTTTGACAAATCTGCGACATGCTTTTATTGTTTACCTGCATGTTCAGTTCTTTATTCTTTTGTATTTTAACTCTTTCCGCACGTTTCACCGCACAGTGTGTCACTCTCAAATGATTAATGTAAACCATCATCAAACCATATTCTTTTTATATGTCTTGTATCATCGTGATATTTATGAAATCTAATACCTTGTTTAAAAAAATGATCAAAACGGATGAAACACACAGCTCATGGTGTGCACAGAGCACTTAACTCAGTAGCTCCTGCAACAAGCCGGACTTGGAATATGAGGAAACTGCAACAAGGAACACTTTTCAGACATAGCCTTCCACGGTTCCTGCCGCCTATCCACCATATTGCCAGGAAGTTCACGTCCTCCTGAAAATGAGGATCGTCATAGTATTTAAATGTATAACGCTTGATGATGTTTGGACATCGTGTTTGACTCCAACTCCGAACATACAAAACACAGTTTGTCGTCAGATTATCCCCATTGCACGAAAAACAACAGATCGCAAGATTAGCGCATGGTCGGTCTTGTGACACACAATGAGCCATTATGATGACGTAGCACGCACAAAATGGCTGATATCGTATGACAGGGAACAGTTGGCCGTGTTCACTTACTATGCGGTTTCGCCTTATGTCTTTTGGCGTGTGCTGAGACTGCTATGATGGGGACTACGGCTACCTTTCTTTGTTTGGGAGATGAGTTAGTTATTCGGATGATTCATTGGCACGGGCGGTTGAGCAATTATGGATTTTAATTCGTTTGCAGTGATACTGGGGCCTTCCATAACCAAATAACCAAATAACCTTGTTCAATTACCTAAAAATTCATGCATAATATATTATATAGTAGATAAATATAAATATGCAGTTTGATTCTTAAAATTATAACAAATTGTGTCTCTGAAGTCTCCTTCGTAGCAATGATAAAAAGCTTTCGTACCGAAAGAGTTAAAGAAATGAAGTGCTCATACAGAGCCCGCGACATATTTTCTGAAAGTGGCGGATTACTCTTTTCTCTTTTTTAATTAGGCTTTAGTGTTGAAATGTGGAATAAAGCAAGAGTGCCCTAGAGACATATCTTCGCTGTTTGCTGACACATATCAAGTTGTGTGATATTATAAGTATTGTTAATGCATTATCTTTTTGGTGACGCATTCCCTTTTCTCTCTTGTTGCTGCATCCAATAAAGATTGCTTGTTACTGCATGTTACTTCCTGTTTATTTGTTTGTTTAAATACAAGCGCAAATTGTATATCTCTAACGAAGTCCCGAGATCTGATTCTTGCATGAAAGTCACTTTTGACTTGTTGCTGGAGCTACTGAGTTAAGTGCTCTGTGCACACCGTGAGCTGTACGTTTCACCTGTTTTGATTGTGTTTCGATATTCCGATTGCTTACGAGGAATGTTGATTTCGTATGACGGGAAACAGACGGCTGTGTTCACTTTCTTTGAGGTTTCGCCTTATGTCTTTTGGCGTGTGCCGAGATTGCTGTGATAGAGACTACAGCTACCTTTCTCTGTTCGGGAGATGAGATATTAATTTGGATGAGTCCACTGGCACGGGCGGTTGAGCAATTATGGATTTTAATTCGTTTGCAGTGATACCGGGGCCTTCCATAACCATAACCAATATAACATTTTTCTATTTTTTTTAATTTGTGTGCCCCTCGCCAATCAGACAGATATTCTTCGACTGCAGAAGTACTCTCATTTTCCATCGCCGAGAGTTTTGACATTTATTGTAGGGTGGATATTTTCCAATAAATTGTTGGCCTACTATTTCTGATTTCCAACTGCCGATGGCTCTCTAACGTTCGTAGAATGCACGCGGAACTCCCTGTTGTCATTTTTCGAGAAGGCTGGACATAGGATCTATCATGCCAGAAGAAATCACGAACGTGAAGTGAACAATTTCAGTCGACTGTGGTGAGATTAGAACCTTGGACTTAAGTGTCCAGATACCGACGTCTTAAGTCAAAAACATGAAAAACACACAATTCTTTTTCTCTTCTTCCTCTTCTTCATCATCATCACCTTTTCGTCCTCATTTGCCTTTCAGCGTCGAGGGGATGAATAATTTGCTGTTTTTTGCTCTTCTTTTCGCCTCTGCTGTTGGTGTGTTTCCTAGTGCTTCTAATATTCCATCGATCCATCTTTTTCGTGATCGACACTTGGGTCTGGTATTCCCACAACTTTTATTGAAGGCTCGTTGTGAAAACACACAATAACCTGGTGAAATCCCTCTTGTAGGGGAAAAATAAGGTAAATGAGAGGTAGACAATGTCTAAAGTAGGTTGACAACATCACGAGGTGGACTGGAGAACCTATACCAGTGTGCACCATCGAGGCAAGAGACAATGAAATAGCAATTTATGTTCGACAAACTATGATACAAACAAGACTGTTTATATTCTCACGTTTAGTCATTGTGTTATTTGTTTCCTTGGGTGTATGCTTCATGTTAGTAAAAACGCATCTTTCCACTTCAAATATATTATTTATTTCGGCTTTGTATTTTTCCTCTACTCCGTATGACTTGTTCAAGACAGCATCTTAAGATTTTTTTCTTGAACTTTCTCTGGGATTATATATATATATATATATATATATATATATATATATATATCTTGCTTCTATAAAAAATAAAATCTTATATTTCCTAGAATAATCATATCAAAACACTGATACGATGCACTGTAGATAGAAGATTGTGGAAGGACACGATCGCTTAAGCCAACCGGTATGGCACATGATGATATTATATCTTGCACAGCTGTTTGTTTTAAAATTGACACTTTAAATATAAATTTAGAAATTTTACAGCTTTTAAGTATGGCAATGCCCTAGTCTATATATATATATATATTCCACTCATTTTAAAATGATATGTTTTATGGACATGGGTTCAATTTGTAACACAACATACACAACATAAAGTATTTAGCCGAAGGAAATATTAACATATGGATGATATAGTAGGTAAGGCTCATAAGAAAATGATCTAATTTTGGAAAATCTGAGAGCTTCCGATGTGCAATATTCAATTTTTAAACACAAGTTTTTATTTATTTTTCTATTTTTAATTTTAAAGTGTAGTCTTGTTTAAAGGAAAAAGACAAAGCGGAAGACCTCCTTGGACGAAAATGTTCTTGGAGAAGACAAATCGAAGCAGAGATGAAGAGGAAGGGGAAGACATGGAAAGATGTTAAAAGAACGGTTTGGAAAGTGTTTGTTGAAGACCTATGCTCCACTGCGAGCTGAAAGGTAGAAGAAGAAGAAGAAGAGGAAGAGGAAGAAGAATAAGAGGAAGAAGAAGAGGAAGAAGAGGAAGAAGAAGAGGAAGAAGAAGAGGAAGAAGAGGAGGAAGAGGAAGAAGAAGAGGAAGAAGAGGAAGAGGAAGAAGAATAAGAGGAAGAAGAAGAGGAAGAAGCGGAAGAAGAAGAGGAAGAAGAGGAAGAGGAAGAAGAATAAGAGGAAGAAGAAGAAGAGGAAGAAGAATAAGAGGAAGAAGAGGAAGAAGAAGAGGAAGAAGAGGAAGAGGAAGAAGAGGAAGAAGAGGAAGAGGAAGAAGAGGAAGAAGAGGAAGAAGAGGAAGAAGAAGAGGAAGAAGAGGAAGAAGAGGAAGAAGAGGAAGAAGAGGAAGAAGAAGAGGTAGAAGAGGAAGAGGAAGAAGAGGAAGAAGAAGAGGTAGAAGAGGAAGAGGAAGAAGAGGAAGAAGAGGAAGAAGAAGAGGAAGAAGAAGAGGAAGAAGAAGAGGAAGAGGAAGAGGAAGAAGAGGAGGAAGAAGAGGAAGAAGAGGAAGAAGAAGAGGAAGAAGAGAAGAAGAAGAAGAGGAAGAAGAAGAGGAAGAAGAAGAAGAAGAAGAAGAAGAAGAAGAAGAAGAAGAAGAAGAAGAAGGAGAAAATTTGTGTTATTTTTTAAGTATTAAACTTTTTATTTATCCCAAACATTTATTTTTAGTTACATTTCCCGGCCCCCAATGTGTATTTAGATTTTTGTTAACACTTTTCTATAGAGGAAACAATATATATTTTGTCCAATGCGTTAATGTTTGCTAATTTGTTTCCTATTTTAAACTAGAAATAAAGTTAACTTTTATTTCAATTTATTGAGTGTTAACTAATTTATCTCTCTCATTAGAGATACCCCTAGATATGTTTGTTAAATTGTTATTGTCTTCAATTTATCTTGTGTCGCTGTTTTATACGTTGCCTTTACAATCCCGTTATGAATAAACATGTTTGTCTTTTACTCCAACAAGGAATTATACTTTTTCATCCCATCTGAATGTTTCCTTATTTTTAATCCCTTTAGTTCCAGTCTGAATCAGTTAATCGTCTACGAATAATATTAATTAGCAGCAATTACCCAGTTCAGCTACCTGTTAAGCTGCTCAAGATGAAGATTATTGTAGCGAAAAGAATATAGCCATTCATCATCATCATCATCATCATCATCATCATCATCACTAAAAACCATGCCTGCAGAAGTAGGTAATCATGTCTCTCCACAACTTTCGATCGTGACAGTTATTTATAGTTTCTGCTATCTCTTCATCCCTCAATTTTCCTAGTTGTAACAATATATTCCAACTGTTCCTTTCTCATTACATGGCCAAAAAACGATGATTGTTTCTTCCTAATATTGGAAATTAGCTCTCTTTTTGCTTTGGACACTTTCAGAACGTTTTCATTACTCTTCTTAGCTGTCTATGGTATTCTAAACATTCTTCTGTAAAACCACATTTCTACAGCCTCCAGTGATTTTCTTGTCTGTTGTCCTAATGTCCATGTATCACATCCATATGTTAAGACTGGTGCTACATAACATTTAAGAACTCTTTTTCTCGTTTCTATTCCAACTTTCTTTAATTAAGGCGTATTTATTAACCCCTATACATTATTATGTTCCGCAATACCAAGACGTGTGATTCTATCTGCAGGCATCTAGTTAGCAAGTTCCATTAACAATGACACAAACTGTGATAAATGTATTTTTTGTATAACCTCCATTCAGGGTCTCAACAGTGCACATATATCAAGAATACATATTTACAGACAGAAATAGCTCATGTTAATTAGTTAAGTGTGATAGTATCTGTGATAATTTATGTGCCAGGTCAAGGAAGGTTGTACAAATATTTTTAATTTGACACTTTTCTGGCAATGTAATTTTATAATTTTGCTGAAAAAAAATTCTAATTTTTTCAAATGTATTCGACGAACACAAAAAAAGTGACATTTCTTAATATAAATTAGATATTTTTTTTTTCTCTTGTAATTGATATCAAAGCATTTCTATTTTGTTACTTGTGTGCCGTTGTTGCTAAAGGAACGAGTGGTTGAGAGAGGTTAACCTGTAGCTATCAAAACAGATATACACTGGTTCGATTCTCAAAAGTATTTCAGTGTTTATTTTTCGGTTATCGTGAACGAAGTAGCGTTTCAGAAAATAAAAAAAAACATCTTGTGCAATAAGTCAATGTCAATATAAATGAGAAAGAAAGTTCATCGGATCATCATTAATAGAGCCAAATTAGAGATATGGAAGTGAATCATGGACAGTAGACAAACGAATGAATATACGATTAGAGACTAGAGAGATAGGATTTCTTAGAAGAATGTTAAGTGTTCCCTGGATCATCATCATCAAGTACCGGGCCTGCTGGCGTAGGTGATCATGTCTCTCCACAACTTTCGATCTCGGCAGCTATTTATCATTTCTTTTGTTGACCTTCTGCCAAGCCATTCTCTTAAGCTGTCTGTTATTTTTTTTCTTTGCTTCCCTCTATCTCTTCGTCCCTCAATGTTCCCAGTTGTTACAGTATATTCCAGTTGTTCTCTTCTCATTACATGGCCAAAAAATGATGATTGTTTCTTCCTAATATTGGAAATTAGCTCTCTTTTTGCTTTGACCTATCTCAGAACATCTTCATTATTCTTCTTACCTGTCCATGGTACTCTCAACATTCTTCTGTAAAACCACATTTCTATAGACTCCAGTAATTTTCTCCAGTAATGTCCTATTGTCCATGATTAACATCCATATGTTAAAACTGGCTCTACGTAACATTTAAGAACTCTTTTTCTTGTTTCTATTATCAAAAATGGATTGCATAGTATCTTCCTCATTTTTTGGAAAGCTGCTTTTGCCTGAACCAATCTGCATCTCACCTCTTTTGTACATCTTTCGTCTGAGGTTAACAAAGTTCCCAAATATTTAAATTCATTTACCTGTTTTAATATTGGTCCACTTGTTTTTATTTTGTACTGAGGTGATGTCTTTTTTAAGTGACCATAAATTTTACAGACCTTCATCACATGATTTTTGGGGTAATGTGGTTGGTATTACGCCCGTGCCGCTTTACTTTCCCAGAAAAAAATCCGGTACCATTTAAGGCATGGTGAACCCGGAAGCCGTCGGTTGGGATCGAACCCTACCTCTTTTCCTTTGTAGTCCAGTTCACTAACCACTGAGCTATCCCGGCTCCATAATTTTCCCCAGCTGTCACAATATATTTCAGCTGTTCCTTTCTCATAACATGGGCAAAAAATTATTATTGTTTCTTTCTAATATTGGATAAATCTTTTTTTGCTTTGGCCTCTTTCAGAAAGTTTTCATTACTCTTCTTAGCTGTCCATGGTATTCTCAACATTGTTCTGTAAAATCACATTTCGACAGTCTCCAGTGTGGTGATCTATGATTATACAAAGAATTTACGGCAGTGGTTTTCTGTTGCCTTCCGTCGGTTTGTTTACGGTTGGCTCCGCTAACTTTTGACTAAAAAGTCCCACCCTCAAGACAGTGGGTTTTTTTTTTTACTTCAAGATACCCTCCCTTAGCCTTTTACTTCCCCGAGCATATCTGCAAGGCAGCAGGGCGGCCGCAGGTTATATTGTCTACTGCATACAGTAACAGGTAAAAATTACCCGAACTGACTCAGAACACAGACATAGCACATAAATAAGGAAATAAATCTACGTAGAAATAATAACCTAGACTCTCTCAGAAATAAAAAAAATTCATTCAAGTGTCTTCCTTAATCGCACCTTTCCGGAACGTGGTCGACTGCCATTTGGGCTGAATTCACAATAGTGAACAACAAGGGTGGGCAGGTAAAAATCTAGGAAAGGTTCTAAAAATATGTGGAATTTGGTTCCTATGTTACCTTCAAAATATGTGACTGAAATATGTTTTCTTCTGGAAGTTGGTAATAAGCATTTATTTTGTCCCTGATCGCTTTCAATAAATTAATTACTTAAAGCTGTCTATCTTGATGAAACTCTTACTATTTGTGCTTTCGAGGTTTATTTCCCATCTCTTCATTACTGTGAGCTTCTGGTAATTCTACATGGAGTCACTCTCTTGAGGACACAATTATCAGGTGAGTTACTAGGCTGGTCATGATTCTAAGTGATTCGTGAATATTTTATCCCATTCAGTATTTTGCAAGTTGTTTTTGGTAAATCGGTTTTATAAACACGCATTTCACGGTTACGTGACGTTGAATATTTCTTCAGTTTTGTAAACACGCGTTGCACAATTACGTGACGTTGAAAATTTCTTCAGTTTTGTAAACACGCATTGTACAGTTACGTGACGTTGAAAATTTCTTCAGTTTTGTAAACACGATTGCACAATTACGTGACGTTGAACAAATCTTCAGTTTTGTAAACACGCATTGCACAATTACGTGACGTTGAAAATTTCTTCAGTTTTAATCAAAAGTCGATCCGTTTTTTCAAGTCATCAAATTTTCTGCTAGAAGAAAGCGGCTTCCTCTTCCCATGGAAGTGTCGTCACCAGTGACTTCCGGCCGAAAAGTCTTCACAATTAATTAATTTGTGGATTATTGGTGACAAGTGGGCATGACTGATTATCAAAGAGTTAGAGAATAAATAGATTACTCATTGAGTAATGATGATTTTGCGCCCGTGCGCTTCCGGGGCCCGAAAGGAGAGTAAAGAATAGTGGCGCTGTTCGTAAGCGGCGAGAAAGGAGAATTGGGCATGGGACTGGCTATCCCATACTGTAATAAAATAAGCCGAAAAAACTTCACAAATATGGATAGGTCAAAGAAAAGAATAAAAATAAATTCGCATCCAGGAAAGATAAAGGCCCTCTTTTTGCAGATAGAAGCAGAGATGAAGATGATGGGGAAGACATGGAATGATCTTAAAAGAATGGCAAGAAACAGAACGACTTGGAAAGTGTTTAATGAATACTTATACTCCACAGGGAGCTAAAAAGGTAGAAGAAGAATGATGATTTTGATCATCACAACATTAGTTTTATCTAAACATGTCATATAATCATTCAACTTTTATTACTGCTATTCAACAAGGAAATAGCACGAGAGGCAAAAGGGACACTCTACAACCCAATCTTCATCCCAACTATCTATCTATTGACCTTTCGAGCCGTAACCGGCCCATAGGTCGTAGACCAAGATACGCCTTCTCCTTCTGAATTTTTGTTCTAGCAATTTTCTTTTAAAGATATTTTATCAAATCTCGCCATCTGTCTCTGTTCTGTGCAAGCAGCTCTATCTCATTGAGGGAGCCGAATCCTGCTGCTCTTGCCTCTCTCATCAATATTCTTCTGTCTCCCTGGGTCTTCCTCTTTTTCTCTTACCTGTTGTTTCCCATATGAGGGCTTGCTTTGCTATTCGGTTATTATTATCTCTTCTCATCACATGTCCAACATATGACCATCGTTTTTTCTTTGTTACTGAAGATATTTGTGGTTGATTGGCGATATCTCTAATTTCCTCGTTTGTTTTGAATTCGTTCCACGCTATACCAAGTATTTTCCTTAGACATTTATTTTCGAATGCGTTCAACTTTGTTTCTATATCTCTTGTTGTTTTCCAGCTTTCACACGCATACGTAAGGGTTGATAGTACATTTGATTTGAATAGCCTAAGTTTTGTGTTTGTGCTGATTTGTTTTGATTTCCACAACTTTTCAAGGCTTCTGAAAGACATTGCTGCTTTAGTCATTCTGATTCTAAATTCTTTACTTGTATCCCCTTCTCGATCAATGTAACTTCCAAGATAGATAAAGTGATCGATCTCTTCTACTGGTTTGTTTTCCATGTATATTTTGTCATCTGTTGGAATTAAACTTCATCCCAACGTTGTGCTATTAAGTTCCAAACCTGGACTCCATACCCTGGAACAATAAAAAAAATGACTACTTCTAAAATGGAATGTGTTAGACGCATGACAGGAAACAGCCTGCGAGATGAGATCAGAAATGAATAATTTAGAAAAAAAAAGCTAGGAATAGTTTCCGTCATTGAATATACAAATAAACAAAAGACAAAATGGTACGGCTACGTAAAAAGATAGACTGATCAAAATACAACACAACGAGCCTTTAATACACGCTACGAGAACACCAGACCCAAAGGCCGACAACGAAAATGATGGTTTGATAGAAACGCTAGGAAACATAACAGCAGGAATGACCACCAGAAGAGCAAAGGACGCAAAATATATCTCACCTCAAATTTGAAAAAAAAACAACTAAATGAAGATGGAAAGAAGTAGAAGACTGTACTATTCATTGAAGATAAAGGGAGCCTTGTCCCTCTAACTCTAGTACTAACTCAATTATTATCATACTATTACAAGATATCACAATTTCAAACAATTTCAGAAATTTTATTTGTGAGTAGAAATATTTAAAACTTTACTTTTGTGGATATATTTGATAATATTGACATTTGTGCAATTACTGACATGTACAATAATCCTGAGATAATTTCCAATAATAGGAAGAAACAATCATCATTTTTTGGCCATGTAATGAGAAGAGAACAACTGGAATATATTGTAACAACTGGAAAAAATTGAGGGACGAAGAGATAGAGGGAAGCAAAGAGAAAAAAAAATAACAGACAGCTTAAGAGAATGGCTTGGAAGAAGGTCAACAAAAGAAATGATAAATAGCTGCCGAGATCGAAAGTTGTGGAGAGACATGATCACCTACGCCAGCAGGCCCGGTACTTGATGATGATGATAATAATCCTGTAAATGACTTGACTTGACTTAATCCCCTTGTTAGCCGTGAGCTATGACCTCTTTACAGTTTAATGCCTCTCGCATGAAGGCGCGGGTCCTTCTCAGTTGTACAGCTGCAGAGTACAGTGTGCTATTGATGGATGGAAGTAGTGGGAGTAACATGCTCCGTCGGTTTTGTAAATGGGGACAGTGTAGTAGCAGGTGATCTACTGTCTCAGATTGTTGGCGGCAGTGTCTGCAGATTGGATCATGTTGTGTTTTTATTCTGCTCAGGTGTTGATTGGTAGGAGCATGGCCTGTTCTCAGCTGGAAACTCAGGCTGTGATCCCTTCGTCTGAGCTCCCGCACAGGGTCGAGGGGGTCTGATTTTGTTTGATATCTGTAGAATAGGCGTCCAGTCTTAGTTGAAGCTCACATATTTAACCATTCCTCGTGGTAGTTGTTTCAAAATTTGCTTGCATGTTTTGAGGCTAACTTGAACAGGAAGCTGTGGTAGAGATGCTCCAAGTTTAGCCAACCTATCCGCACTCTCATTTCCCGCAATGTCGATGTGACCAGGAATCCATTGTAGGGTTACAGCCACTCCATAGGTAGTGGAGAGTTGGTTGGATAAAGATCTTATATTGGAATCCTCGGATGTTAGTCCGCTTTCAATTGCTTCGAGTGCAGATTTTGAATCCGAGAAAATATATATATCTTCTGGTGCGATGGTGTCACATTCCTGTAAATAGAAACTATAGAAAACACATTGACATTGAAGTGATTACATACAAATGCGGCGACATATACCATACAGGATACATACCAAATGAACTAAAAACATCAATTTTCATTGCATTGTCTAAAAGGAATTGTGCAGTTCAATGCAATGATTTTAGAACAATAAGCCTAATGAGTAATGTTACACAAATCTTGCTAAAAGTTATATAAGATATCCCATCTTCTCCTATATAAGAAAGGATTCAGAATAAAATCAATACTCAATTAGATGAGCAGCAAATTGGATTTAGGAAAAATAATGGGACAAAAGAATCCATATTCTGCATGAGAACATTAATCGAAAAGTACAATGAAGTAAACAAACCAATATATACCTGCTTCATAGATACACCAAAGGTTTTGATAGAGTACACCACAAACAACTTATAGAATGCCTAAAGGAGATACATCTAGATAACATGGACATAAGAATAATATGTAATTTATACTAGGAGCAAACAACAATAATAAAATATAACAAAGAGAACTATACACCCATTGATATAAAAAGAGGAGTAAGACAGGGATGCATCCTATCACCAAGCTTGTTCAATCTATACACTGAGAAAATCTTTAAAAACATCATAGAGATGCCAGGTCTACAAATTAATGGAAAGATAATCAATAACCTAAGATATGCTCATGATACTCTACTACTTGCAGAAAATCCTAAAGATCTACAACAATAACTTAATACAATAAACATGACAAGCAAAAAATAATTGGTATGAATATCAAAAAGACTAAAACTATGATCATAAACAAAGAAAATACTCAAAATCCCTAAGTGTATATCAAAATTGAAGGAATAGACCAGGAGACAGTTCAGAACTACAACTACCTTGGACATACTATAACCAGTGATGGAAAATGTACAACTGAAATAAACAAAAGAATAGGAATGGCAAAAAGTAATTTTAATGTCATGAATAATATACTGACATCAAAACAAATAACACCAGAGCTAAAACTAAGAATAGCAAAATGTTATGTCTTCTCAACATTCCTATATGGTGCAGATACATAGACATTAGACAAGAAAACAGAACAGAGAATTGAAGCCTTTGAAATGTGGATTTATAGAAGAATAGGTAGAATTGGATGAAAAGAAAAGAAAACAAACGATGAAGTTTTAAAACAACTAAAAATGAAAAGAGAACTTCTGAACACAATTAGAACAAGACAAATGCGATTCTTGGGCCATGTTAAAAGACACAACAGCCTACTGAAAGTAATCCTGGAGGGGAAAATACAAGGTAAAAAAGGCAGAGGCAGACCAAGATTAACATGCACGAGTAACATCAAAAGATGGAGAAATCAGCCAATGACAACCTGCACCATTAAAGCAAGAGTCAGGGCAGAATGACGCTCCAAGGTAACCAACATTTTTTGCAGAGATGGCACTCAATGATAATTTAAACACACAACTGTGCGATTCTACACTCCTGTTTATCAAAATTTATAAAACGTATTAAATGTTTTCAAACAAAAAGTATTTCCAAAAAATTGGAAGTCACATTGATCAGGAAAGGGATACAAGTAAAGAAATTAGAATTAGAATAGCTAAAGCAGCAATGTCTTTCAGAAGCCTTGAAAAGTTGTGGAAATGGAAACTCATCAGCACAAACACAACACTTAGACTATTCAAATAAAACACACTATCAACTTTTGCGTATGCGTGTGAAAGCTGGAAAACAACAAGAGATATAGAAACAAAGTTGATCACATTCGAAAATAAATGTCTAAGGAAAATACTTGGTATAGCGTGGAACGAATTCAAAACAAACGAGGAAATTAGAGATATCGCCAATCAACCACAAATATATTCAGTAACAAAGAAAAAACGATGGTCATATGTTGGACATGTGATGAGGAGAGATAATAACCGAATAACAAAGCAAGCCCTCATGTAGGAAACAACAGGTAAGAAGAAAGAGGCCGACACAGAGAGACACTGAGAAGAACATTGATCAGAGAGGCAAAAGCAGCAGGAATCGGCTCCCTCAATGAGATATAGTTGCTTGCACATAACAGAGACAAATGGCGAGATTTGATAAAATATATTTTGAAGGATTGAAAACTGCTAGAAATAAAATGTAGATAAGAGAAAGAGTATCAGAGTCTATGCACTATGGACCGGCTACGGCTCGAAAGGTCAATAGATAGATAGATGATCATAGTTTTAGTCTTTTTGATATTCATATCTAATTCATATTTTTTTGGTTGTCATGTTTATTTCATTATGTGATTGTTGTAGATCTTTAGATTTTTCTGCTAGTAATACAGTATCATCAGCATTAACATTCCTATCAGATTTAGCTGTAACATTAACACTAATAATCCTATAAGATTTAGCTGTAACATCAATACTAACAATCCTATAAGATTTAGCTGTAACATCAATACTAATAATCCTATAAGATTTAGCTGTAACATCAATACTAACAAGCCTATAAGATTTAGCTGTAACATTAATACTAACAATCCTATAAGATTTAGCTTAACATCAACACTAACAAGCCTATAAGATTTATCTGTAACATTAACACTAACAATCCTATAATATTTAGCTGTAACATTAACACTAACAATCCTATAAGATTTAGCTGTAATATTAACACTAACAATCCTATAAGATTTAGCTGTAACATTAACACTAACAAGCCTATAAGATTTAGATGTAACATTAACACTAATAATCCTATAAGATTTAGCTGTAACATTAACACTAATAATCCTATAAGATTTAGCTGTAACATCGATACTAATAATCCTATAAGATTTAGCTGTAACATCAAAACCAACAATCCTGTAGGATTGACAGCTGTGACATCAACACTAACAATCCTATAAGATTTAGCTGTAACATTAATACTAACAATCCTATAAGAATTAGCTGTAACATCAACACTAACAATCCTATAAGATTTAGCTGTAACATCAACACTAACAATCCTATAAGATTTATCTGTAACATCAACACTAACAATCCTTTAAGATTTAGCTGTAACATCAGCACTAACAATCCTATAAGATTTAGCTGTAACATTAACACTAACAATCCTATAATATTTAGCTGTAACGTAACACTAACAGATGTTAATATCGACAGCTAACAAGTTGTGATTTGTCATGATTAGTCTAGGCAATATAAGAAGGTAGTTTGCCATTCCTTTCCTTCTTGGCAGTGACTGTACTAGCCGGAGATCGCAGCCATTGTCTCTATACATGAGATCCTCTGCCTGCCATCGCGGAGTGGGGACCATAACCGGCACTACTTGTCGGCTGCTCCCACAACACCATCCATCACCTTGCTCCAATGGCCTCATATAACCCTGATGGTGGGGGGGGGGAGGGCTAAACAGGAGCTCCACCTTGCCCAATTGTGTCCCGAAGACTAGCGGAGGAAAGGAGACGTCTTACTTCTCCTTTGGTGGGTCAGAACTCTACCCCACTAACCTTGTCATCAGCATATCTTAGGTTATTGATTATCTTTCCATTAATCTTTAGGCCTGGCATCTCTGTGATGTTTTTAAAGATTTGCTCAGTGTATTGATTGAACAAGCTTGGTGATAGGATGCATCCCTGTCTTACGTCTCTTTTTATATCATTGGGTGTAGAGTTCTCTTTGTTATATTTTATTATTGCTGTTTGTTCCCAGTATAAATGACATATTAGTCGAATATCTGTGTCATCTAGATTTATATCTTTTAGGCAGTCTATAAGTTCATTATGGTGTATTCTATCGAAAGCTTTGGTGTAGTCTATGAAGCAGGCATATATTGGTTTGTTTACTTCTATGTACTTTTCAATAAAAGACCTCATGCTGAATATGGCAGTTCCGTTTCCAAATATGGTGGAATGCGGTCACGTTCGCTGGACCGCTGCAGAAGTTGCATTAGGGAACTGATTAGCTTCGGCTCTACGGTGTAATTTTACGTCTGAGCTAATCAACTGATCCAGTTAGCAAAGTTCGCCGATGATAACAGGTTGTACTCTCCTCATTGTTCTTCATTGTCAAGTCACTAATCAATGAAAGACGGAGTGAGGTTTCGTACATGATTTGTCAGCATCGGTGAGACACCCGGAAGTTCGTGATAGTTAGGAAGGTCTTGTAGTCTGTTGTTTGATGTGTGATGGTGATGGTCTAATCACCAACTAATTACTACATCAAGCTTGGGCAGATGGTGCTCGTAAACCTGGGAGGGCCGACCATCTAAGGGCAGAATTCCGTGCCTTGCAGGAAGATTGGGGACAATCAAAGGCTAAGGAAAGCAAACCTGAATAAAATGCAGGCAGAAATCGGATGCACTGGGCCACTGGCGCAGAACACAGTGCAACGTTTTAATAAGTAATCAATCAGACTGGATCTAACAGACTCTAATTATGATAGAGACTACCGCTGACCAGAAGGGCTTCAAGAAACAGCTGAATATGGAATTCACTGGAATGCGGAGGGCATATACCACAAAAAAACAAGCTCTAACGAGAAGAGCAATGTGATCCACACCCACCTCCCTGGAAGAGAAACTATATGGATTCACTTAAACAGACAGCTGACTTTATGAGAGAGTCTGGAATCCTACTCTGATTGAGTCTGGATCGCAGAAAGAGAGAGAGAGAGAGAGAGAGAGAGAGAGAGAGATGCTGAATATGGCATTTTTTGTCCCATTGTTTTTCCTGAATCCAAATTGCTGCTCATCTAATTCAGTATTAATTTTATTCTGAATCCTTCATTGTACAACTTTTAGTAATATTTTTGTTACCTTGCTCATTAGGCTTATTGTTCTAAAATCATTGCATTCCACTGCAATAGGCAATATAGGCATTGCAATGAAAGTTGATGTTTTTAGTTTATTTGGTATGTATTCTGTACGGTATATGTCATTGCATATGTCTGTGATCACTTCAAAGCCAAAATCTTCTAGTGTCTGTATCATCCTTATCTGTATATTGTCAGGTCCTGCTGCTTTTCCCTTTTTCATTGTTTGAATAACTTTTTCCTCTTCAGATTTTAAGATTTTATAGCCTGATGTACATTTTATAAATTGCTTTTTGCCCCTTTCGTCGTGAAATAATTTTGTTATATATTCCTGCCATCTATCTATTATATCTTTATTGTCTGTTAGCATTTTTCATTTTTTGTTTGCAATACATTCTCTTCCTGCAGCGTTTTTGTTTTTATTAGGCATTCTTTTTTTTTTTTCTGTGTGCATCCCTCTTAAATTATTACTTTCCATAGTTTCAACTTCTAGACTGCTTTGGTTGAGCCAGTTTTCTTTTGCCTTTTTGCACATTTTGTGTATTTTATTATCAATTTCCTTGTATCTGGCAGTGTTCTTCGCTTGTCTTCTTTCTTACATTTTACTTAAGATGTTGTTAGTTATTCATTTTTGTTTTTTTATTCCTTTCCTTTTTGTGTAAGGTGTCACAGGATTCTTGTATGCAGTTCTTTATGCATTGCTATTTGGTTGTAACTTTTTTTCAGGACATTCTCTTCTGTACTGCTCAATCCTTTCTTCGAGCAGCTTCTGATATGTGTTCATTACTTGTATTGTATAAGTTTATTTAACATATTTTTTTTATATAAAGCTGTTATATTTATTGGTATTGATAAATTAGTCTTTTGTTTGTTTCTCTTTAGCTTGATTCTCATTTTAATCATTACAGAATTGTGATTTGAATTAATATCTGCTCCTGTGTTCAAATAAAAAAAAGGCATGTTTCGACATCATGCTATTCACATATCTTAATTTGTTTAGACTAAGCAAGGCTGTGTAAACAAGTTGGCTTTAGGCACGAATACGAAGAGTTAATAAGTATAGCAGCCTATTAAAAACGTCGTTAGGATTCCAGCGAGGGAAAGAAAAAACAAGTTTCTAACTCGTTTCTGCATGAGGACTCCGTTGTTTTTTTGCAAATCGAAAGCTATAACAAGGTTCGATTTTTAATATAAATCAACTGGAAAAAAACATTTAGCACTTTATATTATGTATGTTTATTAACTGCAAACAACTAGAAAATGAGAAAAAAATGTTTACAATTAATTAACAGCATTTCTGACTTTTTTTTCAGCTCGTCTCCTTTTCTGTCTGACAGAATAGATCGAAAAATGTAGTGTTTTTTGCGGTTTGCTATTTTCTGGCATGTAATAATTCATGCGTTTTATGATATTCTGGTAAACCTTTTCTTAAACTCATCCTATTTTTCTTTGTTCTTCCATCGAGTGCTAATGTCTGTTTTGAAGGGCTGTTTTCTAGTAATTATTATGTAAAGTAGCTATTTAATTTTTCTCTTGTTGTTCTCTTGTTCTTTTTGACTACTTATTGGCAAGGAACTACAGGCTCATACTCATACCATGTCTTTGATGTTATTTATGACCGCAACTGCCATAAAAAAAGTGAAAGTTAATAATCAAATAAACAGTTGTTCACTTCTGCACGTATTAATCTTATGTCTCACGTATTTGAACTCTGACCCCCATTTTGTTTCTTCTGTTTATATTTAACATTCCTTGAATTCATCCAAATTATGTAGCCATTATTCAACCGAAGGCTACTAGAGCCAGAACTTTAAATCTCCCTCAACACTCGAATGGGTACATGAGAAAGTGAAGAACAAAGAAGAAGAAGAAGATTTATGAACATAAAATTCAAAATCAAGTATAGAAGCTCAAGTATAGAAGTCATTGCCAACATATCAGATTCTCAAAAGCACTAGCCTTCACTAAATCGTTTCTATCTGCTCAAGATTCTGACGCCCTTTATCGTTCTATTCATATTATTTGTGCATTTGTTTACTTTTCATTTCGTCGTGTGATTCTTGGTCTTATATTGTTCTTTTTCTAGCGGATATCAGGCAGAGTCTACTGGATCGTCCACTATTGTAAGCGTGCAACAGCAGCTAGGTAAGTTCCACTTTAATTAGATGACCGAACCTCTTCAGTTTCAGTCTGCATGTTTGATGGGAGATGAGCGAATAATTTCAGGGGAAGAGGTATGTTTACAACACTTGGAAAACAGTCACAAATAATCAACAACAGAAAGAAACAAAGAACAAAAGACGGTCCAAAGCAGGATCGAACTCGTACGGCTCGGCACAGATCTTAATTCAGCAAAACGGTATGAATGTCAATCTTTCTGAAATATTTTTTTTCCTTCTGATATCATCAATGGTTTACTTAATTCATTCTCATTTATTGTGATCGTCCTCTCTTGCTGTATAGATAAGGGTAATGTTTGACACTTATAGAAGTAGCGATGAGGAGTGGTAACTGACTTGTTTGCGTGGATCTAACTTCAAAATGCGACAAGTCATGAAACTGTTTGCTGTACACAATTCACACACATCCAGCACATCTCCATTCGTTTTATCATTTCATCTCTCTTATCCTTCAGTTTATTTCTCCTTGATTTGCATATACCGCTCATTCTAGAAGCAGTAGCCTTTATCTTTATTTTGTTGTTAATTTGTGCTGTTCTCGATTTCTGAAGAAGCCCCCATGTAGGCTGAAACGTCAGTATTTTGTTGTGTTCCATTTTGGTAAAGCTGTTACCATACCTTGTAGGAGTGTGGTATGTTACACCCCACTACTTTCTTGTGCAGGAACTTTGCAGAAAGTTGAACTCATCACAGCCTGTCTTAAAGAATCTGTCTCTAACCCGATCTCCCACTTCTGTTATCATGTTTAAGGTCTCCTCGAGGTCTTGATACTCCCTTCTTATTGTTACTGCCCCTGTATCGTCTTCCAGGAACCATGCCTTCAGCTATTGTTCTTTCCAGCCCCATGTATTTTTTACATGAACGTAGAATTTTAATTTCGACTGTTAAATCTTTATAACCCAGTACTTTTCAATGTTTAGATCTCGTAATGTCTTCATTGCTCATTTTCATTATACAAGGATTTGTAGTATTTTATTTTGAATGAACCAATTTTCTTCATATTCTGCGAGAATGTCCACGATTCACATCTATATGTTGTCTTCGCACGCATTTTCTCAATTACAATTCACAAAATCATAACACAAAGCTGCTACGCCAACTTAATGTACTTTTAACGACGGACAAAGAAAAGAACAGCCGTTGGGCGAACACAAAAAAAAAAAAAAGGAGTGGAAATTAATATTCTGAATACGATCAACACTGGCATGAAATCGATCAGCACATAATGAAACTCTTGATATTAAACAAAGTTATAAAATAATAATAATAATAATAATACTAACAATAAAAATAATAAAATTAAGGAAGGAAAACCGCTGGAAATTTCTTTTGGGAAATCCCTTGCAAATTTTAAAATTAAAGTGGTGAGCACGACGCCATGCCGTCTTTCTTTCAAAGAAAAGAGTCTCTTGGGAAGATTTAAAGGTTGGTGGAAGTAAAGGCCTGACGGTCGGGTACAAGATAAGTGGGAAATAATTTCAGTTGAAACAAAGAACTCATTGGAATTTCCCGTTTCATTCGCTTGTTATCTATCTATATGTCTATCTGGTTGGCTGGTTGTCTGTCTGCTCGTACGTCTGTCTTTCCGTCCTTCCGTCCATTCATACGTCTATTCAAACGCACTCACCCAAATATCTGTCTATCGGTCTGTCTACCCAGCAAATCGACCTAATATATATATATATATATATATATACATGTCGGGGTCATCATTCAGTCTCTATGTCGTTCTAATTTCTATTTTGTCAGTCGGCTTGACTGTCTGTCTGTCTAACTAACCATTTATCAATTCATTCTTTTACGTATCTGTCTGTCTGTCTGTCTATATGGCCTGTCTGTCTGTCCGTCCATCCGTCCGAACGTCTGTGTGTCTGTCTTTTCATTCGTCCCTTTGTCTGTCTCTTCGTCCGCTCATTCATTTGAATGTCTGTATTTCCGTCCGTCCGTCTGTCCGTCCGTCTGTCCTTCCGTCCGTCTGTCCTTCCGTCCGTCTGTCCTTCCGTCCATCGGTTTGTTTGTCCGTTTATCCTTTCGTCCGTCTGTCTGCCCGTCCTTCTATCTGTCTATCTCCCCACAAGTTCTCCTCACAATTACTTACACGTCGCTCCTGTTACATGCAATAAAGATCACGTGATACACTTTCCCTGCCCTGCTGACGACTACCTTCAAACAACAATTTCCGGGCCAGTAGTCTGTGAGTGATCCAAAACATCGTTAAACATGGTCGAGAACTTCCGTTCTGTCAGCTAATTCTGATTGACAGCAGCTTCCGTTGTGTTCCGTGATTTTATTCAGGTAATCTTGACGTTCATGCTGTCATTGCATCTTGTAATGCGGTCTTCCTCGTATTTAATGTTGCCGAATTGTTAGTATTAGCGCTACAGTAACGAATCGTTAAGGTTTTTTGTTACAGCTAAATCTTATAGGATTGTTAGTGTTGATGCTACAGATAAATCTTATAGGATTGTTAGTGTTGATGTTACAGCTAAATCTTTTAGGATTGTTAGTGTTGATGTTACAGATAAATCTTATAGGATTGTTCGTCTTGATGTTACAGCTAAATCTTATAGGATTGTTAGTGTTGATGTCACAGCTAAATCTTATAGGATTGTTAGTGTTGATGTCACAGCTAAATCTTATAGGATTGTTAGTGTTGATGCTACAGATAAATCTTTTAGGATTGTTCGTGTTGATGCTACAGATAAATCTTATAGGATTGTTAGTGTTGATGCTACAGATAAATCTTATAGGATTGTTAGTGTTGATGTTACAGCTAAATCTTATAGGATTGTTAGTATTGATGCTACAGATAAATCTTATAGGATTGTTCGTCTTGATGTTACAGCTAAATCTTATAAGATTGTTAGTGTTGATTTCACAGCTGTCAATCCTACAGGATTGTTGGTTTTGATGTTACAGCTAAATCTTATAGAATTGTTAGTATTTATATTACAGCTAAATCTTATAGGATTGTTAGTGTTGATGTTACAGGTAAATCTTATAGGATTGTTAGTGTTGATGTCACAGCTAAATCTTATAGGATTGTTAGTGTTGATGCTACAGATAAATCTTATAGGATTGTTAGTGTTGATGTTACAGCTAAATCTTATAGGATTGTTAGTGTTAATGTTACAGCTAAATCTTATAGGATTGTTAGTGTTAATGTTACAGCTAAATCTTATAGGATTGTTAGTATTGATGCTACAGATAAATCTTATAGGATTGTTCGTCTTGATGTTACAGCTAAATCTTATAAGATTGTTAGTGTTGATGTCACAGCTGTCAATCCTACAGGATTGTTGGTTTTGATGTTACAGCTAAATCGTATAGAATTGTTAGTATTTATATTACAGCTAAATCTTATAGGATTGTTAGTGTTGATGTTACAGGTAAATCTTATAGGATTGTTAGTGTTGATGTCACAGTAAATCTTATAGGATTGTTAGTGTTGATGCTACAGATAAATCTTTTAGGATTGTTAGTGTTGATGCTACAGATAAATCTTATAGGATTGTTAGTGTTGATGCTACAGATAAATCTTATAGGATTGTTAGTGTTGATGTTACAGCTAAATCTTATAGGATTGTTAGTGTTAATGTTACAGCTAAATCTTATAGGATTGTTAGTATTGATGCTACAGATAAATCTTATAGGATTGTTCGTCTTGATGTTACAGCTAAATCTTATAAGATTGTTAGTGTTGATGTCACAGCTGTCAATCCTACAGGATTGTTGGTTTTGATGTTACAGCTAAATCTTATAGAATTGTTAGTATTTATATTACAGCTAAATCTTATAGGATTGTTAGTGTTGATGTTACAGGTAAATCTTATAGGATTGTTAGTATTGATGTTACAGCTAAATCTTATAACATTGTTAGTGTTGATGTTACAGCTAAATATAATAGGATTATTAGTGTTGATGTTACAGCTAAATCTTATAGGATTGTTAGTGTTAATGTTACAGCTAAATCTTATAGGATTGTTAGTGTTAATGTTACAGCTAAATCTTATAGGATTGTTAGTATTGATGTTACAGCTAAATCTTATAGGATTGTTAGTATTAATGTTACAGCTAAATCTTATAGGATTGTTAGTATTAATGTTACAGCTAAATCTTATAGGATTGTTAGTGTTAACGTTACAGCTAAATCTTATAGGATTGTTAGTATTAATATTACAGCTAAATCTTATAGGATTGTTAGTATTAATGTTACAGCTAAATCTTATAGGACTGTTAGTATTAATGTTACAGCGAAATCTTACAGGATTGTTAGTATTAATGTTACAGCTAAATCTTATAGGATTGTTAGTATTAATGTTACAGCTAAATCTCATAGGATTGTTAGTATTAATGTTACAGCTAAATCTTATAGGATTGTTAGTATTAATGTTACAGCTAAATCTTATAGGGGACTGAGAAATAATTGCAGTGCTGCTGTAAAGCTGGTAGCAAGAAGCCAGTAGTGGGTTGTAACGTACACTTTTGCAAGATATAGTGACAGCTTTACAAAAAAAACGATACACAACAAAATACTGACGTTTCGGCCAACATGCGGCCGTCTTCAGAACACGAGACAAACCGTGCACTATCTATCTATTCTCCTTTCGAGCCGAAGACTGCACATAGGGCAGAACCACAATCTCAAAAACAGAAACCTTGCGTGCCAAAGTGGCACATATTGCCGAGATCACTGCTTCTAAAATCTATGGCGCTGTTTCCATAACAATACTTTTCACAATGACAGCTTGTCAAGCCATCGATCAATCTCCTTAGTCGCCTCTTACGACATGCCAGGAAGGTCACAGTGTCACTATTCTTTAAACCGTGCACTGGACCCGCATTATATCTCGCCACACGTCACTATTCTGGTCGAGTTGGTCTATCTCGGCGAGCAAACTGATGCCTGCTGTTGATGTCTCTCGCTTCAGCGTTCATTTTAGTATTTATCTAGCTCTTTTCCTTTTACTACTTGGTTCCCATTTGAGGGCCTGCTTTGAGATTCTCTTGTTGTCTCTTCTCATCAAATGGCCAACATATAACCATCGCCTTCTCTTTATTATAGATACTTCTCTTGGATGCTTATTCATTTCTCTTATTGTCTCTTCTCATCAAATGGCCAACATATAACCATCGCCTTCTCTTTATTATAGATACTTCTCTTGGATGCTTATTCATTTCTCTTATTGTCTCTTCTCATCAAATGGCCAACATATAACCACCGCCTTCTCTTTATTATAGATACTTCTCTTGGATGCGTATTCATTTCTCTTATTTCTGCACTAGTCTTGAATACATTTCTTGGTAAACGAAGTATTTTCCTCAGACATTTGTTTTTTGAAATGCATGCAGTTTATTTTCTTATTTTAAAAATTGCTTTCCTGCTGTCTCATTCTACTATTATTACAATTAAACACACTACTATATTATCTATCTCTATTAGAGACACTTAGTAATAAATGAATATTATTATAGAGGTAAACTTCCGAGGCGATATAGATCGGCGAATCATTTAAGGGGAAGGGCTATGTTTACAGCACTTCGACAAAAATGACAAATAACCATCAGCAAAAAAAAAACAAAAAAAAAAAAACAACAAAGAACAATATATGGTCCGAAGCAGGATTGAACCCGTACTCCTTGGCACAGCGCCTTGCCACGTGAAACCAAACGCTAGAGCACACAGCCAACTCAGCTAACTAAAAAATTAGCAATCATTGGCGAGATCTATCATGCATGTATGTGTACTCTTGACTATAGCATACGGTTACGAACACAACTCGTGAATAAATGGTTTATCTGTATTTTACTATTAAGACAATTACCTCCAAGACAGCAAGACAGAGCAGGGCTGAATATTTGTCTTGCAGATAAACATTTATAGTACGACACAGTACGAATAATAGTTTCCAGTGCTTTATACTGGAGACAAATAATAATAATTGAATATTATTATAGAGGGACCCTTCCGAGGCGATAGATCAGCGAACCATTTAAGATGAAAAGCACAATTACCAGACTGGACATATTTCCTTTGAGACAAAAACGGGACTTTGAGTAAAAAACAAAAATAAAAACAAGGGGACAGACAGGAGCTACATGATATTCTTTATTCAACAGAAAGTAAGACTATGAAAACTAATTATTTTATAAATAAATTGTTATTATTCTTAAATAACATAAAATACGAATATAACAAAATGATGCACAAATAGAGGTGGGCTGTTTTCCATCATGATTTGTCTCAACTTTTAACTTAAATATATCCGATAGCCCAATATTGTTCGTACAAAAAATATTCTCACAAAAAAGTGTAGTCGTAAAAAAAAATATTCTCACAATAAGTGCAGTACTTTCTAAACAACAAGTAAATTCTATAATATAACAATTTCCTTGAGAAAGTCGAGATATTTTTACACTTTTTTTTAAAGAAAAAAATATCTACCCTCTATCTGGTGCAGGAATATTGCATGTATCTTCATTAATAACGGGGCAAGGAAATAATTAATTTTGATACTTAAATTGCAACAAAAACGTGTTTTAAAAAAGATGAAAAGGATAGGACGGCTAGGAAACATGTAAAAAACGTCGAAAAGGGTAGACATGGTCAGTCTGGTTATTACGTTATAACGTTAACATTTTTAATGTTGCCAAGTAAAAAAAAAAAACTAATGGCAATTTCTTGTTAAAATTGTTACTACTAGTATCATCATTTTATTATTCAATTATAGTGAAAGAAAGCAAAAATAAAGGACTCAGCCTTAATAGCAAAAAGACAGAGGTAATGGTAACAACAAAGCAAAAGACTGCACCTCAGTACAAAATAATAAAGACAAGTGGAACAATATTAAAACAGGTAAATGAATTTAAATATTTGGAAAATTTGTTAACCTCAGACGGAAGATGTACAAAAGAGGTGACATGCAGAATGGCTCAAGCAAAATATTACGTAGAGCCAGTTTTAACATATGGATGCGAATCATAGACAATAGGACAAAAGACAAGAAAATCACTGGAGTCTGTAGAAATGTGGTGCTACAGAAGAATGTTGAGAGTATCATGGACAGCTAAGAAGAGTAAGGAAATTGTCTGAGAGAGGTCAAAGCTAAAAGAGAGCTAATTTCCAATATTAGGAAGAAACAATCATCATTTTTTGACCATGTAATGAGAAGAAAACAACTTGAATATATTGTAACAACTGGAACAATTGAGGGACGAAGAGATAGAGGGAAGCAAAGAGAAAAAATAACAGACAGCTTAAGAGGATGGATTGGCAGAAGGTCAACAACAGAAATGATAAATAGCTGTCGAGATCGAAAGTTGTGGAGAGACATGATCACCTATGCCAGCAGGCCCGGTACTTCATGATGATGAGTATCATCACTACCACTATCTGTAATACAAAGCAATAACTACTACAATTACTATTAGTGTAACTTCTAATGATGTATCCCTTCCATTCTTAGTCTCTGTTTTCGCTATTCTTACAATTACAGCTACTACTGCTACTACTATCACAACACTATTACTACTTCTATTACCACAAGCGTTACTAGTACTGTTATAATTGCACTGTAGCTAAACAACCAATTGCTGCTAGTTATTCTATAATCATCCAAAAGTTGTATAAATCGATTGTTCCCTTCTAATACATAAACCTAATCCCTCCAACTAAGACCTAAAGATGTCTGCCCTACTAATACAAAAGTCCCTCTTACTAATACATAATGATAACCTCTCAATTAATACATCAATAGGTTTCCTTCAACCAACACTTAAGTGAAGTCCTTTATACTAAAATATAAACGAAATTCGACTTACTAATACATAAACCATGTCCTTCGTCTAATACATAAACCAAAACCCACCTACTAATGCATAAACCAAGTCCCACCTACTAATACATAATCCAAGTCACACCTACTAATACATCAACCAAGCCACACCTACTAATACATAAACCAACTCCCACCCACTAATACATAAACCAACTCCCACCAACAAATACATAAACCAAGTCCCACCTACTAATACATAAACCAAGTCCCACCCACTAATACATAAACCAACTCCCACCCACTAATACATAAACCAAGTCCCACCTACTAATACATAAACCAACTCCCACCCACTAATACATAAACCAACTCCCACCCACTAATACATAAACCAAGTCCCACCTACTAATACATAAACCAAGTCCCACCCACTAATACATAAACCAACTCCCACCCACTAATACATAAACAAAGACCCATCTACTAATACATAAACCAACTCCCACCCACAAATACATAAACCATGTCCTACCTATTAATACATAAACCAATTCCCACCCACTAATACATAAACCAAGTCCCACCTACTAATACATAAACCAACTCCTACCCACAAATACATAAACCAAGTCCCACCTACTAATACATAAACCAAGTCCCACCCACTAATACATAAACCAACTCCCACCCACCAATACATAAACAAAGACCCATCTACTAATACATAAACCAACTCCCACCCACTAATACATAAACAAAGACCCATCTACTAATACATAAACCAACTCCCACCCACAAATACATAAACCAAGTCCCACCTACTAATATACAAACCAAACCATACCTCCTAATACATAAACCAAGTCCCATCTACTAATATACAAACCAAACCCTACCTCCTAATACATAAACTAAGTCCCACCTACTAATATACAAACCAAACCCCACCTCATAATACATAAACCAAGTCCCACCTACTAATATACAAACCAAACCCCACCTCATAATACATAAACCAACTCCCACCCACTAATACATAAACCAAGACACTCGAACTATAATTTCTTAACATTCTTTCCCCAATTCATTAAATCTCTTATCTGCTTCTTTCCTTCCTCCCTTATCAATCTTCTTTCTAATAACATTAACTTTAATGGCAACCTAAAAACGCAAATTGAAATATAAAAAGCCAACCTTGCTAATTATTTTCACCATTAATTTCAGAATTCTTTAAATGGAAGATAAAAACATTTTACTAATTCTGCCATGTCAGTGGGTTTGAAAAAACAATATTGTTTCCTTTAATCATTTTTGATTTTACATTTTCCTTCCGGGATGAAGTTATCGAACGATCTTAAGTGCATTTAAATAGCTTTAAACTGGGAATAATAAAATTGATTGTATGAAACTTCTGCAATCAAAACACGGAGGGAAGGAGTTTTCAAAAGAATGAAATAGAGAAAAAACGGTACAGACAATGCCAGTAAATGATTTTAAGGAACGTCATAGAATTAAACTGTTTGGAAATATGATCAACTAACTTGCTGCACTTCTTCGAGTTGTTTTTCTTTCTTTCAACTTCCTCTGATAGATCTTCAACAAAAGCTTTCAGCTCACTGTGGAGCATAGATCTTCAACAAAAGCTTTCAGCTCACTGTGGAGCATAGATCTTCAACAAACGCTTTCAGCTCACGGTGGAGCATAGATCTTCAACAAAAGCTTTCAGCTCACTGTGGAGCATAGATCTTCAACAAAAGCTTTCAGCTCACGGTGGAGCATAGATCTTCAACAAAAGCTTTCAGCTCACTGTGGAGCATAGATCTTCAACAAAAGCTTTCAGCTCACTGTGGAGCATAGATCTTCAACAAAAGCTTTCAGCTCACGGTGGAGCATAGATCTTCAACAAAAGCTTTCAGCTCACTGTGGAGCATAGATCTTCAACAAAAGCTTTCAGCTCACTGTGGAGCATAGATCTTCAACAAAAGCTTTCAGCTCACTGTGGAGCATAGATCTTCAACAAAAGCTTTCAGCTCACTGTGGAGCATAGATCTTCAACAAAAGCTTTCAGCTCACTGTGGAGCATAGATCTTCAACAAAAGCTTTCAGCTCACGGTGGAGCATAGATCTTCAACAAAAGCTTTCAGCTCACTGTGGAGCATAGATCTTCAACAAAAGCTTTCAGCTCACGGTGGAGCATAGATCTTCAACAAAAGCTTTCAGCTCACTGTGGAGCATAGATCTTCAACAAAAGCTTTCAGCTCACGGTGGAGCATAGATCTTCAACAAAAGCTTTCAGCTCACTGTGGAGCATAGATCTTCAACAAAAGCTTTCAGCTCACTGTGGAGCATAGATTTTCAACAAAAGCTTTCAGCTCACTGTGGAGCATAGATCTTCAACAAACGCTTTCAGCTCACTGTGGAGCATAGATCTTCAACAAACACTTTCAGCACGCTGTGGAGCATAGATCTTCAACAAACGTTTTCAGCTCACTGTCCAGCATAGATCTTCAACAAACGCTTTCAGCTCACTGTGGAGCACAGATCTTTAACAAACACTTTCAATTCCCTGTGGAGGATAGGTCTTCAACACATACTTTCAGCTCCCTGTGGAGTATAGCTCTTCAACAAACACTTTCAACTCCCGGTAGAGGAGAGGTCTTCAAACACTTTCAACTCCGTGTGGTGCATAGATCTTCAACAAACACTTTCAGCTGCCTGTGGAGCATAGATCTTTAACAAACACTTTCAACTCCCTGTAGAACATAGATCTTCAACAAACACTTTTAAGTCCCGGTAGAGCATAGATCTTCAACAAACACTTTCTAATCCGTTTTGTTGTGTATCATTCTCTTAAAATAGCCTATATCTTCCCCATCCTCTTCATCTTAGCTTGCCCCTGACTTCTTCAAGTATAGTTTGCCCTTCCTCTTTGTCACAACCGCTGGGATTCCAGAAAAGCCGTGCCATCATCTTTATACTTATACCTTTGTTTCGCGGAACTTACAACTTAAAAATATCAGGCTACAAGACAAATGATCAAGCCAGGAAACGGCGCATACAGTAAGTCTGACAGTCGTTAAATTCAAGATGATAACTTGAAGCATAACATTTAGCTACGTCTAGAAGGCAGGAGAAATGGAGATATAAATGGAGAGAATGAAACGAAATGTGGTAAATAAGAGCAATGTTGAGCGAATTGAATTATATCTGAAGTGTTAAAAGAATTATAATTAAAGTGAATAGTTTTTAAATAAGTACAACATAAGGAGCCGTAGAATTGTTGAAATAAGTACAACTACATTAAAAATGGAATAAAAGTATATCAAGTAAGCATCAGTAGTTTTAAAACAACAACTATATTTTCACAGAGATGGGATTTCTCAGAAAAATATTGAAAGTTCCCTGGACAGCTAAAAAGACCAATTAGAACATTCTCAAAGAGGCCAACACAAAAAGGGAGCTCATTAAAAAAACATTAGAACGAAACAATCACCATTTTTAGCGCACATCATGAGAAGAGGAAAGTTGGAATACTTAGTTGCAACTGGCAAAATACAGGGAAAAAGTGATCGCGGATGGCAAGAGGATAAAATTCTGGATAATTTGATGTCATGGCATGGAAAACAGTCAACAGAACTATAATACGATGCACAATACAGAGATGTTTGTGGAAAGACGTGATCGCCTACGCTAACCGGTATGGCACATGATTATTATTATTGTTAGTATTATTGTTATTATTGTTATTATTGTTATTATTGTTAGTATTATTATTATTATTGTTATTATTATTGTTATTTTACTAACTCCTAAGGCTAGTTCTCAGGCAAGACCAGTTAGTCACATGGTAAAATTTAATCTTCTAGTATTGTTTCGCGAATATAGAATATCTTCGCATTTCTTACTTTTATTTTACTTATCAATTTCTTTGACATTATTTCTTGTTTACCTTGGTGTTATTTTTCTTAATTTATTGCTTCTTCTCTCCATTTCTGGTTAGCCTCCAACGTTCCTTCTCTTCTTCTTCTTCTTTCATTGTTCTCTTCTTTTCCCTTGTTTTTTTTTATCTTTTCTTTCTTTTATTCTTCCTTTTTTTAAATATTTCTTTTCTTCCGTTTTTTTCTAAACCTACGCCCCCCCCCCCCCCCCTTTCCCGTTTCCCCTTCTAATTTTCTTATAAATTCTCTTATTTTTATTATATCTAATTAATTATCTTCACGTTATATTTTCATCTTCCCCTTTATTCAATATTTTTCTTCTCCTTTTATTTTTTTTTCAGTTGTCTCTTCTTTCCTTTCTTCTCTCCTTGCTTTTCTTCTTTTCTCTTATCACTTCCTCTACTTCTTCTTTCCATACCTTTTTACTTTCCAATAGTTTGCTTTATTTCTTTCAATTTGATTATCTTTATAATCTCTTTATCTTTTTCCTTTTCTTTTGTTGTGAAGCGTCAGACCTTGCACAAGACCCGCATTGCATCACGAAACACGACTTCTCCGCCGAGTTGTTTAATCTCATCTTTCTCATTCTTATTTCATTTATTTCCCTCCTTCTCCTTTTTTTTCTCTACTTTTCCTACCACATGTTTACTACATTTCTTTCAGCTTTTTTTGCAAGTGTCAACAATTATCTCCTTTTCTTTCTTTTTTTCTCCTCATATTCTTTATTTCTTTTTTATTTTTAGTTTTCTATTGTCGTCATTTTACATCTTCTTTATTTATTTTTTTTTCCGTTTTCTTTTCTTTACCATCCATCTTCCTTCTTTTCATCTTTTTTTTTAATTTCATCGCATATTTCTCTTTCTCTTTATCGTTTCTCATCTGCAATTTATTCTTGTATTAATTTTATTCTTATCTTCATTTTATGTGTATCTTAATTTGATTTTTTTATCATTATCTTTATCTTAATTTTCTTAACCTTCTTTGTTTATGCGGTTTTTCTACTCTGCGCCTCCATGACTCACAAGAGACGGAGGCCTCCAGTCTGGTCAAGGTCATTCTGGCTACAATCTTTCTACGCCCCCCCCCCCACACACACACACACTTTTCCGTTGGCCAAGTAATAAAACTAGGATCACGTAAAACATCAGTGACATTACTAATATTGCATGCCTCGGACAACTATCAGGCCAGTGATTTACCTTTAACAATGTAGAATTAACAAAATGCCTTCTGAAGCACATTTAAATGAGTTATGAAATCATCATCGCATTACTAGGACAGTGCCCAATGACGTATCGGTTTACCTCTAGGAAGTCACGTGGAAGATGTGAGCAAACTGCACGAGCACCGTTTCGAACTGTTGAGTTGAGTTGAGTTGAGTTTAGTTTAGTTTGGTTTGGATTACTTAAGTTTAGTTTGGTTTAGCTTAGTTTGGTTTATACTAGTTTGGTCTAGTTTGGTTTAGTTTGGTTTGGTTTAGTTTAGTTTGGTTTAGTTTAGTTTGGTTTAGTTAAAGTAATGGCAATAGCGAGAAAGAAAAACTAAACATCATAATAGATAATACGACTCTCAAGCAATTAGACAATTTTAAATATCTGGGTAGCACGTTAACACAAGACAATAACCAAGAGACAGAGATATATATAAGGTGTAACAAAGCATGCGAAGTTATAGGCCAAGTATCAACACTATTGAAAAACAAAGCAATAACTACGGAAGCAAAAAGAGCAATATACAAATCAATTTTCCTACCAACTGTGTTATCAGTGCCAGAATTGGACGCTGGACTCTAGTTCAATAAGAAAGATAACGACCACCGAAATGAAATGTGTCAGAAGAATGACAGGAAACAGCTTAAGGGACAGAGTAAGAAAAACCGACCTGAGAAAGAAACTCGAATTTGAACCAGACATCGAATACATAAAGAAACAACAGATACATTGGTGCCGCCACATAACAAGACAAAAAGAACTAACCATGACTCAAATGGCCATAAACAAACGCTACGAAAACGCCAGATTAAGAGGAAGACCGAGAAAGAGATGGATAAAGGGAATACTAGAGTCACTAGGAGGGATAACACCAGAAGAGGCCAACAGAAGAGCAAAGAATCGCAGATTGTATCACCTCGACGTCAACGGCACTAGAGGAAGGATAGAAGAAGAAGTTTAGTTTGGTTTAGTTTGGTTTAGTGTAGTTCAGCTTGGTTTAGTTTAGCTTGGTTTAGTGTAGTTTAGTTTAGTTTAGTTTAGTTTGGTTTAGTGTAGTTTAGTTTGGTTTCGTCTAGTTTAGTTTAGTTTAGTTTAGTTTAGTTTAGTTTAGTTTAGTTTAGTTTAGTTCTCAAAGTCATCATCATTGAACATCGAACATAAGTGCTCATATCTCCTCAGAATTGTATCCATCAACGTGCAGTACTTGTCTTAATAAATAGGAGAATACAGATACACAATTTATTCCCCAGTTGTGATTGTAATCCTTTACTATAGTCAAGAGTACACCTGCGTAAAAGATACCACCAATGATAGCTATTGTGTTTTTTTGTTGGATAGCTGAGTTGGCCGCGTGCCCTAGCGTTTGGTTTCTCGTGACAAGGTACTGTGCTAATGAGTACGGATTTGATCCTGATTCTGACCATATGTTGTACTTTGTTGCTTTTTTTCCCCTATTGTTGATTATTTGTGCTTTTTCCGAGTCCTGTAAACATACCTCTTCGTCTGAAATGATTCGCAGCAATAACGACACCAGTGTTGTGTTGGTTGACAAGTTTTCTTTGGTTCCCTGCGTAGCGATGTCGTCTAGTTTCTCCTACTTTGGCATATTTCTGCAGTCTGTTCATGGTTGGGGATTCAGAGTAATCTTTTGTCGGTACGTTTTACGTTGAGCGTTATTTCAATTTTTTTTTAGGTACTTTATACGTTGAGCGTTATTTCTAAATTTTGTCGGTACGTTTTACGTTGAGCGTTATTTCAAAATTGTGTTAGTACGTTTTAGGTTGAGCGTTATTTCAAAATTTTGTCGGTACGTTTTATGTTAAGAGTTATTTCAAAGTGTCAGACGACCCATTGCCCGTTGGCACTCAACATCAGCCAAACTAGCAAGCTTGTCAACACGCTCATTACCTTCCACACTCGCGTGGCCTGTCACAAAAAATGACTCAGATTTTTGTCAGACTAGACCTCCCCAGAGACTCTAACCAGTGTAACCCACGCCATTTTGAGATATTTCTGAACATACTCATTGAGTCAGTACGGGACCACGCATTCGTGTATAGATCCGTTTCTCAAGCCATGCAAATGCTTTAGTGGCAGACATAATTTCCAATGTTTACGAACTACCCGATGTAAATCAATAAAATTGGTTAATTATTGCGAAACACAGTAGAAGGTAAAGGTTATCCCATAGCAATTACCATTGCGTGATGAAATAGATTAGTACCTTCATTATAATAGCCCTCTGTCTCATAAGATGCAGTGGCCATTTCTCTTCCATACTGCCTTTCCTTTACAGAGAATATATTTGGTTCTGATTTATTGCAGCTGGGTGGACCCAGAGAACCTTTGGTCGGAAAAATTTGCATCAACAGACCTTTGAACCCTGAACCTTGAAGTCGGCAGCTGAATGCCCTAACCACAAAGCCACTGGGCTTTCAACACAAACACAAACGCTGAGAAAATAACGGAAATATGGTAGAAGTTACAATTACTTATATTATTCATTATTGTATATCATCATCATCCTCATGTGCCATACCGGTTGGCGTAGGTGATCATGTCCCTCCACAATCTTCTATCTACAGTGCATCGTATCAGTTCTGTTGTTGACTGTTTTCCATGCCATGATACCAAGCTATCCAGTATTTTCTCTCATTGTCGCCCGCGATCTCTCTTTCCTTTTATTTTGCCAGTTATAACCAAGTATTCCAACTTTCCTCTTCTCATGATGTGCCCGAAAAATGTTGATTGCTTCTTTCTGATGTTTTTTAAGAGCTCCCTTTTTGTGTTGGCCTCTTTGAGAACTTCCTCATTGGTCTTTTTATCTGTCCAGGGAACTTTCAACATTCTTCTGAGAAATCCCATCTCTGTGGCCTCCAATCGTCTTTTCATTTGTTTGTCCACTGTCCATGATTCGCTTCCATAGGTCAGAATTGGTTCTATATAGCACCGATGAACTCTCTTTCTCATTTTTATTGACATAGATTTGTTGCATAAGATATTTTTAACCTTCTGAAATGCTATTTTGGCCTGAGCTGTTCTACTTTTTATTTCTGTGGTGCATCTCCCATCTGATGTTATTATTGTGCCCAAGTATTTGAAACGCTGCAATTGTTTCAGATTTGTCTCGTTTATTTTTATGCTGCATGATTGTGGTGATTGTTTCTTCGATATAACCATTTATTGTATATAGTATGGGTAATTACTCGTATATTAAACAACTAATTCTGCCCTGTCAACGGCATACACCTTGCTGTTATCTATTTTAAGAAGACAGTGAATCTTCTAGGTGCTCAGGTTAAACATAGAACCTCTTTTTATTGCCAGTCTCCGATATGACTAGATGTAGATCGTCTTAACTTGTGATCACGTATCACGTGAAAAAGGGTACATGATCGCATAATATGTGGCTCGAACCGGGTATCATCTGGTTGTAAAGCAAACATCGTAGCCTTGACACTGTAGCGCACTCCTCTCTCCCCATCACATTCCCTATATCATCATCATTGAGCGCCGTCTCCGCATCGAAGGTTGACTACCATGGAGCGCCATTCCACTCTGTCTCTTGCTTTGAGGGTGCAGATTGTCATAGATTGACTTGTCCATCTTTTGATGTTACTCGTCCATGTTAGTCTGGTCTACCTCTGCCTCTTTTACCTTGTATTTTCTCTTCCAATATTACATTTTTTAGACTGTGTCTTTTAACATGCCCCAAAAATCTCATTTGTTTTGTTCTAATTGTGTTTAGTAGTTCTCTTTTCATTTTTAGTTGATTTGAAACTTCATCGTTTGTTTTCTTTTCTTTCCATCCAATTCTACCTATACTTCTATAAATCCACATTTCAAAGAAGTATATAAATTATAACAATATAAATATCCCTGTATAAATTATAACAATATAAATACCCCTATATAAATTATAACAATATAAATATCCATATATATATTATAACAATATAAATATCCCTATATAAATTATAACAATTATTTTATGCTTGATATTTATTTAAAATGGAATTATCGGGATTATTATTGTTTGTCAGCTGTCTATCTTTCTGCTTTCCTCTGTATCTTCTTCCCTCGATTTTTCCTGTCACAATACATTTCAGTTGTTTGCTTTTCGTTACATGACCAAAAAATCATGATTGCTTCCTTTTCGTAACATGATCAAAAAATCATGATTGTTTCCTTTTCGTAACATGATCAAAAAATCATGATTGTTTCCTTTTCGTAACATGATCAAAAAATCATGATTGTTTCCTTTTCGTAACATGACCCAAAAAAAAGATTGTTCCCTTTTTATAATATGACCAAAAATCATGATTGTTTCCTTTCGTAACATGATCCAAAAATCGTGATTGTTTCCTCTTGATGTTGCAAATTATCCTTATTCTTGCTCTGGCGTTAGAGGCTTCTCGTTACTCTTATATTTGTATGTTCAATTAAACTTAATGGGCACCAGACCGTCTTAATGTAAAAAAAGAGAGGTAATGTTGACAAGATTGCACTTTGATATCGAGACAAGTAATTTAAAAAAAAAAAAAGAATATTATATGGAAGGAAATGTCCGAGGCGATAGATCAACAAATCATTTCAAGGGAAGATGTATGTTTACAAAACATAAGGAGATCCCGTGTACAGTTGCGCACGTTAAAGTGCTATTAGTAGTTGGAAATAGAAAAGAATTTGACAAAATATTGCTGCTGCACTGGCAAAATTGATAGAAAAAGATGTACCCAGATTCATTAAAATTCTGGCAGATAAAAACTGAGATCTTTGAAGTCTGATAACATCTGATTGTGGTGAGGGACATCTGAGAACACGCCTTGCGGCGTTTAAAACAATAAAACTAAATTCACGCATAATTCAGTGTACCAGTTCGCTAGATATATAACGCTGGTGTATACAATATTTATATATTATCTAAGGATATAGTGTACGTCACGTTTAAGATTGGATCATGAGAGGAAATATATCACAACCAAATGGAGCACTTGATAGCTTATGTGCGTCAACTGCTTAAGGGTGTCAAGGCCACGCATCGCAACGTTTAGTTTATTGCCTAGAAACAAGCTATCTTTATTAAGATCCAGGAAGTCGATGTAAGATCCAGGAAGCCGATGTAAGATCCGGGAAGTCGATGTAAGATCCAGGAAGTCGATGTAAGATCCAGGAAGCCCATGACGGTCCGAGGCAAAGAATTGCACCTAAATGCATCAAAATGCGAGACTGCTGTGGAGCTAATAAATGAAAGAAAAAGAGCGTGCGTGGATAAAGCTTAGGGAGCCGCGATAACTCAGTGGTTAGTGAACTGGACTACAAAGAGGTAGGGTTCGATCCCAACCCACGGCTTCCGGGTTCACCCAGCATTAAATGGGTACCTGATTTTTTTTCTGGGAAAGCAAAGCGGCATGGGCGTAATACTGACCACATTACCCAAAAAATCATGTGTTGAAGGTCTGTAAAATGTATGGTCACTAACACCATATTCCCTATACGCCACTTGGCGTGACGGGGGCTCTTTACTTTTTTAAAATACTTTTATTACTTTTATGGTTAAAGCTTCACCAAATAAACCTGAAGGACTGTGTCTGTCACATCGTAGGTTTAGGGGGGGGGGGGGGGAGGATGCGGGAAAATCAGAACACGTATACGGATACGTGAACTGACCATGAGACCAGCTCAACTTAATTATTTTTTTTGTTTTTTCGTTCGCTAGCTTTGACCTCTGACGAAATCCCTAGAGACTAGGAACTGAATTTTGCGTGTTAATCCGTTTTTTCTCTGGCAGCCGTGTGCACATAGGTCCCTCGCCGCACATGCAGATAACTCCGTTTCGGTGGTACTAATATTTTTTTCCGTCCATGAGTAATTTCAAGCCAGGCCTCGCTGCTGAAACCAGGAGTGGTTGCCACAGAGAGAAATCATAAATACAAATCCGAACTGGTGCAGCCGGGATTTGAACACACAACTTCTCTGTCTCGAGGCCGGTGTCTTGCCTGGAGACCAACCAGTCCCCCAGCTCAGCTTATGTCATGATGTTAGTCGTACCCCTTCACCATTAAACACGACCATGCCAAGTTCGCATTATAAACGACGTGAACGACTTCGAAGGAAAGGAAGAGCAGCAGAAGAAGAAGGGAATAGGTAAATAACTGCAGTGCTGCGGTAAAGCTAGTAGAAGGAGCAAGTGGTACACTCCTACAAGGAATGGCGACTGCTTTAGACAATAAGAAACAAAACAAAATCATGACGTTTCGACCTACATGCGGCCTTCTTCAGAAAACCCGAACACAAACGGACATCGAAATGAAGATAAACTCCCCTACATGTTCTAGCATGTGCGAATCTAGTAAATCAAAAATAAATAAAAGTGGGATAAGTAGTGAAATAGAATTAAATTAAACAACAAAAGAGAAAAATAAAAACAAATAAATAATGTACTACGTTATAAGAGAATGAGACATATTTTAAAGAACTAAGAAATTAAATAATGCAAGACTTATTTGAAAATCGACACAGGAGCTCCCAATCGACGAGGTAACTGCAAAACATATGTTAGATGAAGAAGACACGTTGACGAACGAGCCTCGGTTCGTCTTTGTAATGGTAGAATCTGTTCAAATAGAATATATAGTGGATTGAGGCTCAGTCTGAAAACTGTTTCTTCTTGCAGTCTCCTCATATTCCAAGTCCGGATTGCATCCGGAGCTACTGAGTTTAATGCTCTGCGCTGTGTGTTTCATCTGGATTGTGTTTCGATATTCTGATTCCTTACGATGAAAGATGATATCGTATGATAGTGAACAGATGAATGTGTTCACTTTCTGTGCGGTTTCGCCTTATGTCTTTTTCCGTGTGCTGGGACTGCTATGATGGGGACTACAGTTACCTTTCTTTGTTTGGGAGATGAGATATATTAATTCGGATGATTTCACTGGTACGGGCGGTTGAGCAATTATAGATTTTAATTTATTTGCAGTGATACCGGGACCTTCTACAACCATAAACATATAGCGGTTGGTTAGACAAACTTCAACTTAACCAAAAGGATCATGGAAATCAAAGAAAGTCAGCTCAACTGGATATCAGATCTAACGACCCGCGTTAGCTTCCTACCATTCTAATCGTAACTAACATTTAAAAACAGCACTGGTAGCACAGAGTACATAGATAAGGGCGCAATAGTTGGGATGCGATAAACATATTAAATAACCATACGGGGGATAACATAGAGCTAAGCGTTTACAGAATGACTAGATAGATATGTAAACAAGAAAATCAATGGAGTCTCTAGAAATATGGTTTTACAGAAGAATGTTGAGAATACCATTGACAGCTAAGAAGAGTAATGAAAACATTCTAAAAGAGGCCAAAGAAGAAAAAGAGATTTTCAATATTAGGAAAAAACAATAATCATTTTTTGGCCATGTAATGAGAGGAGAACAACTGGAATATATTGCAACAACTGGGAAAATTGAGGGACAAAGCGATAGAGGAAAGCAAAGAGAAAAAAATACGAGACAGCTTAAGAGAATGGCTTGGCAGAAGGTCAACAACAGAAATTATAAATAACTGTCGAGATCGAAAATTGTGGAGAGACATGATCACTTACGCCAGCAGGCCCGGTACTTGATGATGATGATGATGATGATAATGATGATGATGATGATGATACGTATGTGTGGCTGTCACAACCGTTTGTTTTCAATTTAATGTGATATTTTAGTTCTCATCGTGGACATTTTGTAGCAATTATGAAGAGCGAATTCTTCTTTTTCTACCCTTCAGTTCCGCGTACAGCATACATCTTCAAAAATTATGTCTCAAGACGTTCTGTTTCTTGCCATTCTTTTAAGATCATTCCATGTCTTTCCCATATTATATTATATCTGCTTCCATTTGTATTCTCCAAGAATATTTTGGTCTTCCTCTTTGTCTTGTTCCTTAGGGATTCCAACAAACAGCCTGTTGTGTAATACTCTCAGCCGGTTTCTGCAATGTATGTCCTATCCAACGCCATCTTCCTCGCTGTATCTCTATATCCAATGGTATTTGATTAGGTACTGGTACTTTTCCAGTATAATTTAAAGTTAGTGATTTTGTCCTGCCATTTCAAAATTTAAAAAAAAAATGTCTTGGTCCTAAAAAATTCCCCTCAATTCAATTTTAAATTCATCATCAATTCGTGACACAAAAAGTAACAACAAATTATAGCTGAAGTCAATATTTATGCAGTGGTTTAACTTGTAACAGAGAAGATAAAGGGTCGGCACATCGAACAGTTTCGTGACAGGTAATATTCAATTTTTAACCGCAACAGATTTTTAAAATTTAAGATAGTTTCTTCTAACTACTTTTCTTTCACTTTCTCTTCCTTCTCTTCTCTTCCTCTTTCTCTTCTCTTCCTCTTTCTCTTCTCTTCCTCTTTCTCTTATCTTCCTCTTTCTCTTCTTCCTCTTTCTCTTCTTCCACTTCTTCTTTCTCTCCCATATTTCTCTTAACTTCCTCTTTCCCTTCCTCCTCACCCTCTCCCTCTTTCGTTTCCTGTTTCTCTTCCTGTTTCTCTTCCTGTTTCTCTTCCTGTTTATCTACCTCTACTTGTTTCTCTTCCTGTTTATCTTCCTGTTTCTCGTCCTGTTTCTCTTCATGTTTCCCTTCCTCTTTCTCTTTATCTTCCTATTTTCTTCCTCTTCCTATTTCTCTTCCTGTTTCCCTTCCTCTTCCTCTCTCTTCCTCCTCCGTCTACTCCTTCTTCTCCTTCTTATTCTTCTTTCCTTCCTCATTTGCCTTTCAGGGTCTAGGGAAGATATAATTTGCTCTACTGTTCTCTTCTGCTGCTGTTATGTTTTCTAGTGCTTCTAATATTCCTTCGATTCATCGTTTTCGTGGTCGACCATTGGGGTCTTAGCACGTTGCAGTACAGTTAAGTTGGTTATTTTATCCTGCCATTATGTGCTTGATATTATACCGTTCCTTATACTTGCTGCCCATGATGTGCGTTCACTTATAATTGATAACTTCACGATTAGTCCGCGACTAAAGAAACAACAACAGGCGCCACACACAGTAGTTTGTCATTGATACTGGTGGCTGATTTTCTCATTTGTGTTTTTCTAGGAAGATAAAATACACATCGGAAGATGTACAACAAAGGTGAGATGCAGGATGGCTCAGGCAAAAGCAGATTTCCAAAAAATGAGGAAGATACTATGCAATCCATTTTTGACAATAGTAACTAGAAGAAGAGATCTTAAATGTTATGTAGAGCACGTCTAAACATATGGATGTGAATCATGGACAATAGGTCAACATACAAGAAAATCACTGGAGTCTGTAGAAATGTGGTTTTACAGAAGAATGTTGAGGATACCATGGACAGCTAAGAAGAGTAATGAAAGCGTTCTGAAAGAGGCCAAAGCAAAAAGAGAGCTAATTTCCAATATTAGGAAGAAACAATCATCATTTTTGACCATATAATGAGAAGAGACCTGGAATATATTGTAACAACTGGAAAAACTGAGGGACGAAGAGATAGAGGGAAGCAAAGAGAAAAAAATAACAGACAGCTTAAGAGAATGGCTTGGCAAAAGATCGACAACGGAAATGATAAAGAACTGTCGAGATCGAAAGTTGTGGAGATACATGATCACCTACGGCAGCAGTCCCGGTACTTGAGGAAGATGATGAAAATACACAATCTTGTTCTATTATACATTGAAAGAGGTTGGGTGGGAGATATATATTGCGTCATCAGGTACAGGCTATGTATAAAGAGTTCTTATCACGTAAATCCAAAGTGATGAGAGGAAATTTTATTTAAAAAAAAAAAAAAAAAAAAAAAAACTTGTGGTTAAAAAGTAATTATAGCATCTCCCGAATTCCTCAGATTTGAAATTTGTAAAATTCTTTGTCACCAGCCCTAACTACTGAAACATCACTCATACAAAAATATTTAAAGTAAAGAACCCCGTCACGCCAAGTGGCCCATAGGGAATATGGTGTTAGTGACCATAATTTTTATAGACCTTCGACACATGATTTTTGAGGTAATGTGGTTGGTATTACGCCCGAGCTGCTTTACTTTCCCAGAAAAAAAAATCCGTTACCCATTTAAGTCTGGGTGCACTCGGAAGCCGTCGGTCAGGATCGAACACGACCACTAGTCCTTTGTAGTTCAGTTCACTTACCACTGAGCTATCGCGGCTCCTGATTAGAAATTCAGTTTAGCATCTCCCAAAACCCTCAGATTTGAATTAAAAAAAATATTTGTTACCAGCATTAACTAAATATCACTGATACAAAAGTATTTACTTGAGCTAAACATTTGACATTTTCTTAAACTGAAACCGCCCCCATAGAATATCAATATTAAGAATAAGTGCCATGTACCAATGCGCAGTGCATCTTCATCCATAAATGCTTCATAACGTCCAAGGTAATAACTAAAATGTCACTTTATGAAGAAAGCAAACAACCGTGCACAGAACATGGACGTGACGTTGATGACGTCACTTACTAATGGGTTCGTGGTTTTGGAATCTCATCAATTTCCTTATTCGTTATTGACGTAACGAGCACCCTTTGCTTCAAGTTAGCCACGAGGCATGGCACGTGCTGATGACGCAGCTTATAATTCTCCCCCCCCCACCCTCCCCTCCCCCAAATCCCCCAAAACCTCCTTGAACTTTGCAATAAATACCAAATACAATTTTAAAATTCACGCAGAGACGTTAGTGAGACCGAGGGGAGACAATTAAATAAGAAGTTGCGATAGTGAGAGCGAGGGGAGACAACTAAATAAGAAGTTGCAAAGTTCAGACTTAACTCTATTATACAGAACATGAGCAATAATGACGTTAAAAGGCTTGCAAAGGGAGCGAAGAACATGTTTGCGTCTGGCGTTGATAGAACTCTCGTCTGGTATATATATTATATAGAAAAGGAATATCTAAAAAATTCGAACTACACCTTTCTTGTGATAGGGAGATTTAATTTCAAGATTAAAAAGAAGCGGTAATAAAACGGAAATTAAACCACCTTTGAAAGTGCTGATTTTCCCTTGGAAGAAATAATAAAAACCGATCAAGCATTAGAAGACCGGTAAATTGGAAAGAAGAAATAAAAATTCAGAAATAAACCACACGAAGTGTTGGGACAGTAACTCTTCTATTACTGAGACAACATCATTGATGGGTTTTTATTTTTTCAACTTCACCGCGTCGTTTCTATAGCAACGGAGATTTAAAAAGTCAGAAGGAAAATTAAATGTAAATAAAGCAACGAAATAATTCTGCATTGTTGGTCCCCCGAGGACAGCTGTTGGAATTTCACCTTGAGGCTCAAACATGTTCGGTAAAAAATGCGCAAGTTTTAATTAAACGGGAAAGCAGTGCGGACGTCTGTGAAGATAATCATTTTTCTAACACCACCTGCGGGGTAAGGAAAACACAGAGACAATGTAATTAATTCTACATTCCCAGATCCAACAAATGATGTTATCGATTCAACACGCTCTACTACAAATTCATTACAATTACTAATATTACTATTCTTTGTAATTGTAATTGTAGTAGTAGCAGATGCAGTAGTTGTAGTAGTGGTAGCAGCATCAGAATAAGTAGTTGTAGTAGTTGTAGTATTAGTAGTAGTAGTAGCAGCAGCAGCAGAATCAGTAGTTGTAGTAGTTGTAGTAGTAGTAGTAGTAGTAGTAGTAGCAGCAGCAGCAGCAGAATCAGTAGTTGTAGTAGTAGTAGTAGTAGCAGTAGCAGCATCAGAATCAGTAGTTGTAGTAGTTGTAGTAGTAGTAGTAGTAGTAGCAGCAGCAGAATCAGTAGTTGTAGTAGTAGCAGCAGCAGTAGTGGTAGTAGTAGTAGTAGTAGTAGTAGTAGTAGTAGTAGTAGTAGTAGTAGTCGTTGTAGCAGTAGTAGTAATAGTAGTAGTCGTCGTCGTAGTAGTAGTAGTCGTAGTAATAGTAGTAGTAGTAGAAGTAGTAGTAGTAGTAGAAGTAGTAGTAGTGGTAGTAGAAGTAGTAGTAGTGGTAGTAGTAGTCGTCGTCGTAGCAGTAGTAGTAGAAATAGTAGTCTTTTTTGTAGCCGCAGTCGGAGTAGAAGTAGTAGTAGTAGAAGTAGAAGTAGTAGTAATAGTAGTAGTACTAGAAAAAGTCACTGTTAGTCATATTTGGCTGGATTTTCTAGTGTCCCTAGGGATCTTTTTTCCTTTTCTGTCGCCGTATGTTCTGTTTCTGCGAATCATTGTTTCAGATGAAGCTTTAGATTGTGTTTCCAAAGACTGCAGTCTGTAGCTATGTCTTCCCTGACAGAGTTTTGGACGTCTTCTAGTTCTTTTGCCGTCTGCTAGTTGTCCATAAAGTATATCCTTTGAGGAGCGGTCATCTTTCATACGGTGTAAGTGTTTAAACCAATGTCTGAACATTCGTTGACCCGTTCCCTACGTTGTTTGAGCAGTGTTTGATGTTCAGGAGGACAGTGCGAGTGTGGACCTCCACGTTTCTCACTTTGTCCTTTCAAGCGATATCAAGAATACGGCGCTAGCACCGTATCGTCATCATCATCATCACAATCATCATCATCATCATCATTAAGTACCGGGCCTGATGGCGTAGGTGATCATGTCTCTCCACAATTTTCGATCTCGACAGTTATTTATAATTTATGTTGTTGACCTTCTGCCAAGTCATTCTCTTAAGCTGTCTGGTATTTTTTCTCTTTGTCTTCCTCTATCTCTTCGTCCCTCAATTTTCCCACTTGTTACAATATATTCCAGCTGTTCTCTTCTCATTCTATTCAACTATTGACCTTTCGAGCCGTAGCCAGCCCATAGGGCGTAGACCAAGATACTCCTTCTCTTATCTGAATTTTTGTTCTAGGAGTTTTCAGTTCTTCTAAAGATATTTTATCAAATCTCGCCATTTGTCTATGTTCTGTGCAAGCAGCTCTATCTCATTGAGTGAGCCGATTCCTGCTACTCTTGCCTCTCTCATCAATGTTCTTCTCAGTGTATCTCTGGGTCTTCCTCTTTTCCCCTTACCTGTTGTTTCCCACATGAGGGCTTGCTTTGCTATTCGGTTATTATCTTTTCTCATCACATGTCCAACATATGACCATCGTCTTTTCTTTATTAGTAAATATATTGGTATATCGTCTCTTGTCATTACATGGCGAAAAAATAATGATTGTTTCTTCCTAATATTGGAAATTAGCTCTCTTTTCTAGCATCTTCTATGGAATGCATTTAGTTTTCTCTCTTGCTTTGTATAAGTTGTCCATTATTCACCGCCGTATAAAAGGATACTGATGATACAGTTTTGAATTTTGCCAAAAGCGCCTAGAAAAGCGGGCGATCATGGTAGCAACTTTACCAATGCGAATGTCAATACTCTACTACTAACACTGTTACTACTACTGCTACTAATACTACTACTACTACTACTACTACTACTACTACTACTACTACTACTGCTACTATACCTTCTACCACTATTATTTCTGCTACTAATACTGCTGTTGCTACTACTACTATTATTGCTGCTACTAATGCTACTATTACTACTACTACTACTACTGATGCTACTATTACTACTACTACTACTAATACTACTGTTATTATTGTTGTTACTGATGCTACTATTACTACTACTACTACTATTATTGCTGCTACTAATGCTACTATTACTACTACTACTACTAATGCTACTATTATTATTACTACTACTGTTATTATTGTTGCTACTGATGCTACTATTATTATTACTACTACTGTTATTATTGTTGCTATTAATGCTACAATTACTACTACTACTACTACTACTACTACTACTACTGTTATTATTGTTGCTACTAATGCTACTATTACTACTACTACTACTGTTATTATTGTTCCTACTAATGCTACTATTATTATTACTACTACTGTTATTATTGTTGCTACTGATGCTACTATTATTATTACTACTACTGTTATTATTGATGCTACTGATGCTACTATTACTACTACTACTACTGTTATTATTGTTGCTACTAATGCTACTATTATTATTACTACTACTGTTATTATTGTTATTATTGTTGCTACTAATGCTACTATTATTATTACTACTACTGTTATTATTGTTGCTACTAATGCTACTATTATTATTACTACTACTGTTATTATTGTTGCTACTGATGCTACTATTACTACTACTACTACTGTTATTATTGTTCCTACTAATGCTACTATTATTATTACTACTACTGTTATTATTGTTGCTACTGATGCTACTATTATTATTACTACTACTGTTATTATTGTTGCTACTGATGCTACTATTACTAATACTACTACTGTTATTATTGTTGCTACTAATGCTACTATTATTATTACTACTACTGTTATTATTGTTGCTACTAATGCTACTATTATTATTACTACTACTGTTATTATTGTTGCTACTGATGCTACTATTATTATTACTACTACTGTTATTATTGTTGCTACTAATGCTACTATTACTACTACTACTACTACTACTGTTATTATTGTTGCTACTAATGCTGCTATTACTACTACTACTACTGTTATTATTGTTCCTACTAATGCTACTATTATTATTACTACTACTGTTATTATTGTTGCTACTGATGCTACTATTATTATTACTACTACTGTTATTATTGTTGCTACTGATGCTACTATTACTAATACTACTACTGTTATTATTGTTGCTACTAATGCTACTATTATTATTACTACTACTGTTATTATTGTTATTATTGTTGCTACTAATGCTACTATTATTATTACTACTACTGTTATTATTGTTGCTACTAATGCTACTATTATTATTACTACTACTTTTATTATTGTTGCTACTGATGCTATTATTACTACTACTACTACTGTTATTATTGTTGCTACTAATGCTACTATTATTATTACTACTACTGTTATTATTGTTATTATTGTTGCTACTAATGCTACTATTATTATTACTACTACTGTTATTATTGTTGCTACTGATGCTACTATTACTACTACTACTACTATTATTGCTGCGACTGATGCTACTATTACTACTACTACCACCACCACGAACAGCACCACTACTGCTACTACCACCATCACCACCAGCACCACCAGCACTACTACTACCACCATCATCAAACCACCACTACCTCTACTACTACCACCACTACAACCACCAGCACCGCCACTACTGCTACTACTACTACTACTACTACTAATACTACCACCACCACCACAACCACCAGAACCACCACTACTGCTACTACTACTACTACTACTAATACTACTACTACTACTACTACACCTACAATTATATGACTTTGGCGTCTTGACAGATGGTTTGTAGCAAGCAGTCAGGCTTAATCAGTATTCTGGTGAAATATTAGTGCCTTAAACTGAATGCTGTTGTTTTTTTTTTTAAACTGAACATCTTCTCTCGTGGCGGAATCTCCCATTATTGAATAGACAGATCAGTCCGCAAAATGAACAAGATGAATGTGCTTTTCCCGGTCTCATCTCCCTTCTTCTCAGCCTTTCTGTCTTCTGACTTTGACATCAACACTTTCTCGAATGTTCCTGTGCAATTTTTTACTTTTATCTGACGTCAGACTTTCTGAGTTTCTTTCTCTGATAGAGAATTAAATCAAGGAATCCCTGAAAGTGTTCTTGTATTTCTGAGTTTCTTTCTCTGATAGAGAATTAAATCAAGGAATCCCTGAAAGTGTTCTTGTATTTCTGAGTTTCTTTCTCTGATAGAGAATTAAATCAAGGAATCCCTGAAAGTGTTCTTGTATTTCGCCTCGAATCTGCCCTTTGGTATCTTTCCGTCCCTAAATTCCACATAAAATAATTGTTTGGGAATGCTATTGTTCTCCATTTTGCCTAGGTAATCCACCCACTTGAAGTCCGACTCCTAATTTTGCTCATGAAGGATGGGTACTTGGCTTGATCACCACTACATTTAGCACTACACTAACCCAGCTGCTAATAACATAGGTCCCAATTACGCCTAGTGGATTTTATGTAGAATGTTGTCTTAATGTCATTAATTATTATGACCATCATCATATTATGGATTTGGAACAGATAAATAACTGCAGTGCTGCTGTAAAGCTGGTAGTACGAGCAAGCAGTGGCGTGTAACGTACGCTCATACGAGGGACAACTTTACAAAAAAGGAACGCAATAAAATACTGATGTTTCGGCCCACATGCGGTCTTATTCAGAGAACGAGAATAACACAGACAATGAAATAAAGATCAACTCTACTACATCTAGAATGTGCGGTACAGGTAAATCAAGGAAAAATAAAAAGAAGGATAACGGATGAAATGATGGAACGAAAGGGAGATAAGCTACATATCGGAGGATAACAATTAATGTAAGAGGATCATGGATAACCTGATCGCTATCATGGAGCCGTCGCAAATTTCCCACAGAAAATCTTGTTTTTTTTCTAATTTTTAGAGGCTGCATTTTTATTTATGATTTCTCTCTGCGGTAACCACCCCTGGTCTCAGCAGCGAGGCCAAGCTTTAAACGTAAATTACCCATGGATGGAAAAAATATGAGTACCTCCGAAGTCGGAGTTATCTGCCTGTGCGGTGAGCTGTCAACACGGCTGGCAAGGAAAAACGGATTAACACGCAAAATTCAGTTCCTAGTCTCTTGGGACTTCGTCAGAGGTAAAAGCTGGCGAACGCTAATATATATATATATATATATATATATATATATATATATATATATATATATATATATATATATATATATATATTTGGGAATTGAACTTTTTCTGCTGGTAGTTTTCCTAGTGTTTTTAATATTCCATCAATCCATCTTTTGCGTGGTCGACCAATGTTTCTGACGTTCTCGCAACGTTCTTTGAAGTCTCGTTTAGTTTTGTTTTGTTCCTTCTGTCTTATCACGTGGTCAAACCTTTTTATCTGTTGTTTCTTTATGTTCTTTTAATGGCGAAAAAATACTCCTAGCTTTTTTCTCAGGTCTTCATTTCTCATCTTATCTATGAGGCTGTCTCAATCTATGCGTCTAACACGCACTTTTTAAACGTTTAATTTAAGTAGTAGTTATCTCTCTCTGCGATCAGGACTCAATCAGAGTAGGATTCCAGACTCCCACATGAAGTCAGCTGTCAGGTTAAGTGTGTTGATCGCCCCCACAGACAGAACAACACATTTAGAGTCTGCCAGGTCCACTCTGATTGAACACCCGTTAAAACGTTGCACTGTGTTCTGCACCAGTGGCCCAGTGCATCCGATTTCAGCCAGCATTTTATTCAGGTTTGCTTTCCTTAGCCTTTGATTGTCCCCAATCTTCCTGCAAGACAGCAGATTGTCTTTTCTGTAGGGGGATTCTGCCCTTAGATGGTCTGCCTTCCCAGGTTTACGAGCACCATCTGCCCGAGTCACTAGAGTAGTAGTTATATTCTTATTGTTATTGGTTATGGAAGGCCTCGGTATCACTGCAAACGAATTAAAATCCATAATTGCTCAACCGCCCGTGCCAGTGGAATCATCCGAATTACTAACACATCTCCCAAACAAAGAAAGGTAACTGTAGTCCCCATCGTAGTAGTCTCAGCACACGCCAAAAGACATAAGGCGAAACCGCGCAGAAAGTGAACACAGCCAACTGTTCCCTGTCATACGATATAATCATTCATCGCAAACAAGCGGGATATCGAAACAGGATCAAAACGGATGAGACACACAGCTCACGGTGTGCACAGAGCACTTAACTCAGTAGCTCCTGCAACAAGCCGGACTTGGAATATGAGGAAACTGCTAGAAGGAACACTTTTCAGACATAGCCTTCATTGGTTCCTGCCGCCTATCCACCATATACCTTGGAAGTTCGCGCCCTCCCGAAAATGATGATCGTCGTAGCACTTGATGATGTTAGGCCATCGTTGATGTCTGAAATTCCAAACATATAGACACACAGTGGTGGTAAGTTATCATTTCCAATCCAACAGAAGCCACCTGACCTGTAGTTAGTAAAACCACAGAGAGAATATGATTTTGTGACCTTCACTGATTCACTCTTGGATGTGAATGTGTAGTTCACACAAGAGGAGAAGTTTTCAACTACAGTGATCCCATTTAAGGCAATTCTGGGATAGCAAGGCATGTCTCCTATATAGCAGCAGAACTTGATGTTCTCTGCTCCCTTCTTGTAGCTGCTGCCACACGATTCTGATGTCTCATTAACTTGGACATCATTCAAGAACAATGTCAGATTAACATTCCATAGATCTGGCTCTGCTGATGAAGTGCTTGGTGCAACAGTTGTATCAATCATACAGGAGGCTCCTGGTTTGTGGTAATTAATATCACAGACGGCATATGATGTTGTTATATTCAGTATTTCTTTCTGGGGTGTAAATATGTGGCACACACATGTAGATTCTTATTGTTCTTGAGTCTACCGTTCGGGTCTGACATTGGTAGCACAACGTTGGGATGAAGATAACCGAACACTAGCGGAGTGATTTGTTGTAAATTACATTCCAATTTTCGGTTAAGCTAAAAACGATAACTTAATCTCGCCCTAATTGAATATTATTTTCTATCCGTTCTTAATCAAGTTTGAATAATTTCTCTTCGACCAGCAGTAGAGAAATGAAATCTGAAATTCAAGGAAAAACGAAGCATTTCTCTCTGTGGTCATTTCAGTGTATTTTTTGCGGGACATTATTCATTATTGGAACAGCTGACGAGATAATAACCTAATTTTAGCTTCACGTTAAATATGCATTGGACAGGACACAAGACGAGGGAATGTGCTCAAGAAAGCTTGATTAACTTGTACAGATGACCGGTCCCGCAGACCGCGAATTGCTTGTCAAATATTCACGCTATCATCTGTCTATTTTGAAATAGGAGCGCCCATTGTGATGAATATAAAAATAGAGGAGGGGGGGGGCGGTTTATTTTGTATAAATTTTACAAAATATAAGAAAGGGAATTTGCATATTTTAAAAAATGTCCCTCACATTTCATTTTCCGTCAGTGATGCAAGAAGACAATGGAGAATAACACAAAGGACATAACATATTTATTACTTCAATCACATCTTTACTTTCCCGGCTTGTCTAAATTGCGTTATTTCGTCCTGCTCTTTTGGTATTGTATTTTCGCGTTTGGTTATCGTACTGTTTCATATTTTGTTCGTTGGTCATGTATCTCTCATTCTCTCTTTTAGCTCTTTCTTTGCTTTTTTCTTGTTTTTCTTTTCTTCCTTCTTCTCAACCTCTTCGTTCTCTTTCTTATTGTCTCCTTCCTCCTTCATCTCTTCCTCCTTTTCCTCTTCCTGATTTGTGCAAGAAGTCTATATCAATAGAAGTGAGAGATATAATTCATCTTTGCTACATAGAGACATTTCTGACCAATGGAAGCGAATCATGGACAGTACACACACACAATGAATTTTTCCCCCTTTAGTATGTATTTCATTCTCTAACTGTCATTTTTACTAGAGTTTGTGGCCGAATCCGAAAACTGTTCACGCTTAAAAAAGAAGAACGGGGGAGGGGGGGGGGTGTGTTTACACCAGTGTTCGAATTACAGTAGAATCAAAGGGGTTTTTAAAAATCAAAAGTGAAATAAAAACTCAAACCCGAACACTTCGTGGCGACTGCACTGAACAAGAGGCCACTATTTTCCGGTTCTTTAGGTCAACCAAGCAGACCATACAAATAGAAAAAAATATCGCAAGGATAGCTTCCGGGTTACCGCCATTATCTCTTGTTCCTTTTATACCCACAATCGGTTTGCTTTGGAAAACAGACTCATAACCCGTTTCGACACTCTCCATCCGAGAGGTTTAAACTCTTTTCACTCTTTTCTTTAACCAATGGTCTCGTCTCCCATGCTTTCTTGTGTCCTATCTTTATTCCTCCATGCGTTTTCGTTATTGCCTCTCATGCTCATCCATTACCTTGCCACCCCTGTGCTCTCTCTTTTTCTCTTTCCCTCTTTTCCATTTTTTAATCCTAGAGTCCCATAATGTCATCCATTCTTATGAGATGAGGATTATTCTAATATATAAATGTTTGGCTATCTTTGGACCACTGAAATCCTATCTGCCCTATTGTCTATTAATCATGTAACTAACAGGTACGCAAATCCTGGCTACCGTTTCTTTCCGCCATTATCAATTTTCAGTTCAGCGTGTAACGTACGACTTCATGCTATGTTTTTGAATAATATTTGCCTATCGTGCGGATGTTTGTATAATTTTTGTTTCGTACATGATGAAAAGCCGCGATAGTTCAGTGGTCAGTGAACTATACAGCAAAGGACAAGAGGTAGGGTTCGATCCCAACCGACGGCTTCTGGGTTCACCCAGCCTTAAATGGGTACCGGATTTTTTCTGGGAAAGTAAAACGGCACGGGCGTAATACAGACTACATTACCCCAAAAATTATGTGCTGAAGGTCTGTAAAATTTATAGTCACTAACACCATATTCCCTATACGCTACTTGACGTGACGGGGACTCTTTACTTTACTACTACATGATGAACACATTTGCTGAAACGTAAGGTTTGTCTTACTCCTCTACTAGTTTAGATGCTTGATACAATTTTGTATTTATTTTACTCTTCATGTTCTCATATCGCCTCATAATTCTTAATCATCATTCTGGTTCTCATTGTATCGTTCACTTACTGTAACTATTCTCCTAATTCTTTTGTCTTGATGGCAGCTTTATCTTCCCATAACTAAAATCAGCAGCTTTTCAGGAGGCAGCAGCTACATTTGCCAACAAAAAAAAGCCTCCACGGAGCAGCAACCCTATCTGCCCACAACTAAAAGCAAACACGGAAGCTGCAGCTCAATCTGCCCACAACTAAAATCCCGTCCCAACCCCACGGAGGAAGCAGCCTAATCTGCCCACAACTAAAAGTTCCCACGGAGGCAGCAGCCTAATCTGCCCACATCTAAATGCCCCCCACCGGAATCAGCAGTCCAATCTGCCCACAACTAAAAGCCCATACAAAATCAGTAGCCCAATCTGCCCATAACTAAAAGCCCACAGCCATATCTGCCCACAACTAAAAGCCCCCCCTCCCCGGAATCAGTTGCCCAATCTGCCCAAAACTAAAAGCCCGCACAGAGGCAGCAGCCCTATCTGCCCACAACTTAAAGCCCCCACGGAGGCAGCAACTTAATCTTCCCACAACTAAAAGTACGGAGCGATCTTGTCAACGGAACTTACCGAAGCATTTTGGGAAATACTGTGACATTTGGTGGAGCGGATATAGGGAATTCCTGACTTCAATTAAACTGGTTCAATGGATAAAATACAACCATCATCATCATCATTTACCGGGCCTGCTGGCGTAGGTGATCATGTCTCTCCACAACTTTCGATCTCGACAGTTATTTATCATTTCTGTTCTTGATCTTATGCCAAGCCATTCTCTTAAGCTGTCTGACATCTTTTCTCTTTGTTTCCCTCTATCTCTTCGTCCCTCAATTTTCCCAGTTGTTACAATATATTCCAGTTCTTCCCTTCTAATTACATTGCCAAAAAATGATGATTGTTTCTTCCTAATATTGGAAATTAGCTCTCTTTTTGCTTTGCCCTCCTTCAGAACATTTTCATTACTCTCCTTAACTACCCATGGTATTCTCAATATTCTTCTGTAAAACCACATTTCTATAGACTCCAGTGATTATCTTGTCTGTTGTCCTATTATCTATGATTCACATCCATAATTCTATTGTTGTGGCGATTCATGATTGTACAAAGAAGTTACGACGGTGGTTTTCTGTTGCCCTCCATCGGTTTCTTTACGGTTGGCTCCGCTAGCCATTGACTAAAAAGTCTCACCCACAAGCCAGTGGGATGTTTTACTTCGGGGTACCCTCCCTTAGCCTTTTATTCTCCCGAGCTTACCGGCAAAGCAGCAGGGCAGTCACAGGTTGTACTGTTTACTGCATACACTAGCAGGTAAAATTACCCGACCTGATATCAGAGAATACAATAGAACAAGCTAAAAAACCCCACCGAGGCAGCAGCTCAATCTGCCCACAAGCCAATGGTATATGATCTCCAATATAACCTAGAAGTCACAATCCGAGGCTAAACAGAGAGTGCCACAACAAATGTAGGTAAAAGACAAAAAAACAAAGAACCGCCCTTCAACGCTACATTACAGCTCCTATAAAACATATTCTTTGTTTCTTATACCTCCCCACCTTTTATTTCTCCCCTACACTTAGTCTTTATAACTTTTCAACGTTCTCTTAATTCTTTCATAATTTATCCCTTGCTCTATAATAACATTGTCCTTTCTTTCTTACATTTCCTTTAACTTTCTTTTAACTTCACTACTTTTTGTTAACGACATTGTCTTTCCCTAGTTGTGAAAACCACCCGACTAGGCTACCCACGTTCAGACAACCCGTGTTCGATTTCCGCTGGAAGTAGTGTGAGTTGTACTCCGGATAAGAAAAAAAAATACCCCCGAGGTCGACCCAGCCACTGGCAGAGCTGGGTATCAGGGTAGCACTCTGCGACGGCGAGGAATGCCGCCTCGCATCGTGAGTTTGGATACTTGAATCGACACTATCCAGAAGTCTCCGAGTATTTATAGATAGGTGGCCGAGCATATATGGGTGGTAACTCGTTTTCCAAAACGCCGATTTAAGTCACGTACTTTTCCTTTTCCTTTACTCTGTCTTTGTTTTTTCATCGTTTATACTTCCAGAAACTAACACCTTCTCCTTTGCAAATTATTGTAACAAACCATTCTTACCTCATCTCTTTATTAAACCCCCTCTCCCCCCCTCCCCATCCCCCCCTCCCCGTCCCCGCCCCCCCCCCCCCCCCCCACACTAGTTTTACATCCTGTAAAGTGTTGTTGTTGTTACAAAACGTTAAACAAAACCATAAAATGCATTTTTCTGTTTCTTTCAAATTTCATATTTTTAATTTGTTTCCCCTCCCCCTACCCGCCCACCCCTTTCCTCATCATTAACGGCCGGTTCATGAAAGCAAATATGAATCGTATAACACAGTTGTTTGTAACTGCTACATTAGTTAACTTTCTCATTTGCGTCTTTCCAGGAATATAAAATATAAATGCTTCTTCTGTTATATACAATGTCATTATAAGAAGCTGTATCGTATATGAAAACACAAGATATATCTTGGTGTCCTGGTATGGCAAACAGTCAACAACAGAACTGACGCGATGCACTGTAGATAGAAGTTTGTGGAAGGTCATGATCGCCTACGCCAGCCGGTATGGCACATGATGATAATGACGATGTATCGTAAATGTAAAAACTGTGTAGTAAACAGTTGAATATTGCCCCCAAGAAACTCTCACATTTGCCAGTCTTTGATCTTTTTGTTAGAAGTATTGGCTACTACAGTATTATATTATGTTAAATTATTTTATGTTAAATTATGTTATATTAAGGTTTTTTTATATTATGTTATCTAATGTTATATTATGGTTAGTTATAATACATTATGTTATGTTACATTATGCTATCTTATATTATATTATGCTATATTATGTTATGTTATGTTATATTATATCCTACATTAGGATAATCACTACTTATACACCGAATAAATCCATACTTCTTTTTCTTCCTTTCAACTCCCTGTGGAGCATAGCTCTTCAAATAAACACTTTCCAAGCCGTTCTGCTTCTTGCCATTCTTCTAAGATCATTCCATGTCTTCCCCATCATCTTCATCTCTGCTTCCAACTGTTTTCTACAAAAATATTTTAGTCTTCCTCTTCGTCTTTTTTCTTGGATATTCCAAAAAGGGCCAGTCGTGTAATACTCTCAGTTGGCTTCCGCAGTGTGTGTCCTATCCAACGCCATCGCCGTTGCTGTATCTCTTTATCCACTGGTGTTTGACTGGTACATTTCCATAATTCTATGTTAGTAATTTTGTCCTGCCATTTCCATCCTTTTATTCTGCGTAAGCATCCATTAATGAAGGTCTGTATCTTCATGATTGTCATTTATGTTGTTCTCATTGTTTCACAGCCAAATAATAGGACTGACTTAGCATGGGAATTAAACATTTTTATGTTTGCATTTAACCTAATTTCTGTGGATTTCCATACGTTTCCTAATGCAACGAATCCATTGATGCTCCGATATATCCCGCGAAGTCTCGAAAATCTCCAAGGAAAATTCTTTTCTTTTTAATGCTGTGGTCGATGATGCCGGATATATGATTCCTTTTATTTATCACGTTTCTTATATCATGTCGTTATTTTTCAATGAGCATGACGTTTCTTGTTTATTCTAACAAATTATTTCATTATTTCAAGAGTCTGTTGCACGTGCACCAACTTCGTAGCGCCTCCTGGGATCATTCGGTTTAGGTAGATTTTCTGACGATTTTGTCGGAGCCTCTAGACCACTCCTCCCTTGGATGTACTACCTCTACACTACCCCTCCCTCGGATTTGTTACCTCTAGACCACCCCTCCCTCGGATGTGCTACCTCTAGACTACCCTTCCCTCGGATGTGTTACCTCTAGACCACCCCTCCCTCGGATATGCTACCTCTAGACCACCCCTCCCTCGGATGTGCTACCTCTAGACTACCCCTCCCTCGGATGTGTTACCTCTAGATCACCCCCATCCCGATGTATTACTTCTATACCCCCCGATGTGTTATCTCTAGACCACCCCTACCCCGATGTGTTACCTGTATTCCCCGCCCCCTCGACCGATGTGTTACCTCTAGAAACCTCCCTCCCCCTCCTCGGTGGCATCTCTAGACCTCCCCTCGATGTGTCACCTCTAGACCACCCCCATCCCGCTGTGTTACCTCTATACCCCCCTCCCCGATGTGTTACCTCTAGAACACCCCCTCCCCCTCCTCGGTGGCATCTCTAGACCTCCCCTCGATGTGTCACCTCTTGACCACCCCTCCCTCGATGTGTCACCTCTTGACCACCCCTCCCTCCATGTGTCGCCTCTTGACCACCTATGATGACCTATTACTACTATTATCCAAACAAACACATTTAGTTAAGGCTTGACATATCACTATCCGTGTCTGGTGCCACAAACCACTCCCATAAATAATATCAATTTTAAGATTGAGGGGAATCTACTTAAGCTCAAGACATTTCCAAGATTATAACGAAAAATGCCACTTTGTGATAAAAACAAGCAGCTGTGATGTAGATATTGATAACTTCTCTGATTTCTTCTGGCGTTATTATCTTTCATATAGACCATAAGACTATCCATAAGACTATCCATACGACTGTCCATAAGACTATCCATAAGACTATCCATAAGACTATCCATAAGACTATCCATAAGACTATCTATAAGACCATCTATAAGACTATCTATAAGACTATCCATAAGACTGTCCATAAGACTATCCATAAGACTGTCCATAAGACTATCCATAAGACTATCCATAAGACTATCCATAAGACTGTCTATAAGACTATCTATAAGACTATCCATAAGACTATCCATAAGACTATCCATAAGACTATCTATAAGACTATCCATAAGACTATCCATAAGACTATCTATAAGACTATCCATAAGACTATCCATAAGACTATCTATAAGACTATCCATAAGACTATCCATAAGACTATCCATAAGACTATTTATAAGACTATCCATAAGACTATCCATAAGACTATCTATAAGACTATCTATAAGACTATCCATAAGACTATTCATAAGACTATCTATAAGACTATCCATAAGACTGTCCATAAGGCTATCCATAAGACTATCCATAAGACTATCCATAAGACTATCTATAAGACTATCTATAAGACTATCCATAAGACTGTCCATAAGACTGTCCTATAAGACTGTCCATAAGACTGTCCATATGACTGTCCTATAAGACTATCTATAAGACTGTCCATACGACTGTCCTATAAGACTATCTATAAGACTGTCCATAAGACTGTCCATAAGACTGTCCATAAGACTGTCCTATAAGACTATCTATTAGACTGTCCATAAGACTGTCCATAAGACTGTTCTATAAGACTGTCCATAAGACTGTCCAAAAGACTGTCCTATAAGACTATCCATAAGACTGCCCATAAGACTGTCTATAAGACTGTCTATAAGACTGTCCTATAAGACTGCCCATAAGACTGCCCATAAGACTGCCCATAAGACTTTCTATAAGACTGTCCATAAGACTGCCATAAGACTGTCCAAAAGACTGTCCATAAGACTGCCCATAAGACTGTCTATAAGACTATCCATAAGACTATCCATAAGACTATCCATAAGACTGATCTTAAGAGTGTCCTATAAGACTATCCATATGACTATCCATAAGACTGTCCATAAGACTGTCCATAAGACTGTCCTATAAGACTATCAATAAACTATCCATAAGACTGTCCATAAGACTATCCATAAGACTATCCTACAAGACTATCCATAAGACTGTCCATAAGACTATCCATAACACTATCCATAAGACTGTCCTATAGACTATCCAAAAGACTATCCATAAGACTGACCTTAAGAGTGTCCTATAAGACTATCCATAAGACTATCCATAAGACTGTCCATAAAACTGTCCATAAGACTGTCCATAAACTATCCATAAGACTGTCCATAAGACTATCCATAAGACTATCCATAAGACTGTCCATAAGACTATCCATAAGACTGTCCATAAGACTATCCATAAGACTATCCATAAGACTGTCCATAAGACTATCCATAAGACTATCCATAAGACTATCCATAAAACTGTCTATAAGACTGTCCATAAGACTATCCATAAGACTGTCCATAAGACTACCCATAAGACTACCCATAAGACTATCCATAAGAATTTATAACAAATCTACGTCACGTCTGCTTGTTTTTATCATTAAGTGGCAAGAGGTGAGATGCAGAATGGCTCAGGCAAAAGCAGCTTTCCAAAAAATGTGGAAGATACTATGCAATCCATTTTTGATAATAGAAACAAGAAAAAGAGTTCTTAAATGTTATGTAGAGCGAGTCTTAACATATGGATGTGAATCATAGACAAAAGGACAACAGGCAAGAAAATCACTGTAGGCTGTAGAAATGTGGTTTTACAGAAGAATGTTTTGAGTACCATGGACAGCTAAGAAGAGTAATCAAAACGTTCTGAAAGAGGCCAAAGCAAAAAAGAGAACTAATTTACAATATTAGGAAGAAACAATCATCATTTTTTGACCATGTAATGAGAAGATAACAGCTGGAATATATTGTAACAACCGGGAAAATTGAGGGACGAAGAGACTTAGGGAAGCAAAGAAAAAATATACCAGACAGCTTAAGAGAATGGCTTGGCAGAAGGTCAACAAGATAAATGATAAATAACTGTTGAGATCGGAATTTGTGGAGAGACATGATCACCTACGCCAGCAGGCCCAGTACTTGATGATGATGATGAATCCATAAGAATAAAAAAATATATATTTATCTTTTTTTTTTTGTAAACAAATTACGTTCAGCAGCCATACCTTAACCTGAGTAGAGTTACCTAAATCTTCTTCTGCTTCTTTTCACTTTTCACTGATACCTAAAAGGTGTGGTTTATAGTATTTGTCGTTCTTGAGCTGCTCGAACTGTCTGAATTAGTGATTTTCCTTTGTTGTTACATGTTTCTGTCACTGCATCAATCCACCTTCTTCTGGAGATTCCTCTTGGTCTTTTTCCATGCATTCTCGAGAAGAACGTCCTTGATGGTGATTGGTAAGGATTCATTCTGGAGGACTTCCGGTGTGTGCAACACGATGCAATTTTCGATGGGAGTCACATTTAAGATATAAGTGAATTTCAATGCCCGTAGTAAAATAAATTCAAGCGTTCTTGTGTTATTTCGAACGGATTTATTTGTGATTTATTCTTACAGTTACCTAAATAACATATAATTATTTTCCTTTTTACTGCCTTGGTCGAAGATGCTGAATATAGTATTCCTTTTATATATCACGTTTCTTATATCATGTCGTTATTTCACAATGAGCATGACGTTGCTGTCCTTGTTCAATCTAACAAATCATTTAGGTCTTTCAAGACTTAAGAATACATTATTTGAATTAATTTCACTCGCTTGTTATTACTGTATGACACCTTAAATAAAACCACCTTTCTGTTTATTTTATACAGTGTACGATTGTTTGACATAATGTATTTTCTATTTTTATCTTTTTTCTCTTTTTTTTTCTTTCTTTCTTTCTTTCTTTCTTTCTTTTGTTTCTTTGTTTCTTTCTTTCTATCTTTCTTTCTTTCTTTCTTAAGTAGTCATTTCTTCCTCCCTTTTTTCTTCCTTCTTTTCTCCATTTATTCTTCCTTTCTTTTTTTTTATTTCTTTCTTGCGTTCACACGACTGAAAAAAAACGTCCGCCCTTAATTAAGCGTTGTACAGAGATTTATAGAGAGCTGTGATATTTGCTCCTTTCGGCGTAATACATTTGACTTCATCCTGCTGTCTTTTTTATTACTGCGTTGCCGTCTCTCTCTATCCATACTCACAGACTAGTTAGTTTGTTTCTAGTGCACCACAGATAAGTGGAGTAAAATCGGAATTATCCTTGTTGAACCATTCTCTCAAAAGCGGTCAGCTATGAGTTCTTGACCGCTTTTAGCCATGGAATTGAATTCCGCTTTTTTCCCCTAACAACCACATTCTATTTTATACATTCATCTATTGTGAACTATCAACAATAGGGCGTTTCGTATCTAATACGATATTTATTCATCATCATCAAGTGCCGGGCCTGCAGGCGTAGGTGATCATGTCTCTCCACAACTTTCGATCTCGACAGTTATTTATCATTTCTGTTGTTGACCTTCTCCCAAGCCATTCTCTTAAGCTGTCTGGTATTTTTTCTCTTTGCTTCCCTCTCTTCGTCCCTAAATTTTTCCAGTTGTTACAATATATTCCAGTTGTTCTCTTCTCATTACACGGCAAAAAAATGATGTTTGTTTCTTCCTAATATTGGATTTTATCTCTCGTTTGTACGATCTATATTAGAAGACACGAAAGATATTATCTAAAGGAATCTGTTGTGGGACAAGATCTTCTATAAATGACGCCTTTAAAAAAAATTATGTTCAGCAGTTACATAAATGACACCATGTCACTATAAACTGTTTCAACTCTATATAGAACCATACTCCTCTTCGTGTTCCTACGCGGTTTTATATAAATTATTCATCATGTCAAAGAAATAAGATAAGTGAGAGGTTCAACTCGTGTGTGGGATAGAGACAAGTGAAAGACTATTTCATGGCACGTCAAAGAACAAAAAAACCGAGACGTTGGTCGAGACTTTTATTCCCAACTTCCCAATCCGAGTAGTAATCTCGGAATCTAATCTGACGTGTCATTCAAAACCTATTCCAACACTGTGAACTTTGATGTTTGCCATCTCCCAAGCGCAACCTTGCCGGCCTTGCCTCCAAAGACCATCGCTACCCCTCGGCATCGTCGACTTCACGAGAATCAAATATTGACACATCTCTCACATTTCACTCAACTCGATTACTCAGTCTCAGATTTCGTTTGTTTGACCGAGGGTAAGACGGATATAAATATATTTCTCATTATTCTTAACAGATTCTTTTTTGTGTGTTAATTTCCTTACGTATTAATATTTATTTTTAGTTAATTATTTAAATAATATCTTATTTAATTATATCCAATTCTTTTTACTTGTATATTTTTGAGTTATTTCTTTCTTGTTTACTTCAATATTCTCTTATTTTTCGTCATTCTTAGTTAATTTTATTTTATCTTTGAACTTCTAGTTATAATGCTTTCTTCCTGTTCTCTCTTCATTAATTACACTAGTTTTAAATGAAATGCTACAATTAAATTGTTATCACAATCATTATTTTATTTAAATTACAACACCTGTTAAATTATCTGTTTTAATTGCCTTTTTTCGCAACAAAAAAAAAACTATTTTTATTTGCTACCGTGTGCTTAATACAGGTAGATTTGTAATGTTCTCGTTGTTATTATAATGCTATTAAATTGTAATTGCTCTATTATTTATTAAACTATCATCATCATCATCGAGTGCCATCTCCGCATCGAAAGTTGGCTACCATGGAACGCCATTCTGCTCTGTCTCTTGCTTTGATGGTGCAGGTTGTCATAGGCTGCTTTGTCAATTTTTTTTTATGTTACACGTCCATGTTAGTCTTGGTCTGCCTCTGCCTCTTTTACCTTGTATTTTGCCCTCCAGGATTACTTTTAGTAGGCTGTTGTGCCTTTTAACATGGCCCAAAAATCGCATTTATAAAACTATACATTCTATTATTATAATAGGGTAATGTTTTAGCATTACTAATGCTGCTACACAAGTAGTGGATTGAGAGTGACTATGAGGAGATTAAACCTTACATTATTAATGAGCCACTTTGATATCATGGTAAAGTCCAAGGACATCCGGTCAATATGGCGGATAGGCGACAGGAATCAAACATGATCTGTTTGATAAGTGTTCTTTGTTGCAGTTTCTTCATTTCAAAGTCCGGCTTGCTACCGGAGCTACTGAGTTTAGTGTTCTGTGCATACCGAGAGCTGTGTATTTCATCTGGATCGTGTTTCGATATTTCGATTGTTTACGACGAATGATGATATCGTATCACGAAGGACAGTTTGCCCGCGTTCTCGTTCAGTGTGGTTACGCCGTATGTCTTTTGGCATGTACTGTAGGTGCTATTATGGGGACTGTAAACCTTTCTTTGTTTGCATCCTTCAATGAGATGAGATGTTAATTCGGATGATTCCACTGCCACGGGCGGCTGAACAATTATGCATTTTAGTGTGTTTGCAGTGATACCGGGGCCTTCGACTATCTACAACTACAACGAGAGTCAAACGGTTGTTTCCACTCTGTAAACAACATCTAGAGAGTGGGAGAAAAAAAAACAACATAAAATAGACATGAAACTAAGTACGGCTTTCTCTAGGACATGGCCTGCATTCCCATAACCATACATAACTCCCCTCCCTTTCTCTTCTTCCCCACAAACAAAAAAAGAAAGAAAATAGGATAAATGCCGTAAAAATACTTTTCATTAATTAAATAATCACATTACATTACATTCTTATTACTATTAAATCTTGATGCTTTTAGGTTACAAACGCTGGTGCAGAGTTAATTATAGTAGTTTAAATGTTAGTAATTAATTGTACTTTACATTATTAATGCTTCTAATTACGCAGGTTATTAAGAACACATTAATTGTGATAATGTATTACTGTGTTATTCTATCTATCTGTCTGTCTGTCAGTCTGTCTGTCAGTCTGTCTGTCTGTCTGTCAGTCTGTCTGTCTATCTGTCTATCTGTCTATCTGTCTATCTATCTATCTATCTATCTATCTATCTATCTATCTATCTATCTATCTATCTATCTATCTATCTATCTATCTATCTATCTATTGTCCTTTCGAGCCGAAGACGGCATATAGGGCAGAACCACAATCTCAAAAACAGAAACCTTGCGTGTCAAAATGGCACATACTGCAGAGTTCACTGCTTCTAAAACTCCATGGCTCAGTTTCTATAACAATACTTTTTACAATGATAGCTTGTGAAGCCATCAATCATTCTCCTTAGTTGCCTCTTAGACATGCCTGGAAGGTCACAGTGTCACTATTCTTAACTTCCCTCATAATGAGGCCCCGGTAACACACGGGTAATTGTGTTATTTATAGATTGAATTTACGTACCGTTTTACCTTGGAAAGTGTCGTGTTTTTTTTTTTTTCTGTTTTCCGGTCAGCCCTGTTTTTTTTAATAAAAATGTCATATTTTTGGCAAAATTTTATATACAAATGTAATTTCTGTAAAATTGTTTTTTTTTTGGTAATGTCACTTTTTGGTAATGTCACTTTTTGGTAATGTCACTTTTTGGTTAAATTGTTCATAAAAATGTTCTAGACCATCGAGTCGCCCAACAACAGAATTGATACATTTTGATTGATGATGATGTTGATGATGATGATGATGATGATGATGATGATGAGTATGCCTACAGGGTAATGTTCATTTTTCAGCTGCTCGTGTAGAGGAGAAACGACATCGGCCCACACTGACGTAGCATTCAAGATACATAAGGATGCCAGAAACACAGTGGCTTCAGTAAAAACAGCAGCTCAACTACAGTAGGGCGTGATGGTGATAGTGAAGGCGATAAAACTGTAGCAAGCGAAGCCGTTAGGGTGCCGCGATAGTTCAGGGAACTACGAATTATTTCAGGAGAAGAGGTATATTTACAATACTCCGGAAAAAAATAATTCACAAATAATCAATAAGAGAAACAAACAAAGAATAATAGACGGCCCGAGGCAGGATATAAACCGTACTCTTCAAAACAGCTCCTTGCTACCAAAAATCTGCGCCAGGGCACTTGACCAGCTAAGTAACCTTACAAATGATTAGCTATCATTGGCGATGTCTTTCGCACATATGTACCCATAGAGTTACGAACACAACTCTGGAATATATTGTATATTTGTATTTTCATATTACGATCAGTATCTTTCGGATAAGGTAGGGCTGAATATAAAAAAAAACATTCATATTAGTGCTGTTCATGACCGTTGTTGGAATTCCTTGACGCAAGTTATTTCCATGTTACTCATTAATGTAAACTACTTCGTCAGCCGCAGTTTTATCTCTTTAGGAAATTTGCACCGTATTTTGTTCGTCGTAGGCTGCTTTCCCTACAGTAATCATGAATCTAAAGGGAGCGAAATTGTTGTGTGTACGACATTTTTGTGTGCTACGTCATCGTACATCCCTAGACCGGCCGTACTCTAATCTTACGGTCTGTTGTTCGATGTGCGACGGGGATAATCTGACGACAAACTGTGTGTCTTTATGTTCGGAATTGGAGTCAACAACGATGGCCTAACATCATCAAGCGATATACATTGTTTTAAAAAAATATGACGATCATCATTTTCAAAAGGACGTGAACTTCCGGTATATTGTGGATAGGCGGCAGGAACAATTGCAGGCTATGCATGAATAGTGTTCCTTATTGCAGTTTCCTCATATTCCAAGTCCGGTTTGTTGCAGAAGCTACTGAGTTAAGTGCTCTGTGCACACCGTGAGCTGTGTGTCTCATACGTTTTAATCATGTTTCGATATTCCAATTGTTTACAATGAATGATGATATCGTATGACAGGGAACAGTTGGCTGTGTTCACTTTCTGCGCGGTTTCGCCTTATGTCTTTTGGCGTGTGCTGAGACTTCTACGATGGGGACCACAGCTACCTTTCTTTGTTTGGGAGATGAGATATTAATTCGGAGGATTACGCTGGCACGGGCGGTTGAACAATTATGGATGTTAATTCGTTTGCAGTGATACCGGGGCCTCCCATAACCAAATAACCAAAAAATCCAAATTTAAAAAAAAAACAGCACGAATTGTAGTTTCCAGTGGTTCAGGCAAATAATAATAAATTAATAATATTAAAGAGGGAAACTTCCGAGGCGATAGTAAGCTGGACTACTAAGGACTCGGGTTCGATCCGGAGTAACGACTTCCGGGTTCGCCAAATCTAAAATGGGTATCGAATTTCTGTATGGGGAAGATAAATGGCACGGGCGTATTATCGACCATATTACCCCAAAAATAATGCGCCAAAGGTTCACAAATAATATGGGTACTAACACCATTTTTCCCTATACGTCACGTCGCGTTAATGGCTCTTTTTTTTCAAGTGAAGTTCTTGTCCTTTATGATATTGAGCTCCAAGACCAGAGTTTTCTTGTAAATGACTGCTTGTTGAGATTACATAAGAAAATGTTAAAGCTACAATTTTCTTCAGATTGGAATATCAGCTTTTTGAGGTAGTTGTAAGAAAGCAGCTTTGAATATATCAACAAGTGGAAGTACAATTTAGGAAACACTGAATAGTTGAAATGGATCCTAGTGATTAGCTCTTTCGGTACGTTTCGACACACCATGCGCCATGCCGATTTCGGTAATGCACGTTTAGCCACGCAGTGTGTTACTCCCAATTTGATTAATGTAAACTGTCATCAAACCATATTCTTTTTACATGTCTGGTATCATCTTGGTATTGGTAAATTCTATTTAATTAAAAAAATATTTAATTATTTAAAAATGTATGTATAATGTGTAATTGTTCGATAAATATAAACATGTAGATTGATATTTAAAAACATGAAAAATTTTGTCTTTGAAATCTCTACAGCTAAATTGATAAAAATCTTCCGTACTGAAAGAGTTAAACACATGAATGCGATGAAATATAGGACAATTCGGAAGCGGAACTGAACAAAAGCAAAAGAGACTTGTGTATTCGACCAGTGGATTTTCATAAAATCTATAAATGTGAAGTAGTTGGATACATGGAATGACGAAAACATTTCTGAGTACCTTTTTTTTTGGTCTTGTTTCTGAAGTGAACAAAAACACCTCGACTTTTAAGAAATTTGTAAAATTGTAATGGTTATTTTTTTACATTCCATTTGAGAAAATATTTTCTGTTCTGAAAAGTATGATGTCAAAGGTTACAGCTAAGTGTTGAAAATGTACAACTGAAATAAACAAAAGAATCATCATCATCATGCCTACCGGCGTAGGTGATCATGTCTCTCCACAATTTTCAATCTCGGCAGCTATTTATCATTTCTGTTGTTGACCTTCTGCCAAGCCATTCTCTTAAGCTGTCTGTTATTTTTTCTCTTTGCTTCCCTCTATCACTTCGTCCCTCAATTTTTCCAGTTGTTACAATATATTCCAGTTGTTCTCTTCTCATTACATGGCCAAAAAATGATGATTGTTTCTTCCTAATATTGGAAATTAGCTCTCTTTTTGCTTTGACCTCTTTCAGAACATCTTCATTACTCTTCTTAGCTGTCCATGGTACTCTCAACATTCTTCTGTAAAACCACATTTCTACAGACTCCAGTGATTTTCTTGTCTGTTGTCCTATTGTCCATGATTCGCATCCATATGTTAAGACTGGCTTTACTTAACATTTAAGAACTCCTTTTCTTGTTTCCATTGTCAAAAATGGGTTGCATAGTATCTTCCTCATTTTTTGGAAATCTGCTTTTGCCTGAGCCATTCTACATCTTACCTCTTTTGTACATCTTCCGTTTGAGCTTAACAAAGTTCCCAAATATTTAAATTCATTTATCTCTTCTCATTACATGGCCAAAAAATTATAATTATTTCTTCCTAATATTGGAAATTAGCACTCTTTTTGCTTTGACCTCTTTCAGTATATTTTCATTACTCTTCTTAGCTGTCCATGGTATTCTCAACATTTTTCTATAAAGCCCCATTTCTACAGACTCCAGTGATTTTCTTGTCTGTTGTTATGTTGTTCATATTATATACTGTAAATTAAATATTATATATAATGTACCAGAATAATTCATTACTTTTTTTCTCACACTTTTTTCACCAACATATTTATAATGTAGCCCACGTTTATCGTATTACATTTACATCTCCCAAGTACTATGATGTTAATTTAATCTGTAACATAAAACTATATATTAAAACATGCCACTAACTTCCGCATGTGGACGAGCAGTGGAACATGTGTCAGTAGTTTGTAATAACCTGCTTTGAATTTTTAGATCGCTTATCTCATCCAAATACCTCATTAGCCGACTCTTGCTGGAAATGTTGAGTCAGACGTTTTCTTTTTGTTCTTAAAGTTTTGAGTCAGTAAAAATGTTCTGTGGTGGAATTAATTGTGATTAATTTCGTTGTTAGGAAAATACGGGAAGAAAAGTTATTAACAGAAGGGAAGATAAGTTTACAACAGAAAATAAGAGATGTATCTAACAGCAGAGAAGATATGTTCCCAACAGAAGAGAGGAGAGTTTTCCCAACAGAATAGAAAAGATTTATGTAACAGCAGAAAAGATACGACAAGAAAAGAAGAGAAGCTCCTAACAGAAGAGACGAGAAGTTCCGAACAGAAAAAAAAAAAGAAATTTATAAATGGAAACGTTTTTAACAGATGAGAAGAGAAGTTCACACCAAAGAGAATTTCCCAAAAGAAGAAAAGAGAAGTTCTCCGAAAAAGAGAAGAGAAGTTTCTGAGAGAGGAGAAGAGAAGTTCCCAAAAGTAGGGAAGAGAAGTTCCCAACAGAAGTTAAGAGAATTTCCCAAATGAAGAAAAGAGAAGTTCTCAAAAAAAGAGAAGAGAAGTTTTTCTGAGAGAGAAGAGAAGTTCCCAAAAGTAGAGAAGAGAAGTTTCCATCAGAAGAAACGAGAAGTTCCTAACAGAGAGAAGAGGAGTTCCTAAGAGAAAAGAAGAGAAGTTTAAGATACTTGAGTGAACATGAATTAGAAGATTAAAGTCAGATAGCAGACAAATAAGACTGATATAAAATAAGTAAATAAATAACTTATTTGGTGCAGAAGATCGAATAACTTATAGGATTTGTGTGGAATAAGAGAAAAAGTAGAGAAGCGGTCATCAAACGTTTTTCAGTCAACTGAAGCCTAATTTTAACAACAAATCACCGCGGAAGCACATTTATATCAACAATATAATATATATATATATATATATATATATATATATATATATTACATATTATACATATATATATATACACCCACAACAAAATAATCGATATTGGTTAAAGAAAAGAAAAAAGAGTTCCCTGTGTCGTGGACCGTGGTCAGAACGGGAAAAGGGCAAGTCACACGGGTCTAGCTGTAATTATACCCTCTGGTCAGGTAAAGGGTTCTAAAAATACACGAGCGGAGTGAACGCTGTCTAGGTAACCTCGACTGCAAAGACACTGACAATGTCTAAAAGTATCTAAGGGCCCGTAAATATATGTATACACACGCACAGATGCATATATACATAAATACACATACAAACATACATGCACCTACTTATACATATCAATATACACCTACATATACATACATATACATATATATGCATACATACCTGCACACACATACAAGCATGTATATATATACATATATATATATATATATATATATACCCATAACATATGTACACACACATGCATGTGCACACCCACACAGGGACAATCATATATGTGTAGAAATGTGCGCATAACGCACATATCACCAGAAGAGTACACACCGGGGTCAGTGTGGAAAAACAGAGGAGAAAGAATAGAACAGTAGAATAAGAGGTACTCAAAAGGCTGAGAGTGGGGTACAATAAAAACATATGAGGGGTAAGTAGTAGCACAGAAAAAAGAGGTGTAGAGAACACCGAAGTATCTCAATGGGGACTAGTGGAGGTGGGTGATGCATGGCATA